>JAJPUD010000242.1:420793-435267 GCA_023553655.1 Myrmecobius fasciatus
CATAAAAGAAAGGAAGGTGGACGGAGGGGAGGTACAAACAGCTGCCTGTGTAAATGCAACTTCTGTGCCCCATCTCCTTGAAAAGACCAAATGCGAGATATGTCATAAACACAGGACCAGGCATCCTTGCTGACTGTGTGAGCAAAACCCAGGCAATTACAGACCATAGCACCTCCTCCCCAGCCATCATTCACCACAGGAATCTTAGACTCTGATTCTGGAACTACCTTGGGCTCTAATAAATGAGCTTTCATTTTATCTTACCTAAAAACCTGGCATTCACTTCTTGTCCTAGACACAAGCTCCAAACCATGTTGCTACTCCCCATTCCCCTTTCCAATTCTCCTTTTTTATATTGTATCCCTATTACAATATAAGCTCCTTAAGGGCAGGAATATATTGTTTTCTTGTACTCATACTGTTCACTTGTTGTACAGTGCCTAGCACATAAGTGTTTAATAAATTATTTCCCTATCAATCTATCTTTCCTTTTTTTTTAAATCAATCTATCATTTGATCAATCTATTAATTGATCTATCTATTCATCTCTCTTTCTTTTTAAGTTAAAGTGCCCAGACTTGAAGGGCAAATGAGTGATAACAGTGGACTGCCTTGATATCATACTGGTAGGGATGCAGAAGAGAACCTTCAGAGACATAAGCAAGTCCTCTGAAGAATATGTGCAATGACATGAGCAAAAATAGCACAAGATCAAAAGGTTTGGATGGGTTGTTAGTGTCTACTCACATTTGTGAGGCTGTGAATTGGCTAAATTATTGAAATAACTCTGAAAGATGCAGCACCTGTAAAAAGTCACAGAAATTGTGGGTTCCCCAGGATGTGAAATGCTTCCCTCTCTACCCAGTTAATATGTCAGGAATTGGACATGAGCCCATGCAGTCTTATCCACCAGTCTTGCATTTTATACACTAGGACACACTGTCTCTCTAAGTTAATCAACTTGCCCCATTGGATTCACCTAGATGACCTTATTTTAGGATAACAGACTGAGACCACAAAGGGACCCTAGAGACTATCTAGTCCATCTCCCATACTTGAGAAATGAAGAGACAGGACTAGGAGAGGTCTTAGTTAATATACAGAGTCACTGAATCAGAGATCATCTAGACCAACTCCCTTATTTTATACAAGATAAAAATGACTGTTCCCAGGTCTCCCCTTTCTGAAGTTCACCTGAGCAAGGAGCACACTTCCCACCTATTACTGGTGTTCTCAGGACTGCCTAGCACTCACGCTGCTCTGTTTACTCAAAAACTATCAGTACTTCCAGGAAGTCCCTGACTGCCTTAGGCCTTAAGAGTCTGGCTATTGGATCATGACTGGGATTTCTTTCTTCCTTATCAGTCATCCCTCTGCCCCCAATTCCCTCACTAAAGCAATAAGCTTTGCAATCTTTCTATGAGGAGTTTTTTGGAGTTTTTTACTTTACTTGAACCCTTGAGTTCACTATGATTCCTGAATTGACAGTAAAGGGATGACTAATAAATAGTAAAGGGAAGGAAAATAGTATTCCTTCTTGAGGAATTCTAATCTGCTTTTCAGAGTAAGATTCATCAACTAACTGCAAGAGGCCTAGAACTCTACTCTGTCACTCACAATAAAAACAACAGTTGGCCATTATGCCCAAACTAGGGGGGATATTGAAGGGAGGGAAAAAAGGGTTTACTTTGTTATTGCTGCTGCTGCTATTGCTGTTTGCTTGCTTGATTTTTTTTTCTCTCATCTTTTTTCTTTTTTAATCTGATTTTTCTTGTGCTGCATGATAAATGTGGAAATATGTCTAGAAGAATTGCATGTAGTTAACCTATACTGGATTACTTGCTGTTTAGGAGAGGAGAGAGAAAAATATGGAGCACAATATTTTGCAAAGGGAAATGTTGAAAACTATCTTTGCATGTATTTTGAAAAATAAAAAGCTATTATTTTAAATATATATATATTCGAGTAAAACACAAACAAGTTGCTTTCTGAGGGTCAGTTACCTATATGAAAAAATATTGTGCAGACACTACACAATAGTTGTTGTGAGTCAAATTATTTATAAACCTCCAAATGATACAAAATGTGAGTTATCATTATTTCATGCACAGGGAGCAAAGGGAGTAAAGACACAAAGTTGTGGATCCTTGGGCATACTGAGGGTCAGAAATTATAGTCTCCTTGGGTTCAAGTTTGATTGGCCAACAATATGTCCCAGGCCAAGCCCCATTTGATCATTATTTGGCCCTGATTGGATGAGCCTGAATGTAAAAAGAAATTGTTTCTGTTTTGACTAGAAACCCCAAGAGTCTTCTCCTCCCAGATTGATTATTTTTTAGTTAGGACAAAGAAGCCATTCTTTAGCTCATTTCTTACTTAGCCCTAATCACTGATTGTTGCCTCAGTCAAACTAAGACTTTAACTTAAAAAGGCCAAGGTCCCTCACTGAATTCAGAGCCATCTCCAGTCATCCTGAACTATATCTTGCCACCAGACCCAGATGTCTCCAGAGGAAAAAGTGAGTGACTTTGCACAGCCCTTCCACACTTAAGTCCAAATCACTTGCATCCCATGATATCATCTCTTTGATGAGCAAAGCAGTATGACAGGATAAAATAGACTAATAGGGCAGAGAGAAAGATACTTTGGCTGGAACAAAGTGCAAAGGGAGGAGAAATTTGAGATGTAGGGAAAGGTGGGATGACAACTGATTGTAGAGACTTGAACCTCATGCAGGGGAATGTAAACTTTATCCAGTAGAGAAGAGGAAGCCCTTGAAGATTTTTGAACAGAAGAGAAAAAAGATTAGTCTGGTAACAGCATTAAGAAGTGAGGCAGGATGGGTGTTAGAAACAGAAAGATCGGCAAGGCAGGTGGTAATAAGGCTTTAGACTATTTGGCAGCATATTCATCTGTGGGATGGTATCCATGAGGATTCTTCTTTATTCCCTTTGTTTACTAGGATATATAATAATTATATTAATATTATATAGTATAATAGATATTATATCAAATATTTAATTATATGTCCTAGTAAGTAGAGGGGGGAAATAATATAATATTATATTATAATATAATTAAATATCAAATGTTTTGAACTAGTATGTCCTCTGACTGACTAGCAAAAGAAAACACTACTCTGGGGGCTTGTGAGCTGAGTGCTGAACCAGATGGTCTCTTGAACTTCTGGGTAGCTTTTCTAAAAGATCTATTGCATTGGGGGTCCTGGAAATACATCCATAATAAGATGATGAGCCCCAACAGGTACAGCCAATGCTTTTCAGTTTTTGTGTGAATTATTTAATTCCCTTCAGATAACACATCAGTATCTAATAACTTTCAAGTTTGGGCTACTCCTATACCTACCCTAAATTCCAAGACTTGGAAATAAGGCTACACAGCATTCATAACTGCATCTCATACAAGAACAAATACAGCACTCATTCATCTGCCAACATTAACACACCTCTATCTCATTAGAGACTAGTAATCGGAAGCTGGGACCAGGGAACATGGAAAAGTAATTTTGCTTCCTACTTTGGAGAAAAATACCTGCCACCTGCCTCTTTCCCAGGAGTGTTGTATGGGTAAATAATAGAACCTGTAAAACTTGGTCATGATTTTCCCCACACATTCTAATTTGGTACTAAAACAATAATAAGTTCCAAATGAGTTTATACTAAACCTGTTGTGAATTTACAAAGAAAGGATCTTTTTTTTCTTCTTCTTCCAAAATATTTTCTCTAAAGTCATCTTTCTTGTTCTCATTTTCCAGTTCTCTGCATCTGATTCATATAGGATCATTTTCTAGTGCTTGTTTTATTTATATTTTATTTATTTATTTAGATTCTGTGGATTTACACTGTGCCATAATGTACCACCACTGCATGGCTATCACTATCAGCAACAGCAGCAGTAGCTTAAGAACTGCCTATACTGAGACTTTCTCCTCATAAATAAAAATAAATAAATAAAACATAAATAAAACAAGCACTAAAAAATTATTCTATCTTTCTCCGGTCTTTCAGCTCCACTCCTACAAGGAGAAAGGTATTAAAAACCAAAAGTTTTCAAAAATGAAGATTTTGTTGTTCTGTCATTTCAGTCACATCCAAAGCTTTATAACTTTACTTGGGGTTTTCTAAAGTGGTTTGTCATTGACCTTCTCCTGATCATTTTACAGATGAGGAAGCTGAGGCAAGCAGAATAAAATGATTTATGGTCACATAGTGAGCAAAATAATTCATTTTGGATCTCTACTCCGTTCTAATTAGTATTATTCAATTTGATGGATTCATATCAAAATTCTATATAGAAGGCTCCAGAGCTGTGAGCTACAAGTTTAAATTCACTTGCTTTACCATAGGAAGTTAGCTAAAAGTCTTGTGATGATGACCAAATCTAATTTGACAGATGTGACAACTACATGGAAAGTCCCTCAAAATATTTTTGTACCTCCAAACCAATCACTTGTCCAACAAGAGCATATGATCATCTTATGATCACTTTTGGGTCACTGACTGTGACAGCTGGTACCATTTCCTCCTGCCCAAATTGAGAAGCCTGTCCCTTTTATGTAGAGCTATTCCTTGCTTCACCCAACTTGTGACCCTGCTGATATATTATTTTACTTATTCAGTGGAATTTTTCTGTATAACTGAATGGCTGGACATCTAGCCCTATAAAAATAGGGCCCTGGAAGGAGGTAGAATCTCAGATCATGAGGAAGATCTGAGGTCCATTTCATTAGAGGAGACCATGGACCCTTTAATAAGGTGCCATTGGCTCAGATCTCTGCCTCAGTTTCTCTTATTGTAGGTGGGATAATTTTAACTTCCACAATAGCTATTAAGCGTTTGAGGTCAAATCTGAACAGGTCTTCCTGATGTCAGGTCCAGCATTCCATCTGCTGAAACATCTGGCTACCTTATCTCTGGACATAAGATTGAAATTAATAATATATGAGTAGATAGCCCATTTTTACCATAAGTAAAAAAAGAAAACAGCTGCCCTTTTTTGGGGGGAGAAGGGCAAGTTGATTTTTGTTTTTGTTTTTGGGGGAAACAATAAAAACTATATAACTTGGAGTATGAGGAACATTATTGTACAAAGGCTAAAAAAACCATAGAAAAAATGAAACAGGCCTTGCTCTGAGTTTGGTGGGAATGTTTGTCAGTTAAACTACACTTATTTTAATACAGAACAGTAGTACTTACCCAACATCCAGTCTTTTGACAAGTCCAATTACCTGAAAGATAGCCTTAAGTTCAGAAGTGAGAGAAAGACATTTTTCTTTTTTGTGAAGTTGTAAAGAAAACAACTACCCATAAGACCAGCCACCAAGAGAAGTACATATCCCCTCTGGGACCCTCAACTGGGGCCTACTAGCTATAACTATAATTAGCAAGTCTGACAAGCAAAGCAAGCCTTGTAAATCTCCCAGGCAGGAGTAGAAGGAAAACATCCAAGGAGAAAGAGCTCAAAATTTTGCAAGGGGAAATCCCCATCTGGTAGTTTTCTATCTTGATCAATAGTACTTGCTAAAAAAAAAAAAATTCCTATGCTCATATGTTTCTACCTTCTTCAGGAATATAATGCTGCCGGCATCTTTTTCACTAAAGCTCTGCTACTGCACTAGAACTATATAAAATGAAATTCCATTTTTAATAAGCCTGGTCATCACAATTCCCGCAGCAAACTTCAGCTCTTCAAAGAGCAGACAGCAGATCACCATTAGCAGCAGCAACAAAGCATTCAGGCTACTGGATTCAGACACTCTAACAGGTGTAGGAGGTAGCAACCAGAGCTCAGGAAGAAATAAAAAGGTCCAACAGTATGGAACATATAGGAACAAACAGTCCTAGATTTGTATCACAATGACTTCCATTTTTTAGTGACAACCCTAAATCTAGTAGAAAAAACTAATTACTCTAAGGAGGTTGGGAAATATATAATGTATTTTTAGAAAAAACTTTCATCTAAGGAGTTTCTAGGTGACGCACTGGATAGAGCACTAGTTCTAAAGTCAGGAAGACCCAACTTCTAAAATGACCTTGATCTTTGGCATGTATTAGCTGTATGACCTTGGACAAGTCACTTAACTGCATTGCCTTACAAAGAAAAAAAAAAAAGACTTTCATTCAAAAAGACTGAATTTTTTTTCAATGATAGTGCTTGAGGAAGTAAATTTCAATTATATAGATGAAGAACTTTTGTGAAACAGCTTATTTCCCAAGGACACTAGCTAAGTAAGATATTACCATGGGATGCTCCAAAAATATTTTGTTTCAAACTTCCAAAATATTTATTTTAAAAAAACTTGAGAAATATTCTATTGCATTTACTATATCTTTTCAGAGGCAATATGGAACACACTGAATCTGATATTTGAAGGGGCCAAGCATCTGGCTAGTTGAGTGACCATAGGTAGGTCATGTAAGTTCTAAGAATCTCAGTTTCCTCATCCAAAAAAATCCCTTCCACCTCATGGAGGTTAGAGGTATGGTGCCCCTTACAATCTGGAAAATCCATGCAAAATGTTTTGGTCCTTCCTTTGTGCCAGAGAGGAAGTCTGAATTGTTATGGTATTAATGGATAAAATATATTGATATTATACAATACTATACATATGTTTTTTGCATCTCTGAGTTTCTAAACTTTTTCTGTATCATCTGTGGCTTCCACAAGCAGAAATTAAATGGCTTGAATGGGGTCACATAGCTAATAAGGCTCAATTTGACCTCAGGTCTTTTTTACTCTAAAGCCCTATACTCTATTCACTGTGCCACCTATTTTACCTTAGCACTAGCTGTGTGACTCTGGGTAAATCAATTAATTTCTATAAGCCTCAGTTTCCCCATCTGTAAAGATGGGTTTAATAATAGTATCAACCACTCAGAGTTGTTTTCAGGATTAATTTAATATATTTAAAACATTTTTGCAAAGTGATAATAAATGGTGGATACTGTTATTATTATTATTATTCATGCAACTAACTACTTATGAATCTTGATCAAAAACATAGGCAGAATTCTCCAATGGAGATTCCAAATATATTATGCCACTAGCTTGGGGACAGAACTATATTTTCCCAAATGTAGGAATACACAGCTCTTGTTCTGCCACATATAACTCTGTACAACTTTGGAAACAATGGAACCAGGCCAGCAGGTTGCATGTTTTTATTTTTTTTTTATTAAAAGCTTTTTATTTACCAAACATATGAGTGATTTTTCTACATTGACCTTTGCAAAAAACTTTTTTTTTCCAGGTTGCATGTTTTTAGAAATAAAAACACTATGACTGATTCATACAGCAATAGTTTGTCTTTCTTAATGATGTGGTCTACACTTACATATCATGAACTCAAAACTAAAATTAAAAATCAATAACTATACAACAGAGCAGATCACAGAATAGCAAAGACACAAGTTGAATAAACTATTGCATAAATTGGTAGATTTTTGATTCATTGTATCTGGGTAGCAGAATGTATGAGTTGGTGATGGGAACTGGGAACCAAGGTAGAATGAACTATTCACTTGAAGAGTTTAGAAAAGTTCTTTAGAGAGATTGGAAGTTAGCAAGAGTAGGAAGGATAAGATGCCTGGTAGACCTGGAAGAAAGCATTCCAACAGGAAACAACGAGATAAACTTTAAGGGGCATGAGATTGTAGATTTATAGCTGGAAGGAATCTTAGGAATCAAAGAAATAAAAGTATGGAAACTGTTTTTTTAAAATCATAGCTGGACTTGACTAAAAACAGGACTTTGAAAGAAGTCACTAGAGTTAAATCTTACTTTTATTATATACCTTGGGCAAACTTGCATATGACTTCTTTGGGCTATAATTTCTTCTTCTGTGATATGAAGGAGTTGGACAAGATTTTAAAGTCTCTTCAAATTCTAAAACCTATGACTTACCTTTATTTTACATAAAAAAACCCATAGCCCAGGGATAAAGATCAGGGTACTCTTTTCCCATTAAGGGGTTCCAACTCTGGAAGGGGCAAGATCTGACTCCAGATAGAAAAGATCAGGTTTTTAGGGGCAGCTAGGTGGTGCAATGGTTAGAGCACCAACCCTGAAGTCAGGAGGACCTGAGTTCAAATCTGGTCTCAGATACTTAACATTCCTTAGCTGTGTGACCATGGGCAAGTCACTTAACTCCAACTGCCTCAGCAAAAACAAACAAACAAACAAAAAAATAGAAAAGATCAGGTTTTTCTCTCTATTAAACTTCCTCAATCTCTGTCCTCCTCTTCAAAAAGAATTCTGGGAAGAGGAAAGAAATAAAGATTTGGTCATTTCTAGAGTGTTTCCAAAAAGAGATTAACGGGATTCTTCTAGAAATTAGATAACTGGAGGGAAATCTTTTCAGCCAGTTTCTCTGATAAAGGTTTCATATCCAAGATATATAAGAATAAGAGCCATTCCTAAATAGATAAATGGTCAAAAGACATAAACAGATTTTTAAAGGAAAAAAAAAAGCTGTTATCAACAACCACATACATAAAAACAAATACTCCAAATTCCAAATAATTAGAGAAATGTACATTAAAGCAACTCTAAATTTCTACTTAAAATCCAATATACTGATAAATCCAATATATTAACCAAAAAAAAGAAAAAAAGAAAGTGACAATTACTGGAGAGGATACTGGGCTACAAGTTACTTTAATGTTGGTGTATCTGTAAACTGTCCCAGCTATTCTGGAAGTCCATTCAGAACTATTCCCAGCCTAGTGAAGCCATTGCTTTGCATATACCCCAAAGAAATCAAAATCAAAGGAAAAATGTGGAAAGGATCCATATATGTGTATTATAGTAACCCTTTTTTGTTTTAGCAAAGAATTAGAAACTAAGAAAATTATGATCAATAGAAGAATGGCTGAACACTATTGCATATGAATATAATGGAATATTACTGGGCCATAAGAACTGGTGAAAGGGATGGCTTCAGAGCAACCTGGAAAAAACTTATGTGAATTGATACAGAATGAGCAAAGACAGAAGAACAATCTGTATTATAACAACATTATAAATAAGAACAACTGTGAAATATTTAAGAATTTTGACTAACATAATAACCATAGTTCCAAATGAAAAATTTTACTTTTGTTAATTCACTAAGGGTATGACATATTCCATAGCACATAATGTTCTATGTATCATTCACAACTTAGCTACTAGTTTATATATTACATGAGACAAATCAGCATGATGGCTGTTCATTATAGTATCCCAGGGAATATATTTTTGGAGGGAGGGGAGTTGTTCATTAAGAAGATTCTGTATGTGTATGTGTTTGTGTGTGTGTGAAATTAGCTACAGAAGATTAAAAAAGGATTTGTCTTTGTTAATGTAACTAGTTGACTAAATCAAAAATATTATATATCATCTGTCAGGATAGATAACAGAGAGAATATCCTTTAGGCTATTAAAAACCGTTTTTCCTAAACAATTAAGTCTTTTAATATCAATTAGAGGAGCAAAGAAAATACTGAAGGGAACCATCTATTGCAGATGATTAGGTAGTCCTGCAGTTGATTCCAAGGTTATACACAGCAAAATGGTGAATGCAGGGATGGAAATGTAGTCAGTTTTGTCTTCCCAGAAGTTCACTTTCATTACACCTTCTCACAAACATGTGATTGGACCCTAGATGCAGAATAAGACTTTTTTTTTTTTTTTTTACATGGCCAATGTGGGAATAGACTTTATTTGAGTATTTATAATCTGTTACTTGGTATTCTTTTCTTTTTTCAGAAAAAAAAGGAATAAAGAGAGAGTAGATAAAGAAGAAAGAAAAAGGGTCATTGAGCTGTTTTTAAATGCACAGAATATGCAGAAGGAAGAGCAGAAAGAATCACAGTCAAGATAATATTGAAATTTGGGGCAGCTAGTTAATGCAGTGGATAGAGCACCAGCCCTGAAGTCTGGAGGACCTGAGTTCAAATTTGATCTCAGACACTTAACATTCCCTAGCTGTGTGACCCTGGGCAAGTCACTTAACCTCAATTGCCTCAGCAAAAGAAAAAAAAAAAAAGATAATACTGAAATTTGTCTTACATGGGTATAGGGGTGTTGGGGGTGGGGATGTGAGAGAGACAGAGATTATATATTATATATTTACATATATATATATATATATGTACATTATATAAATGTTCATTATAGATATATCTATCTATAGTAATGTGCCTGGAGCACCCCTGTAAACATCCAGAAACTCCAGGGTCATGTTGACTCAGCACTTGATCCCACTGAGGGAAAAAACCCTGCTTCTGACCATGTGGCAGCTCAGAGCTAAAAGAGCTTTGTTTTGAAATGACAAAGCAGTCCCCTAATTGACCGCTGATCAGGAAGTTAATAGTTGGTGGATACTTAAAAGAAATTGATTTTAATTCCCATTTCTCCTCCCTTTTGGCTTTGGACTGTGTCAATTTTTTGTGATATTTACTGTAAAGAGGTGGGGAGGGGGAGCCTATCTATCCTAGATCCTGTCCTGATCACCATGCAACCAGGACCACATGGTATCTAAAGCATATTGCTAGCCTAAATAATGGGGCAGCTATGTGGTACAGTAGATGGAGTGCCAGGCCTGAAGTTAGGAAAACTTATTTTTCCCAAGCTCAAATACTTGCTAGCTACGTGATCTTGGGTTAATCACTTAACCCCATTTGCCAGCGGTTCCTCATCTGTAAAATGAGTTGGATAAGGAAGTGGTAAACCACTTCAGTATCTTTGACCATAAATGGGGTTGTGAAGATCAGCACAACTAATGATTAAATAACCATAATAACAACTCTAAATAAACTTGAACATGAGTTTTGGATCACCATTTTTGTATTTGTTCTTTCCTGATCATAAATGAGTCAGTATATCCCAATACTGAGGCAACCTTGTGGCTTGAAAAGGTCTCTGACTTCTAGATTCTTTTGTTAGAGGTGACTAAAGACAAAAGGTGGTATCCCAATAATTACTAATCCTGAAGAGGACCACCAATAAGGGGACTAATGCAAGCTTATTTTATCAGAAGACATTGTGAAGAGCAAAGTAAAAAGTGAAATATCAATTCAATAATTTCATAACTGCTTTATGTTCTAATGAGATTTAAATATGGACCTTCCAAGCAATTCTAAGGCATTAAAACATAATTTGCTAAATCTTCCTTTAAGTTATATTACTGAGAGTTGTTTCTTAATATATTAACAACTAATTATTAAATTAGGATCTCTATTTCCTCAGTCTGTCAGTATCAGAAGGATACTACTGATAGATGGGATTACCCAAACCCTCTGGATACTATGCTCTGAAATTTTGTCCGGAAGCCCACCCAACTAGAAGACCTTACTTCTGTTTGAAGTGTAAACAGAACTAATATAGGTGACCTTTAGGAAATAAGACCATGTCATTGTATTCCTTCATCTAGAAAAACCCAGTTTATGAAGGCAAAAATCAACCAGGATGATCTGGGTAGCGGTGAATTCCTTTGTCCAGATTGTTAAAGACAGTTGAGTTTCATGATCAAGACGTTTTCAGCAGGAAGAATTGAAGACTTTTAACCCACGTTAAAATTAGTATGTCCACTCCTTAACTGTTCACCAATCAGCATTGATTTTCATCTGTCAAGGGTATGTCCCTTTCCAAAAGCATTTAACCAATCAGGGATCTCCATGATTTCATTCCCCTTTGATGTGAGAGCTGAGTAGAGCAAAGAACTTCCAGAGCCTTCATTTAAAGTGGACTCCCAGAGCACCCATCTCTTCATTTTCTACCAGCTGTTCTCCTTTGGCTAGATTTCATCATTCCCTCCTCCAGGTACTTCCCTTCCTTTCTTTCCCTTTTCCTAGTCCTTTTTCAGCTTCCTTTTTTTGTGTTGTCTTCATCCATTAGATTTACCCTTCTCCTTGAGGGCAGAAACTATCTTTTTAAAAATATTTATCCCCAGGACTTAACACAATGCCTATTAAATATTTATGGACTGACTAATTTTTAAGATCTGTTCAGTGAGGATCTGGTCAATCCTCTTTGATTAATTCCTCCTACTGCCACTGGCTCCCATCATGGGGACCAAGAGACCAAACAGAAATCTCTAGTCATGTATGCATACAAGTGATCAGGGTACATGTGTCACCAGGATTGGCCCAACCATGGGGCTACCAGAACCTTGACCAGGGTGAAAAAGGCTCAGCTCCACACATGTTCCATGGGACAACCAGCCCAGGCCCTAGGACAACATAACAAAATAGTTCCTCTCATTATTCCCATTACATACAGATGTGAAAATTAACACCCAAAAAGCTTGAGTGACTTACCAAAATCACAGATGTAGTAAATAAATGAACTAAACTTTGAACCGAAGTGTCCAAACCCAATACTTTTTGCATTATGCCTTGTTAATGGTGCTTCCTTTGCTGTATGCCTTATTTCTCCATTCTATAACCAATGTTTTATTGATGGGTTAGATTGATGACTAGAGCATGTGTGGACATTCTGGTTAGCTTATTTTTCCATTGGTTTGTCACTAACTTAGGATCTTCAGAAGGATCTGAGTCACCTTGATTCTTTCTGAAATCCCAAGTAAGGTAGTGAGACGACACCTTCACTCACTATTAAAGAGAATCAGATTGCAAAAAGAAGAATCTGTGAGGTTTACTCTCCTCCTCCCAGGTCCTGCAGCGCCCTGAGAAGTGGGCTTGAGTTGGCAGCTTTTTTATTAATTTTTTTTTTCTGTTATAGATGCAGGGACTAAAATGTCCAATCTTAAATATTTAAAGGTTTGGAATGGGAACTATCAGAATTCAGGAGTCCAGCAATCCAAGCCAGGCATTACGGCCAGCCCAGAACAGAGCCATCATCTGCAGTGACCTTCAGGACTACAGCCACTAAAAGCCTGAAATGCTATGTGGGAGTTGAGTTATATCCTCAGAGATATTGAGGGAAATGTTTTTAGATGTGTTCTTGATATGTCTTCTAAGTAAATATCCTTATATAAAAGATACCTGATGTTTTGGGAATGCTAGTCTAGCCCCTAAAATGAGTGGAACATAGTTAATGTGAATTCCAGCCAGTAGAAAAGAAAAGATAAGCTTCACAAATGATTTAGGGTACACAGGAAATCTAAGGAGCAATGTAGTCTTGATGTAATATGATTTTGTGGTCCCCTGATTTAGGGGGCTTCTGGTAAATCAGTGATCCTAAATCTTCTGGCTTTGGAGTCTGCTTCAGGAAACTCCCATAATCTGTCTGATTTTGAATAGACCACTCTTCAGTCAGATAGCTTCTGGCTTCAGGATAGTCCCACAGATCAAACTCCTGAGGTAATAGTGAACAGATCACTCCTCAGTTCATTGCTGATTGTCAGATAATCTGCTAGTCAGTAATAACCAAATTCTAAAGACCGCTTCTCTGGGCCATTGAATTAGCTTGTCAGTGATAGAAAGCTGGATAAATGTGTGTGTGTGTGTGTGTCTCTCTTTTTTTTTAATTAAAGCTTTTTATTTACAGGACATATGAGTAATTTTTCTTTTTTTTTTCTTTTTTCTTTTTAAAGCTTTTAATTTGCATAACATACATATGGGTAGTTCTTCAACAGTTATTCTTACAAAGCTTTCCATTACAAATTTTCCCCCTAGTCCCCTCCCCTTCCCTAGATGGCAGGAAGTCCACTACATGTTAATTATATTAAAATACTTGACAAGTCAAATATATGTATACATATTTCCACACTTATTGTTGTGCAAGAACAATCGTATCTACATGAACAAAAAAAATCAGAGAAAGGAAACACAATGCAAATAAACATCAATAGAGAGCATGAAAATGTTATGTTATGGTCCACATTTCACATCCCTCTCCCTGGATGTATATGGCTTTCTTCAGTGAACAACTGAAACTGGTTTGAAACATTTCATTGTTGAAGAGTCATGTCCATCAGAACTGATCATCATATAGTCTTCTTGTTGCCATGTATAATGATCTCCTGGTTCTGCTCACTTCTCTCAGCATCAGCTCATGCAAGTCTCTCCAGGCCTCTCTGAAATCATCCTGCTGCTCGTTTCTTACAGAACAATAATATTCCATAGCATTCATATACCATAATTTATTCAGCCATTCTCCAATGGATGGGCATCCATTCAGTTTCCAGTTTCTTGCCACTACAAAAAGGGCTGCCACAAATATTTTCGCACTAAATGTGTCTCTTCTGTTTCCTTGCTAGATTCTTTTGGAACTTAGTCTGCTTGTAATGGCATTACAATTACAAATAAACTTTGCCCCTTGACTTGGAATGGATTCAAGTCTTCAAATTCTTTTGAGACATGTTGTGACACCAATCTATGAACCCAAACTTTAGGGGCCCCCTTCCCAACCTCAACAGTCTGACTGCTCTTGAGAGAGTATGGCCAGAGAATACATATTATAGATAGATAGATAGATAGATAGATAGATAGATAGATAGATAGATAGAT
>JAJPUD010000242.1:441977-589219 GCA_023553655.1 Myrmecobius fasciatus
GGATGCCCATCAATTGGAGAGTGGCTGAATAAATTATGGTATATGAATGTTATGGAATATTATTGCTCTGTAAGAAACGACCAGCAGGATGATTTCAGAGAGGCCTGGAGGGACTTGCATGAACTGATGCTGAGTGAAATGAGCAGAATCAGGAGATCATCATACATAGCAACAACAATATTACATGATGATCAATTCTGATGGACATGGCTCTCTGCAACAAAGAATTGTCTCAAACCAGTTCCAATTGTTCACTGAAGAAAACCATATACACCCAGAGAGAGGAAAATGAAATATGGACCACAACGTAACATTTTCATGATCTCTATTGACATTTCCTTGCATTGTTTTGCTTTTCTCTGATTCTTTTTTTCTCTTGTAGATAGGATTTTTCTTGCATAACTTCTCAAGCATTTCAACATTATTAACATGTAGTGGACTTCCTGCCATCTAGGGGAGGGGAGGGAACTGGGGGTAAAATTTGTAATGGAAAGCTTTGTAAAGATCAATGTTGGGGAACTACCCATATATATGTTATACAAATAAAAAGCTTTAATAAAAAAATGTTAATATTTTATATGTTGATAACCTTGGTGATATGTAAATCTCCCTTCTCAAAACTAATCTATTGTGTCTAAGTAGTTTAATCTGTAGTGTGACATGAATGTGACCCAACTTAATGTAATTATGATTACTAGATATTACTACTGGAAAAATACTAGCTTTGACTATACAGATCTTTCTCATAAAGGAGATGTCTATGCTTTTTAGTATACTGCTCATACTTGCTGTAGCTTTCCTTCAAAGGAGCAAGTGCCTTTTAATATCATGGCTGCAATTGCCATGTGCAGTGATCTTTGAGCTCAAGAATAGAAAATTTGGCAGTGTTTCCATTTCTTCTCCTTCTAATTGTCAGGAAATGATGGGATCAATTGTCAAGACCTTAATTTTTTTATGTTAAGCTTCATCAGCTTTGGCATTCTCCCTTTCACTTTTATCAAGAAGCTTCTTAATCCCTCTTCATTTTCTACCATCAGAGTAGTATTGTCTGCATATCTGAGATTATTGATATTTCACCCAGATATTCTAATTATGGATTTTTATTTGTCCAGCATGGCTTTTCGCTTGACATACTCTACTTACAAATTAAGTAAGGTAAATAAATAATAAAGTAAATAAGGCAAAAATATACATCCTTGTTATACTCTTTTTCCAATCAATCATTTGTTCGCTATTCAGTTCTCACAGTTGCTTCTTGAAATTGTATAAAAGCTCCTTAGGAGACAAGTAAGGTGTTTAGAACTCCTGAGTACTTTGAGGACTTGCCACATTTTGTTGTAATCCACACAATCAGGCTTTCATGTGTAGTCACAGAAGTAGAAATAGATGTTTTTCTGGAACTCCCTTGCTTTCTTCATAATCTAGCGAATGTTGGCAATTTGATCTTTAATTCCTCTGCCTCTTTAAAAATCAGCCTGCTCATTTGGAACTATATTCAAAAAGTTATCAAACTGTGCATACCCTTTGACCCAGCAGTGTTTCTATTGGGCTTATATCCCAAAGAGATCTTAAAGGAAGGAAAGGGCCCCACATGTGCAAGAATGTTTGTGGCAGCCTTTTTTGTAGTGGCTAGAAACTGGAAACTGAATGGATGCCCATCAATTGGAGAATGGCTGAATAAATTATGGTATATGAATATTATGGAATATTATTGTTCTGTGAGAAATGACCAGCAGGATGATTTCAGAGAGGCCTGGAGAGACTTGCATGAACTGATGCTGAGTGAAATCAGCAGAACCAGCGGAACATTATACACGGCAACAACAATACTATATGATGATCAATTCTGATGGACATGGCTCTCTTCAACAAGGAAATGTTTCAAACCAGTTCCAATTTTTCAGTGAAGAAAGCCATATACACCCAGAGAGAGGGATGTGAAATGTGGACCACAACATAACATTTTCATGCTCTCTATTGATGTTTGCTTGCATTGTGTTTCCTTTCTCTGATTTTTTTTTCTTGTAGACACGATTTTTCTTGCACAACAATTATAAGTGTAAAAATATGTATACATATATTCGATTTGTCAAGTATCTTAACACAATTAACATGTAGTGGACTTCCTACCATCTAGGGGAGGAGTGGGGACTAGGGGGGAAAATTTTGTAACAGAAAGCTTTGTAAGGGTTAATGTTGAAGAATTACCCATACATATGTTTTGCAAATAAAAAGTTTTAATAAAGGAAAAAAAAAAGAAAAAGAAAAGAAAATCAGCCTGCTCTTCTGGTAATTATTGGTTCACATATTGCTGAAGCCTAGTTTGAAGAACATTAAGCATAACATTGCTGGTGAATGAAATGAGTGCAATTGTTTGGTAATTTGAACATTCCTTGGCATTGCCCTTCTTTAGAATTGGGACATAAATTGATTTTTCTAATCCAGTGGTCACTATTGATTTTTCCCAAATTTGTAGGCATATTGAATGCAATACTTTACTAATACCAACTTTAAGAATTTTAAATGGCTCAGCTGGAATTCTGTCACCTCCACTAGTCTTTCCTATGGTCCATTTGACTTCATTCTCCAAGATGTATGACTCTAGATCGGTAACCACACCATCATGCTTATCAATGATGTCAAGATCTTTTTTGTATAGTTCTTTTGGGTATTCTTGTTACCTGTTCTTAATCTCTTATGCATCTATTAAGGGGCCATTATTTTTGTCTTTTAATATGCCTATTTTTGCTTGAATCATTCCTTTGATGTCTCTAATTTTCTTGAAGAGAACTCTTTGCTTTCCCATTCTATTGTTTCCTTAATTTTTTTTTTTTTTTTTGTACAGCTCATTTAAGAAAACTTTATCTCTCCTTGCTATTTTCTGGAGTTCTGCATTCAGTTGGATATATCTTTCCCTTTTTCCTTTATTTTTTGCTTTCCTTTTTTCCTCAACTATTTGTAAAGCCTTATTTGAGAACCATTTTGCTTTCTTGTTCTTATTTCTTGTTTGTTGGGATTTTTTTTGTTGTTGCTGTCTCCTGTATAATATTTTGAACTTCTGACCAGTTCTTCAGGCACTTCATCTACCAGATTTAATCCTTTAAATTTATTCTTTACTTCTACATCATATTCAAAATATGTTATTTGGATCATACTTATATGGTCTGATAGTTTTCCCTACTTTCTTCAGTTTAAGTCTGAATTTGATTAACATTTTGACAGTTTGGCACGGATCTGATAATATCTTAAATTACCTCCATCAAATGTTTTCAAGTCGAATCTATTTTTAGATAGAGTATGTGTTTAACTTTTAACAGAATATATATAAAAATATGATTTACTTAAGAGAAATTCACTTTATGCTTTTTTAAAAACACATCTGTTGTAGTTTTAAAATGGTAAAGAGAAAGGTACAAAAGTTGTTTCAGCCAGGGTTTCTGGCCAGAGCCAGAGTGTCTGCACCTTAATGCGATCATCAGAGGAGCAACCTCTTGTCCACAGCTTTAACTCTGCAGGTTCTTGGTTTTAGCACTTCCCTCAAGGATACTGAGGGAACAGAGCCATGCTTACTAATTTAGGCATTAGTAATAAATCATCACAAGGCAGAATCTTAATTCAGATTCCTTCCCCTTAAACACCATTCCATCCCATCAGGCCTGCTTACTCTCAATTTGAAGTCACATTCCTTTTCCCAATCTCATTCCCTGAAATTCTCTCCTCTCTTTTCCAGCTTCCTCCAAAGCTCAGCTCTAGTATCTCTTTCAAGAAGTCTTTCCTGATTCCCCCTGTTGTTAATGACATTTGACATCCCCCAGTTATGTCGGATTTATTTTAGATATACCATACCTTTACTTATTTACAAACATATTATACCACTCTCATTATAATGCTAGTTTTTGATGGTAGGTTCTATCTCACTTCTATATTCTTTTTAGTTCATCATTGCAGAATGTCCAGCACACAGTAGAAACCCAATAAATGTTTGCTGATTTATTGGCTGTTAAAGATTTAGCCTTTCGAAGGAAAGGGATCCACATGTGCAAAAATGTTTGTGGCAGCCCCTTTTGTAGAGGCAAGAAACTGGAAGCTGAATGGATGCCCATCAATTAGAGAGTGGCTGAATAAATTATGGTATATGAATGTTATGGAATATTATTGTTCTATAAGAAATGACCAGCAGGATGATTTCAGAGAGGCCTGGAGAGACTTGCATGAACTGATACTGAGCAAAATGAGCAGAACCAGGAGATCATTACACACGGCAACAACAAGACTATATGATGATCAATTCTGATGGACATGGCTCTCTTCAACAATGAAATGTTTCAAACTAGTTCCAATTGTTTAGTGAAGAAAGCCATATACACCCAGAGAGATATGAAATATGGACCACAACATAACATTTTCATACTCTCTATTGATGTTTGCTTGCATTGTGTTTCCTTTCTCAGATTTTTTTTTCCTGGTAGATACGATTTTTCTTGCACAAGACAAGTGTGGAAATATGTGTGTGTATATATATATACGTATATACATATGTATGTATATATATTCTATTTGTCAAGTATTTTAACATAATTAACATGTAGTGGACTTCCTGCCATCTAGGGGAGGGGTGAGGACTAGGGGGGAAAAAATTGTAACTGAAAGCTTTATAAGGGTCAATGTTAAAGAATTATCCATAAATATGTTTTTCAAATAAAAAGCTTTAATAAAGAAAAAAAAAGATTTAGCCTTTCTAGAGACTAAAACAAGTTACTTCCTTGCCAATATTAAGATATTTGGGAAAACTTATTCATAACCAGAAATTTGTTGAATGAACATAGAATCAAAAGGAGTTGAATAATCTTGTGGTAAACTTGATTCTACTGTAGCAGAATCTGTAGAATTTTCTTCCTCCATTATAGTATATGATGCAAGTAACCAGAATATTTCTGTCTGCCAGATAGTATTTCTCTTCCTTGAATAGTGCTAAACAAATTCTTACTAACTAGCTCTCTTTTTTTTGATACTCATCTCTCAACAATATCTTCTATCAAAGTATTTCTGTTTGATAAACATGTTAGTATTTCCAAAGCTACAATTCAACTTATATTCTTTCCATTTTTAAACAGATGCCTTCCTTTTCAGGGTAGCACCTCAAACCCTCTTCTTTAGATTTAGGAAGCATGCTATTTTATTAATAACATTTCCAAATCAGTAAAAGATAAATAGTACTAGCAATTTGGTTATATCTTGGGAATATTTCCACAATTATGTAAGCATAATCCATTTACCTTATCATAGTCAAAATATTTCTTCTGGTTATTTCCCCTAGTTCTAAGGGGAATATCATATTTAGGACCTATAGCCTCCTACTCACTAAAACATTGATTCTATTAATAAATATTACTTTTACTGCATAGTTTAGCAAATCTTACAAATAGCAGATATCTAAGGTCAGTTCTGAAGTACTTAGCATCTCATTTGGTGAATTGTTAGACGCTACAAAAGTCAATTCAGGGCAGATTTCCCTTCAAGCATGAGAGCTGGTAAAGAAAATACATTCCACATGATTCTTAGTATCTGAATAATTATTAAAGATCTACTATGTATGAAGCACTATATTTGATGCTAAGGAGAAATACAAAAGAAATATGGTAATTCTTGCCCTCTAGAAACTTACAATATAGGCAAAATGAACAAAAGTGAAAACATTGATAAAGAAAGATTGAAAAGTATGTGATGAGTCATTGGCAGAATTTTGAAGTACATGTGCAGAATTTATCTTCAATAAACATTGATTTATTAAGCACCTACTATGTACTTAATACAGTGCTAAACACTATAATTACAAACACAAAAACAAAATAGACACTATCCTCAAGAATGTCATTGAGTTTTTCAGCTTTGAATTATTATATTCAACCCATCCTCCTTTTACTGTCCAAGAATTTTGATGGAACATATCTGAATAGACACAGTCCTCAGCCTTTTCTTCACTGAAATAGCAACATAGAATGGATGGATACTTCTAGTACAACTTCAATGCCCACACATCACTGTGGCCAGCTGGGCTAAACAACATGAATTTGCATAAGACAAAGGAGCAAGAAGCACCAGAGTGAAGACTCCTAATAGGAAAAATATGAAACTATGGAGAAAGAGAATGGCTACTATGACTGGGGAAAACCACAAGTTTCACATCACACTGGGTTATTGTAGTTGTGGTCATTTTCTTGTTTTTGTCAATGACAGACTAAAGAGCTATTGCAGCAGGCAGCACCATGAAAGAACAATGTGACTTCTATTCCTACTGACATGGGATCCATGGACTTGATGTGACCATATGGTTCTCAGCTCTTTATGTTTTTTGTGAGATACTGTGCCTGTAGAACCTTGGAAGATTCATGTAGTATCAAGAGATACCATAAATACAAAGCAGGAATCATCAAAACTATTTAATACTGGAGGGTGGAGTGGGGAAAGTAAATAGAACAAACCAGATAAGAAAGAATCAGAAACTTAACTCAATAAGTGAGTGTATGATAAACTCTAAAACATAAATTGTTTGGTAAATAATTCTCTATTTGATAAGAATTTCTGGAGAAAATGAATAGCATTATGACAGAAATTAGTTTTAGATAAACCTCTTTCATATCTAACACAGTAAGTTCAAAATGGATCTGTGACTTGAATATAAAAAGTCACTCCCTCTAAATAAATATGAAGAGATACAGATCAGCAACCTTTCATAATTTTGACTAGAGGATTGTCTCTTTTTCTGCTTATGTTTGTATTCCTAAGGGATACAGATAATATAAAATGTACTAATTTTTATTATATCAAATTGAAATGCACATAACATGGGTAAGGAAAACTTAATAGGTGGGAAATATCCTTGAATAAAATATTTCTAATAAGTATCTGATGCTAGCTCTTACCTGATGATATTCCTATTTTAGAAAACATGAAACACAACAAATGATAGATAATACTCTTAAAATAATTTATTATAATCTAAAAAAACTAATGGGAATCAAAGAAGATGAAGAGGTCTCTAAATACTTGTTTTCTATTGCTGTAGAAATTATGTAGATATTAGAATAAGTGTTTTCATCAGTTTTAATTTGTTTTTAACCAAAAGAAACTTTTTTTCAGTTTTCAATAGAAAAAAAATTTTATTTTATTTTGAGATAATCAAATTATGAGCATCTTTTGACTATAACTCTTCAGTGCCAGTGTGATGGTTTTTGGATTTTGATATCATTTTGATCTTTATTACAATAATTCTCTCCTTACCTCATGATTTTTAGGTTGAACTCTGTACATAAGTAATGCAGCACTTTGTAACTTCTTTGTAACAAATCTTATTTGTTTCAAGTTGTTAAAAAAAAGAGAGAGAATATTAAAAATATATAGACTATTGTTTCATCATTAAAAAAAAAAAAGTATTTGATTTTCAAGATCTAAAGGGAACTTAGAAAAATATATAAGGCCAGGGTTCAAAGGATATGAACAGTCTCAAAAGAATTACAAATTGTATCAAATATTGCAACAAATCATTATATTGAGAATACAAATCAAAACATCTCTAATATTTTACCTCATATCTGGAAAATTAGCAGATTTTCATGTGACAAACAAAACTCCCAAGAGACAAAACTTCTAAGTAATTAATCAATTTATTAAGCTAACTAATAATCAACAAATTGATGATCAATGGCTTCTCTCAGTAACCAATGACACCAAAAGAGACTTTGAAATGTTTTCAATTAGATGTGTACCTTCTGAAAGGGAATTCCCCTAACAAATGAAACTCAGGAGCAATTGAAGGACATTTAATGAGGAGGTGAGCTACCTGTCTTCAGCTCTTTTGCTGAGAATGTGACTTGATCATGGGACTGAGCAGACTTAAGGCATCTGGCCCGGGGAGGCCATTTGATCCCAACCCCTCTGGCTAATTTTCTCCTTCATGAGCTGTTCTTAAAACAATATTGTTGAGGCCTGGAGAGACTTGCATGAACTGATGCTGAGTGAAATCAGCAGAACCAGGAGAACATTATACATAGCAACAAGACTATACAATGATCAATTCTGATGGACTGGTTCTCTTCAACAATGATGTGATTCAAACTAGTTCCTATTGTTCAGCAATGAAGATAGTCATATACATCCAGAGAGAGGCCTGTAGGAACTGACTGTGGACCGCAATACAACATTTTAACACTTTCTGTGAATATTTCCATGCATTTTGTTTTCCTTCTTAGGTTGTTTTTTTTCTTCTCTCTTTCTAGATCTGATGTTTCTTGTGCAGTAAGATAACTGTATAGATATGTATACATATATTGGATTTTTCATATAATTTATCATATTTAGCATGTATTAGATTACCTGTCATCTAGGGGTGGAGGGTAGGGGGAAGGAGGGTAAAAGCTTGGAACAAAAAAAAAAAAAGTTTCGCAAAGGTCAATGCAGAAAAATCACTCATATGTTTTGTAAATAAAAAGCTTTTAATAAAAAAAAAATAAAAGAATAAGACCAAAAAAAACCAATATTGTTGTTACTGTATACAAAATACTCTTGGTTCTGCTCATTTTGCTCTTCATTATTTTATGCAAGTCTATGATTTATTTTTTCCCCTATACCCACCAGTATTCCATCACAATACTATATACCAAAATATTTTCAACCATTTCCCAATTGATGAGCATTTCTGCAATTTCCACTCCTTTGCCACCACAAAAAAAGTAGCCACAAATATCTTAGAATATATAGATTCTTTTCCTTTTCCCCTATTCGTCTTTGGAAATAGACCTAGTAGAGGTATATCATTTTAATATAAATAATTTGGTTTTCTTTTCTCTCTTTTTTAATGAAATTAACCAATTTTTTTATTTTATTGGCTTTTCCATAAAACCAACTACTAATTTTATTTATTCAATAGACTTTTTATACTTATTTTTATTAATCTTATCTCTAATTTTTGGATTTTCCAATTTAATGTTTAATTGGGGATTTTTAGTTTGTTTTCTTTCTAGTGTTTTTAATTGCATATGGAATTCATTGTTCTGCATTTTTTTTCTATTTTATTGATGTAAGCAGATATTGTTAGAGATATTGTTATTTCTGTTTTATAGGAGAATTCTGGAAAGCAATTTAAAACTATGCCCAAAGGCTATAAAACTATGTATACCCTTTGACTCAGCAATATCACTATTAGGTCTATATCCCCAAAAAATCAAAGAAAAATGAAATGGTATATATGTATATATACAGAAATATTTACAACAGATCTGTTTGTGGTTGCAAAGAATTGGAAACTGAGTAATGTCTATCAGTTAGGGAATGGTTAAACAAGTTGTAAAATATAATTGTGATAGAATAGTATTGTTCTCTAAGAAATAATAAAGGGAATGGTTTTAGAAACCTGGAAAACTTATATGAACTGATGCAAAGTGAAGTGAGCAGAACTAAGAGAAAATTGTGCATGTTAACAGAAATATTGTACCAATGATCAGCTGGAAAAGACTTAACTACTTTGACCAAGACAATGATTCAAGACAAATCTAAAGGGCTTGTAATGAACAATGCTATTTATTTCCAAACAGAGAACTGATGGTTTTTTTAAGAATGGATTAAAGCATATTGTTTTTTATTTTCTTTATTTTTCTAACTTTTTCACAATATGGCTAATATGGAAATATGTTTTATTTGATTTCACATGGATAATGCTTTAGCATGTAGATTGCCTTTTCAATAGATAGATAAGAGGTTAGAAGGAAAGAGAATTTGGAATTCAAAATGAATGTTTAAAAATAGATTTTTTAAAAAATATAGAAAAGAAACAAAAAGAAGGGAACCTCAGTAAGATGTAAGCTCCTTGAGGGAAGAAAATATCTTAGCTTTATTTGTGTCTCCTAGAATCTTATCAAAAAAAAAAAAAAAAAAAAAAGAATCTTATCAAGTACCTTGCACATAGGTATTTAATGCTTTCCACCAAACTGTCCTTTCTTTGACTGAAAGACACCTTAAAGATAATTTTGTAAGTGAGAAATATGAGAGTATTATCCATAAACACATTTTTATGGGACAATAAAGTCTGGTCGATGGTATTGTGACAATATCTCTAACATTTACCTCTTTTCACTGTCATTGCTCTAGCACAGTTGTTCATTATTATTGACTTGCCTAGACTACTACCAATAGCTACCTATTCTTCAAGTTTTCTGTATGTATGTATATTTTACACACATATATATGTATGCATATACACAAACATATAAATAATATACTGTCACTCCTCCTGCTCTAAATTCTTTCACTGGTTCTTTTACCTCAATGGCCTTCTTAAAATGACAACAACTCTACTTCCATGACCTCCTCCTTCCATTGGTGAATTCTTCCCCAGAATTTCCATGTGAGGAAGTACTCATTCCAGTCACGTTTACTTCAAACCTGAGCTACCCCATGAATGTCCAGAATACTTTTCCTTCTTGTCTCATATAATGTACCTTCTCCCCTGCCTTTTTTTTTTCAACTTTCCTTATGTGTTGTCTTCCATTAAAATGCATTGAATGAATGAATGAAATGAAAATCCATTAAAATACTTGAGGATAAAGACTTTTTTTGCTTGTGTTTGTATTCCCAGTGCTTAGTACAATTCAAGCACTGTTTTGACCCCTTCAATTTGTCCTTTTTAGGTCTAGCTTTGGGTAGTAAATCTCCATTGAACCTGAGAGCTTTAGCTAATATAACCCTTTGAGCCAGAATTCCAGGCTAGATGTGCCTGAGACTTGAGCCCAAGATGGGGCTTTGGACTTGGATTTTGAAACTGCAATGAACTGATTTTAAGCTCTTTTACCTCCCCAGACTAAGAAGAGGTAGAGAGGATTAGGCTCCTAGGTGTTGGGAACATTTGTAGATTTATTCTTGCTCTACCTCCAAAATAAATATTCTTCTTCAAAATCTACTCTATTAAGGAATTATATGGAACTGGAGTGCAGGAAACCCTCTACAATTGAAGAAACACTGTGAGTGGGGGCTGGAGCCAATGGAAGAACTTAGACTCTCCAAATCTGCAGAGAATTCTGAGAAAAAAGTTAAATTTGTCATATCTGGACTTAGGAAAACGAGAACAGTGTTTTCACTGCTACTTATCTTTGACTTATCAAAACAGAAAATTCTTAGTCTGACATTCTAAATCCTCCACAATTTGATTCCATCCTATCCTTTCCAAACTCAACTTATACTTTTCTGCTTTACAATCTATGTTCCAACTAAACCGGTCTGCTTCCTATCCCTATACACGCTGTGCCTTTGCTCATATTCTTATGACTAAAATGCTTAGAATGTGTTTGTGTTTGTGTTTGTTTAGGAGCAAATACAAATATCAGGAAGGATATTCATGTAAGATATTCAGTAGGTAAGATATTACTTGATCCTGATTCCATTAGATGTAGGATTGAGATATTTGATGTATCTGATGATGTAGCTGAATTTGAACCAAAATCTCCAATAGTTCATTTGTGATTTAGTAGATTCATTTCACTTGCTTCCTTATCTATTTAAAAAGAAAAAGAAAAAGAAGAAGGCAGAGGGGAAGGAGGAAGAGTTGGACTAAGGCATCTTAACTATATTATAGGACTAATGATTTCATCATTATTTGCTTTGCAGGGTTGTTATGAAGTTAATGTTGAAAGAAATAACTTCACTCTTGTTTTAATAATTATTGAATCAGGACCAAGATTTTTTTTTTCTCCTTTTCTACCTCCCATCCAGAAATCAACCAGCATGGAAAATTTTTCTCAAAGATTTACCCAGCCAGGATGGCTTAGATCTAATTATAGACAGTAACAGAAAAATTTTAAGTTTAGGTAAATGGGTGGACTTCTAGTCATTGTGTTTACTTAGACAGATCTGAAAAAAAATGTGTATTATCCCCTCAGCCAGACAGGTGATATGGAAATTGAAGTCTCTTTGATCAACTTAGGTGCTCAGGGTCAAGATCCTCAAAACCCTCATTTTAATATAGCCCACCTCTCATTGTAATATTCCTTTTCTCATTGTTAATCAATCAGAGTTGATTGCCCCCTTTAGCAAAACTTGCTTTTACTATAGACGTTTAAACTGTGACCCTATCCCCATGAAGAGTCTTTGGCATTGAGAGTGACATTGAAATCTTTTATTAATACCTTATTAGCCTTATTAGCAAAATGATTAAATTACCCCAAAACTATAACTTTTGAACTTTATTTAAACATAACAGTGTTACAGAAATGTGTATTATTGGGGGGGGATTTTTCCCCAATATTTCATTTTTTCAAATGCATGTAAAGATAGTTTTCGACATTCATTTTTGTAAGAGTTTGTGTTCCAAATGTTTTCTCCCTCTGTAACTTTCCTCCTTCCTAGACAACAAGCAATATGATTTAGGTTATATATGTACAATACTTTTAAACATGTTTCAATATTTGTCACATTATGCATGAAAAGTCAGACCAAAAGGAAAGAAATCATGAGGAAGAAAAAAAAAAGTGAAAATACTATACTTTGATCCACATTTGAACTCCATAGTTCTCTCTGAATGCAGATGGCACTTTCCATCCCAAATTTATTGGAATTGTCTTAGCTCACTGCATTGCTAAGAAGAGCTAAGTTCATCATAGTTAATCATCACATAATTTTGCTGTTACTGTGTACAATGTTCTTCTGGTTCTTCTCACTTCACTCAGCATCAGTTGTAAATCTTTCCAGACTTTTTTGAAGAAATGTGTATTACTATTATAAAGGTTGTCCTCCACATATGGCATGGGGATGTCATTACATGCTCAAAGAGAAATAGGATAGACATTTCTTAGTCTCTTTTACCCTTACCCTTCTCCAAGAGAAACTTTAATTTTTGCCTAGAGGAGTTTTAGGAGGTGGGGGCTAGATGCTTGGCCTCAAACAAGATGCTCTCCTCAAACAAAGGAGATAACTGAGCTAGAATCATACCTATCTGTTCCCTTACATATTATTAGTCTAGATGATGTGGTTTTCAGATTCAAGCTAAACTTCTGATTGCTATTCATTTTGGGGAGATGAGTCTTCAAGTGTTCAAACTTTCTTTGAGTCTAATGATGTCTCTGAGTCTCTTTGGGCTCTGCAGTCACTTCAAGTGCTTCTCACTTTCAGCTTCAAGATGAAAGATGACAGCCCCACTTCAGGTCACTTAAGGAAAAGACTACAGAAAGAAACTAAAGTGAGAAGTTGGCATTTTCCATCATGTTCCTAACCCTGGCTAGCTCTATTAGAGACATCAGGGAACTTTTTAAGTGGGATGTAGGATTCCCTCTCTCTTGGTTGATCTGAGCTATCTCAATCCATTGGGAGAGCTGCTTCACTCTATATTATCTAATATATATTCTCATGTGTATACTTTCTTTTCTTTTGCCACTGACTAGAATAAATGTGTTGCCATATATGTGTTCACTGTGGAATTGATGTCTGGTAAAGTGTCAAGACAAATACAGAGCTTGGGGCCCTCCTTTCCCCACTAAAGAACTAGATTGGCAGTTTAGCTTGAATCTGAAAATCACATATTCTAAACTAAAAAATATTTAACAAAATAGATGAATATTATTCTAGCCCAGTACCCATTCTCTCTCTGAAAAGTAGAGGTCACAGCTTCTGGTCCCAACTTCCTGCTTATACTCCTGACAAGAATTAAAGAGTGAGCTTCACTGGGAGAAAATAGATTAGGGATGGCTATTCTGACTCCTTTTGAGCCATACAATGACATTCCTATGCTACATCTCAGTGATAGCCATTGCTACATTATTATTAGAAATTCTGTGATGCAGCAAGACTCGTGGCAGAAAGACTCATTCTGGAAATAACTTTGATTTCCCCATATCAACTACAAAGCATGATTTTGTATGGCTTGGACTTGTGTTTCAGTCTCCTTTTCTAAAATTGTTTTTACTTTTCTGGTTAAGCAATTAACTCCAAAACAGTAAAGATCCTCAAACAATTTTGGGATAAGTGAAGCTGGTTTAGGTAAAAAGGAAAGGAAATGGACAATAAAGTTCCTTGATAGTATCTTTTTTTCCTAAACTATCATGTCAGGAGTTTCTCTATCATTCAGCTTTCACCCTCCCATTTTTTAAAAAAGAAAAATTCCAATGGTTTTTTAAAATTATCTAGAATTTTCAGCTTTTTAATTTATCAAAGACATTTGTGACAACTTTTCCCCATCTTTATTCTCACTTTATCCCTTTTCCCGGGCCTTCTTCTACTGTGGCCTCCTGTTTCCTTATCTATCTGCTCCCTCTCTTCTGTTTTTGTTACCTTTTCTTCCCTCTTTCATTTTTTTCTCAAAAAGACCAGAAATGGGGGCAGGAGGCAGGAATGGAAAAAACAGCAGGATATAAATGGGCTTCTATGGAACTATGAAAAGAAAAATGGGAAAACTTGGATTTCTCTAATTCAGAACACAATCTTTTTTTTTTTTCTTGCTTTTCTTAGAAATGGAAGTGGAGTAAAGAGTTTAAACACATCTGCTGTCAGTTTAACTGCAAATACATATTAGAATGACCACTAGGTTTGGATCCAAGGAGACTAGTACTCTGCTATTTATTCCTTCTATGACTTTGACTAAGTCAATCCACTTGACATTTTTTCTCATCTGCAAAATAAGGGGTTTAGACCAGATCTCTTCCACTTTTAAAATACTATGATTATATTCATGATCCTTCCTTCTACCTAACAGTTCTAAACTTCTTTCCTTGAAACCAATAACATAAGAAATGTGCTCTTGAATTTGGAGCTATGTTCAAAAAGTTATCAAACTGTACATACCCTTTGACCCAGCAGCATTCTATTGGGCTTATATCCCAAAAAAATCATAAAGGAAGGAAAGGGCCCCACATGTGCAAGAATGTTTGTGGCAGCCCTTTTTGTAATGGCTAGAAACTGGAAACTGAATGGATGCCCATCAATTGGAGAATGGCTGAATAAATTATGGTATATGAATATTATGGAATATTATTGTTCTGTAAGAAACAACCAGCAGGACGATTTCAGGAGAGACTTACCTGAACTGATGCTGAGTGAAATGAGCAGAACCAGGAGATCATTATACACAGCAACAACAATACTATATGACAACCAATTCTGATGGACATGGCTCTCTTCAACAATGAAATGTTTCAAACCACTTCCAATTGTTCAGTGAAGAAATCCATATACATCCAGAGAGAGGGATGTGAAATGTGGACCACAACATAACATTTTCATGCTCTTTATTGATGTTTGCTTGCATTGTGTTTCCTTTCTCTGATATTTTTCTTGTAGATACGATTTTTCTTGCACAACAATGGTAAGTGTGGAAATATGTATACATATATTCGATTTGTCAAGTATTTTAACATAATTAACATGTAGTAGATATCCTACCATCTAGGAGAGGGGTGGGGAATAGGGAGGAAAAATTTGTAACAGAAAGGTTTGTAAGGGTTAATGTTGAAGAATTACCCATACATATGTTTTGCAAATAAAAAAAGAAAGAAATGTGCTCTTGAAACAGAGATTGGGATAGAAAATGAATGCCCCACCTTCCTCTACAAAGGGCAAAGTAGAGACAAAAAGATTCAGAAAGGAAGGACACTACCAATGAATGCCCCACCTTCCTCTACAAAGGGCAAAGTAGAGACAAAAATATTCAGAAGGGAAGGACGCTACCACAGAAATGTGCTTAAAGCAATCCTGTACAACTACATGAAAAGAAACAGAAGCACAGAGGGACTCAATTCATTCAATACTGGAGAGCTGAAACCAGGGAAGTACTCAGGTTTCAATAGTCAGAAATAAGTGGTTATTGAAGTGAATTCAACCCCAGCAAGTGCTTATCACCAAACAGGAGAATCACAGGAATAGTGATCATTCATTGGAGCTAAGTCATAGGATCTCAGATCCACTTATCTTGGCCCTAATTAGAAAGAAAACTCATCTTTCTATTTTGTAAACCTAGAAACATTTTCCTCACAACACTTTGAGGCAGATATAAAATTATATATTGCTGTTTTACTGTTGTCCAAGTTATGATTCAATTCAGGAAGCATTAAACACTAAGTAAATTTCTCCTAGATCCTGCAGATACAAATTGTCTCTTCCCTCATAGAGCTTCCCTTCTACTGTGCCTTAGTCTTTAATAAATGCTTGTCAAAATTAACTGAATTTAAAAGCCTTGCTTATACTTATTTTTAGGGATTGAATCTTTCATTAGTTGTCAAATTTAACCGAATTTAAAAAGCCTTACCTGTATTTTTTTAAGGGACTCGACCTGATTTCATTGGTTGTCAAATTTAATTGAATTTAAAAGCCATAATTAACTTGTACCTTTTTTTTTTTTTTTTTTGGACTGGACCTAATTTCATTAGTTTGGGAAATTCCCTCTATCAATGCAGATCCATAACTGTTGTGCAATTTATAATTTTAGAGTTGCCTGGGGCAATGAGACAGCATAAGGTCCCACAGTCAGGAATGAATAGAGGAACAGATTTAAAATTAAAGCTCACAGGACATGAATCCAATTCCCTCATTTTACAAGTGAGGAAACCAAGGCATAAATCTAGCGAAGTATGAAGCAGGACTCCATGTGCAAGGCAGTCTTCCAGACCCCGTGGCCAGGTCTCTATTGACCACACCATTCGTTCTCACAAATCCACGGGCTCATAAATCTAGTTCAACCCTCTCATCTGACGGGCAAGGAAACTGAGGCAAGCCCTTCGCATGTACACATCGTATGAGAGACTTGCCTTCCACAGGAGAGGAAGGATCAAATCTCTGGATCTAAAGTAACCCCCAGGAATGCCCCCCATCTCCCGCTTTCCCTAAATTCCTCCTCGCCAAACCAAGAAGAGACAGAAAAGACCTAATTTAGCGAAGCCCGGAGTCTCTAGAAAACAATCTTAAAGAACCAAACTGGGCATGCCCAGCAGCGAGGTCGGTCCACGTTCGTTAAGACCCTTCAGAGCTTCCTTAGTAACGCTTGGGACCAGGGAACTCCGAAACCCCACCTCTTCGCGTCTACACTTCCTTTCTTAATTGGTCGAGGCCAGGCCAAATGTTAAAAAGGGATAAGGAAGGTACCGCCCCTGAAGAAAGCAACCAATCAGACGACATTTTACTGAAAGCGTAGAGCCAACCGACAGAATCCTCCTTAATTCCTCCAAGCAGTTTGAAACTGTCAGGCTACCGGGGCCCGGGACTATCCTAGAATTAACGCCGGTCCTCTGGAGTTGAAGCCGGAGCCAGACTAGAAATCGGAGGTCACAAGCTAGCGCCGACAGGTGCGTGGTTCAGAGCTCCCCCCCAACCCCAGCGGGATCTGTCCGGTTATTTGGCTGGGAGCAGGGGAAGGTATTGGAGGATTTAAAAGTCCGGCTCTTGCTGAGCGCCGTTCAGCGAAAGACCAGAGCTTTGGTAACCCGGGGCCGGACAGTGAAAGTGCTGCCCTTCCGCCCACCCGTGGCAGCGTTTTTTTCTTTCCCCACCTCTCCGACTGCATCGGGGGAGAGACGACACCCAGTCCCGGGGGTAAAGTGAAAGGGTCCTGAATGGGGAAAGTGCTGATGTCACCTCGAGCAGATGTTTTTAGTTTAAATCCCCCGAGCCTTCCTTCTTTGATTCTTTTCATTGTTAACAATCTGCGTTCATTGTTTTGTTGAATTCATTGTTTCTCAGTTACCACCTTTAAGTTAATTTTTCTTCTTGCCTCGGGTTTTTAGGACTGGAACGCTAAACTCTGTGTGTGTGTGTGTGTGTGTGTGTGTGTGTGTGTGTGTGTGTGTCATGGACCTTTCTGGCAGCTGGTGAAACCTTAGAGTAATGTTTTTAAATGCATGATTACAAAGAAAATCAAAATACTTTTTGTCTTTTTATTTGTAGCATTTTTTTTTTTTTTGCTGAGGCAGTACTTGGGGTTAAGTGACTTGACCAGGGTCACACAACTAGGAAGTATTAAGTGTCTGAGACCATATTTGAACTCAGATCCTCCTGACTTCAGAGCTGGTGCTCTATCCCTGTAACATTCATTTTTTTTTTTATTTTTATTTTTAGTTTCTAGGCATTGACCAACACCTAACGCTCTATGCCAACACAAGGTCTAAATGGGTTCCTGACTTAGACATAAAGGGTGATGCTATAGCAAATTAGAGCAAGGGATAGTTTACCTGTCAGATATGTGGAGAAGAGACGAATTCATGGCCAAAGAACAACTAGAAAATGTTAAGAAATGTAAAGTGGGTAATTTTGATTATATTAAATTTAAACCAATGTAGCCAAGGTTAGGAGGGAAGTAGAAAATTAGGAGGAAAAATTTACATCCAATGTTTCTGATAAAGGCCCCATTCCTAAAATATATAGAGAATTGAATCAAATTTATGAGAATTCAAGCCATTCCCTAATTGATAAATGGTCAAAGGATATGAAGAGATAATTTTCAGATGAAGAAATTAAAGCCATTTCTAGTCTTATGAAAAAAAAATTCTCTAAATCACTATTAAGTAGAGAAATACAAATTAAAACAATTTTGAAGTACCACTTCACACCTCTGAGATTGGCTGAGATGATAGGAAAAGATAATGATAAATATTGGAGGGGATTTGGGAAAAGGGTAGAATTGCAAATTGATCCAGTCATTCTGGAGAGCAATTTGGAACTATGACCAAAGGGCTATCAAACTGTGTATACTCTTTGACCCAGCAGTGTTTCTACTGGGTCTGTATCCCAAAGAAATCATAAAAGAGGGGAAAGGACTAACATGTGCAAAAATGTTTGTAGCAGCCCTTTTTTGTATTGTCAAGGGACTAGAAACTGAGTGGATGCCCATCAGTTGGAGAATGGCCGAATAAGTTGTGCTATATGAATGTAATGGAAATGATCAGCAGGGTGATTTCAGAAAGGCTGGGAAAGACTTATATGAACTGATGCTAAATGAAGTGAATAGAACCAAGAAAACATTGTACACAGCAACAAGATTGTGTGAAGATCAATTCTGATGGACATGACTCTTCAACAATGAGGTAATTCAGGCTAATTCCAATAGATTTGTGATGGAGAGAGCCATCTGCATCCAGAGAGGGAGTTGTAGGGACTGAATGTGGAGCACAATATAGTATTTTCATCTTTGTTGTTTTTGTTTGGTTGGCTTTTTTTTCCCCTTTTGTCATGGTTTTTCCCCTTTTGGTCTGATTTCTCTTTCACAGCATAATAAATATGGAAATATGTTTAAAATAATTTCACATGTTTAACCTATATCAAAGTGCTGAGTGTCTTAGGGAAGGGGAAGGTAAAGGAAAGGGGGGTGGTAATTTGGAACACAGTTTTATAAAGTTTTGAGTGCTGAAAACTATCTTTATATGTATTTTGAAAAAAAATTTAGCTTAGAGTCAATAAGATTGGAGTTCAAATCTAGCCTCAGTCACTAACAACTTATTTTTGTGACCATGAGAAAGTCATTTTTGCTCTGCCTATTTCTTCATCTATAAAATGAAGTTAATAATAGCACCTATCTCCCAGGGTTGTTGTGAGAATCAAATGAGTTAATAATTATAAAAGGATTAAAATGCTTGATACATAGTAAATGCTATATATAAATATTAGCTATTATTACTATAAAGAGATAAGCCAAGAATGAGAATAGAAAAAAATAGACCAATATATATTGGTGATGAAGTCTTCATTGATCTTGGAGAGGGTAGTTTCTCTTGTCATAGATATAGGAGCTAGATTTCATCTCACTGAAAGATGATGTAGTGAGGAAGTAGATGCAGCAAGCTTAGTCTGCTTTTTCTACAAGTTTAGCAGCAAAGGGATATTGCAGTAGGGTGAAAGAAAGATTTTTTTAGGATAGGAGAAAACTAACCATATTTGTAAGTAAGAGAGAGAATTCAGGACAGTGATAAGAGAGAGAGGGAAAGAGGAGAGAATGATGGAGTGAGATCACAGAGGAGACAGAAGGGGATGAAATCGGGAATATCCAGCATACTACCTAGATTAATCTTCCTTATGAAAATGGGATTAGCAAATATTTAAAGATGGCTGACACATAAAGAAAAGCTATCAACTAGTAAATTCACTTTTGAAAAAAATAAAACAAGGCATTTTGCTAGTAGACAAATGCCTTTGGTACAGGGTAGCATAAGAAATATATAAACCGGGGCAGCTAGGTGGTGCAGTGGATAGAGCACCAGCCCTGAAGTCAGGAGGACCTGAGTTCAAATCTGGTCTCAGACACTTGACATTCCCTACCTGTGTGACCCTGGGCAAGTCACTTAACCTCTATTGCCTTAGCAAAAAGAAAAAAAAAAAAAAGAAATATATAAACCAAGTGCACTGGAGATTTAGAAAAGGAAGAGATCTTTTACTGTTAGGGAGACTGGGGAAGGTTTTCATGTAAGAAACAGTATAATAGGATTTAGATAGATGTAGTGGGGGAGGGCAGTCTAGGTAGAAAGAACAATATGAACAAAGGTACAGAAGTAGAGAAGGTATGGAACATATCTGGTAAAATGAATAATGCAGCAGGTTAGCTATAATTTATGTGTATGTTTAGAGAAGTGGTAGAAGATGACCCTTAAAAAGGGGGGGAGCTTATTTTAGAGGACCTTGAATGCTGTGTGCAAGAATTTGAACTTTTAATTGAGAGATACTGAGGAGGCATTATGGGCAAGAGAATGATGTGACTGGAACTGTGCTATAGGAAGATTAATCTGGCAATATTGTGTCAGATAGATTAGAGAGTTAAGAAATTGAATCTTGCTAAACCAGTAAAGAAGCTATTGCAAAAATTATCCTGAAAGGCAATGAGTACCAGACCTAGAGTAATTGCCATGAAAATGAAAGGATGCAAATACAAGAGACATTGTTTGGTGAATTAAAATAAAATGGAGAATTCACCTAGCAAAATAATTTTATTTAAGAGGTAGAAAAAGTAAAAAGAGTCAGGGAAGGACTAGATAAGAACTGGTGTCAATTACTATAGAGAGATTAAATGAAAATGGAAGCAATATTTGGAGAATTTGAGGGTGAACTCTGGAAAGACTATTTCACTTTTGGTAGGTAGAAACCAGATTGTTATAGATTTTCATAGGAGAATTGGTTGAGGTTCTCAGCTCCTTTCCAAAACTCAATACCCGGATCTGTTGCCGTAAACACATCCCTTTGAGAAGATAGTGATAGCCTTTCATGTTCCTACTCCCAAAATATTTGTTGTGAATCTGACCTGCTGCCTGGAGAAATCTGCTAAATATGATATCAAAAAAATGACAGAGCAAACATCCAAGGAACTCTTGAAGGACATCTTGGGCTATACAGAGAACCAGGTTGTATCCAATAATTTAAACAGTGACAATTAAATTTTCTGTCTTTGATGTTGGCACTGTTATTAGTCCCAAGGACCATTTTTTTTCCTTTGAGGAACACATTTATTTTTTTTTAAAGCTTTTTATTTTCAAAATATTTGCATAGTTTTCAACATTCACTCTTGCAAAACCTTGTGTTCTAATTTTTTTTTCTCCCTCCCTTCTCCCCACTCCCTCCCCTAGATGGCAAGTAATCCAATATATGTTAAACATATGCAATTCTTCTGTACATATTAAGGAACACTTATTCAATACTCAATGTGTCATACCCTGGTTTAGAAAAGACTATTGTCTATAGTTCTTAGCCCCAAGAAAGTTACAGGTTTTTAATAGGTGTTTATTGCTGTTGTGTCTGACTTTTTGTAACCCCATTTGGGGTTGTTGTGTGTGTTTTTTTTTTGTTTGTTTTGTTTTTTTGCAAAGATCTTGGAATAGATTTTCTTTTTCAAGGACCATTTTGTCAAGATTGTTTCCTCATATGACAAACAATAAGGTTATAGCAATCATGTAGTAGACTTCATAGTCTAGAGAGCTTTCAGGAAGTGAAGTGAAAAGTCCTCAGTCAGAAAAGGAGTTCCATCACTGGGAGCCCACATGTCTAACCTATTTCCCTGTACTAGGGATCTCAAGCTCCAATCACAGTCTTTATCCCAAAGCCCTCCTGAAATAGAAGGGAAAGCACAGTATAAGAAATAGGAATAGGAAATGACAGCTGTCTTCCTATACTTAAAGGGTCCACATATACAAGAAAGATTAAATTTACTCCATTTGGCCCCAAAGGGAAGGAGGAACAATGTTGGTTAAGTTGAAAAGAGGCAAATTTAGGTTTGTCAGGAAAAACTTCCTAACTATTAGGACTGTTCAAAAATAGAATGGGCTGCTCTCCTCTCCACCTATCACCACTCTCAAGTCCTCTCTGTCTCTTGTTTCTGTGTTCTTATTTTCGTGGATACCACCTTACTGGGGTTGTCTAGCAAAACCGAAGACCATTTATGAGGTCTGTTATAGTAGGATTCCTTCTATGGGTTGAACTGGATAGCTGCTGAAATCCCTTTTAATTGTGTGAATAGGTAGAGTAGAAGTGAAGAAATAGCGACTGAAAACTACTTTTTAAGAAAGTTGACAATGGGGCAGCTAAGTGGCTCAGTGGATAGAGCATCAGTCCTGAAGTCAGGAGGACCTGAGTTCAAATGTGATCTCAGATACTTAACATTTCATAGCTGTGTGACCCTGGGCAAGTCACTTAATCCCAATTGTCTCAGCAAAAAAATTAAAATAAAATAAATAAATAAAAAATAAAAAGAAAGTTCACAGTGAGCCAAATGAGCTATGGTATCTTTCCTAATGAATAGTTGTTGAAAATGAAGATTATTTGAGTTTTTATTTTTTTGAGACAAAAAAAATTTCCGCCTGGAAATGAGTATGAAATCTATTCACCTAAAGCAGGTTACACAGTAACAAAAGCCCAGGAACACACAAAAGAATTTGTGAGGAACTGTTGCTATAATCTTTCAACTTCCTGACTTTAAAGCTGAAGGAAAATGTTATCTTTAAGCAGAAAAAGTAACAGCCCTCAAAAGATTGATAAAAGATAATTTTGAACAGAATTTCCTTCCATGTTCTCTCATCCCAAAGTCTGGAACCTCAATTTTTTTTTTAATTCTGAAATTAACAAAGGCCACATAAAATGAGCATTTTCATGTACAATGTAGCATAGGAAAAGAAATTTGTACATGAAACATCCTAATACATACTTTTTCTTTTAAGGAAATTTTAGATACTAATTCAACATGTTAACTTCAAAAGCCATCTTGCTAGTCTGTATTGCTTTCTGTTTTGTTTTTTTTTTCTTCTGATTTTTTTAAGAGATAGGAGGAGGGAAAAGGGACTAGATTTCCTTCCCTCCAAAAAAAAAGATGAAAAAAGAAAAAGAAAATGCATAGTAAAGCAAAACAAATTCCCACCTTGACCATGTCCAAAAATCTTATTCTGCACCCTGAGCCCATCACTCAAGGGGCAAGAAGTAAGATGGTTTGTCGTTGCATTGATCAGAATTTTTAAATCTTTCAAAGCTGCTTTTATTTACATTGTTGTAATCACATAAATTAGTCTCCTGTTACCACTCACTTCAGTCTGTATCAGTTCACACAAGTCCTTACCAGATTTCTCTGAAACCTTTTCATTGTTTCTTATGGCACAAAAAGATTACATTATAGTCACCTGAAAACAATCATTGAGCTCTTGAACATGTGCAGAAATGAACGTATGTGGTTGTCAGTGCTCTCAGTAAAAGGAGAAAGGTATCTCAAAGAGAACAGAAGAGTTCTTATATATGACTCTTGTGGTAATTTAAGTTGACTCAAAGGAATATCTATGACAAATTACTTTCTTATTTTACATGGCAAGATTAAAATATGTAATTATGCATTCTACTGCCAGACTAATCTAGTTTATTTGGTGTTCTTATGATTCGATGATGGAAAAGGAAAGGTGACAAGTCATTTATAAATTAGTAATGACCTACTCCCAAAGTACCTATGAAAAATGGATTTGTGTAGTAAAAGACATGAAAGGTGTTTGTTCATGATTCTTAAAGGACATAAGAACATGTATAATAATAATTGAAACAATTTCCAGCATCCTTAGTTGAAATTTCTTATACTGATTTTTTTGATTCACTGAAATTTCATTGATTTTCCACAACTCTATTTGAGACAAACACTTAGGATTAACTTCAAGTTGAAAGACTGTGTTCTCTGCCTTGTCCTGTTTTTGAGAGCCTGAATTTGTATGACCAATGAGATAAATGATTAAATCATCACTGAAACAAATTGTGTCCCTTGGCAGAGTACAACTAGAAACTGGAATTTACCACTATTTGAATAGCACTGCTAGTACACTTACTATCATTCTACTGAAATTGCTCTCTCCAAAATTACTAGTGATCTCTCAGTTGCCAGATCCAGTGGCTTTTTCTTATTACTTATTCTACTTGACTTCTCTGTGGCTTTTGTCACTGTTGCTATTTCTCTTCTCCTTGATCCTCTCTTCTAGACTTTTAGGGCATTACCCTCTCCTGGTTCTCATCTCCATCTGACTACTGCTTCTCTGTCTCCTCTATTAGATCCTCTTCTAGATTATGCCCTTTAATCATAGGTGTCTATCAGCGTTCTGTTCTGGACCCTCTTCTTCCTCTATTCTACTTCACTTGGTGATTTCATCAGCTTCTATGGATTTAATTACCATCTCTATTCTGATTAATTCTCAAATCTACCTACCCAAACCTCCAATCTCTCATCTCCAAATGCCTTTAAAACATTTTGAACAGGATGTTCAATAAACATCTTAAACTCAATGTGCCCCAAATGGAATTTATTATCTTTCTCCCTAAATTTTGCCTACCTTCTATCTTCCCTGTTAATATAGAGAGCCAGACCATCTCCCAGTCCATTAATCTCCCAACCCAGGAGTTATCTTGGATTCTTTACTATCTCTCACCCCATCATATCCAATTTGTTGCAAGTCCTGTTAATTCTATTTTTGCAATATTGCTTTTATATGTCCCCCTCCATCCTCTGATACTATTACCCTCTAGTAGTACAAGACCTCATCATCTCATGCCTGAACCCTTGCAGTAACCTGCTCAGGTATCTTCCTACCTCATCCAAATCTCTCCCTATTCTAATTCACTTTCCACTCAGCCACTAAAGTGATTTACATAAAGTTCAGGTCCATCATGTCACTCCTTAATCAATAAATTTTAGTGGCTTTCTATTGTCTTAATGATCAAAAACAAAATGCTCTGTTCAGCCTTCAAAGTTCTTTATAACCTGGCCCCCTTCTACCTTTCCAGTCTTCCACCTTACCCTATGATACATTCTCTTTGATCCAGTGATACTGGCTTCTTGGATGTTCCACAAATAAGGGACCATCTCTTGGCTGTTGGCACTTTCTCTGGTTGTTGCCCATACCTGAAATGTTTTCCTTCCTTTGTTCTGCCTACTGATCTCTTTGGCTTCTAATAATCCTGTGTTTCCCCTTCTTAGAATCTAACACAGCGCTTTGTGCATAATATTTATGTTTTAACTTTTGTTGTAATAAATAGGAATTTTTATTTAGAATTTTACTGTACATAACTGAAAAGATTTTACTTAAACTCAGAGGAAACTAAAGTTAGTATCTCTTCTTTTACAGTTTTGCTGAGGATGTCCTCAGATGAAGAGAAAGCCTCAGCTACAGCTCTGCCAAGAGACGTTGATCCAGATAATTCGGTTTCTTCAGATCTTCAGGTAGGTTAGAGTTAATATCATCTGAATCTTTAATGGCTTTAATAGGAATTGTGAAGGACAGCCAGCTTAATGTGTTCATTCTAAGATTGAACAAAAGCCAACTTTTAGGTTATTGTGGCACCTCATACTTTTATCATGGCATTTTATACTTGGAATAGGTATTATGTTTAGCATAATGTCAATAATCCCATTGAGGGAGCTTTACCCCTACCATACAGCAAGTAGGCATATATGAAAAGAAGTGCAGGGCAATATGTTGATTTCATTCTAACTCAGCAATATTATCTGTCCCCTTCTTTCCACTGTTACTTCTATAATATAAATATACTTTAATGATCTTTTGCTTGATCAAAAATAATAGTTCTCTTTTTTCCAATAGTTCTTTCCCACTTCCTTCCTCACTTTCGTGTTTATGGTGCTGCCAAGATAATCTTTCTAATGAATAATACTGTTCTAAAGAGCAATCCCTTACCTACCTTCTCACTGTCTGGCTAGTAAAATATAAACTCTTTTCCCTTGTATTCAAAGCCCTCCGAAGTGTAGCTACCTTCTTATAGCCAAATACCTGTGTGTGAAGTTGTCTGCTTTCTTGTCTTATCCCTACTTTTAAAAATTCTTTCATTCCATTGATGAGGATAGGCAAATCTGAAAGACCTTGCCTGATTTCTGCTCCACCTCTCCAGCCAAACCTATGTAAATCGGACATAATATTTATCTTGAATTTCTCTTATATACCTGTCACATTCTACTTAGTACTATAGTTATTCCTATAGGAGTGCCCTATTTGATTTCTAGGTCTTTGGGAAAGAATTTTGTCTTATTTTTATCTTAGTATTTATTGAATGAACCTCTGATGGTGACTGTGTTCCAGCTTCTTGGAGAAGACAGGAATCCTCAATTCACAACATTTTTCTTTTGATGAGAGAAAGACATTTACAAGGAGGAAAAAATCCAAGAAGGGGTGGGAAGGGATCTCTCTTAAGGATATTCAAAGTACCATATTCATTTACACATAAAATCTAATTTACCCCATTGACTGATTACAATTACATTGACTGATGACACATGAAATTTTTTTTGGGGGGGGCCTTCATTAAACCACTAAAAACCCTAAAAACACAGGATATTCACCTATCTTTTAAATTCTTTGCTCCAATACAATTTGTGGAGTCTTGATTTAGTCCATTTCAGTAGAGCTGTATCCACTACTATAATTTGTAACTTAATAAATCGCCCAATAAACTTCATATCTATGGAGAGTTTTTTCTTAGTTTTTTGTTTGTTTTGGTTTTATAAAAAAACAGTATTACTTCCCTCTCCCTCTTTAGAGGCTTAAACTGATAAATCGAGAGAATCTAGAATACTACAAGCTCATGGCAGAGATCTAATGTTTGTAGATTTATTTGAGAGTCCTGAAATATTATAATACATTGTATGCAAAGAAATTTATAAGAAGGTAGTATTTAGCTTTCTCAGAAATGGCACTTTCGCTTTTAGTGAAAGTGAAAATCATAAAAAATGACCAACTGCTCAAAATTGTGATATCACAAATTCTAAGAGTGTTCTAGCTTTACATTCTAATCTCTGTTGCTGAGATCTTCAACACATTCTGCTGCCTAAGACACTGGATCCAGTAGAAAGATCATTTACATTGACTATGGAGGATGTGACTTTATGTAAAATATTTTACTTTTCTAAATTTCTAAATATAGAATTGTGCCTCAATGGCACCAATAAAAACACCACCAAAATAGAATTTTAAAAGGAAGCACTTTTATCATTGTACACTTATCCCAGTGTAGCATGTAAGTTTTGCAGCTTCTACAGATGCATAGACTTGGTTTCAACTATGTAGGGAAGTGTCCCGATTAGCCCTGTATAATGAATAAGAGCTATAGAAAGATCTTTGGGAAAGGGAAATTATTCTCATAATTGCTGTTGTTGATATGGAAATTTAGAAAATGGTTAGAAGATTGATCTGTATTATTGGACAGTTTAGTGAAATGGTAAAAACTAAATATGAACTGTGCAGAATAATGCTTTACTTCACAATTTTTCATTGCATTTCTTTCTGGAAAGTTATTTCACACCTCTGGCCCTCAGTTTTTTTGACAGTAAAATTGGGCTAATACAACCTATACGATTTGCTTCATTAGGTTATTATGAGGAAAATAAGTGTTACATAAATAGAACCCTCTTCCTTTGTTCATCTTCCTATTTAACTGGAAAGAATCTAATTATGTTTTTCTCACTAAAGCTTAAGTGACTTTAAGATTTCAAGCATATTTCACTTACATAAACAGCAAAGTTGCTTTAAGAGGAAGGAAGTATTTTCTAATTGTAGAAGTTGAGAATGAGTGAACTAGAAGACCAGGTAGAAAAGGGAGCAGCTTTATTGATACCCCCAAATCAGTTATAGAGCATTAGCAACTAGTCTTCTGGGAAATTCCTATCAATTTCATTGGTGGTTACTTGGTTTGGGGAAGTAGGGGGGTCTAGTAGATTATTTTATATATCTGAATGCATGAGAATGCTAAAGGGTATGAGAATCTAGTACTCCTTAGATTGAAAAAGTTAAAATGCTAGCTTATCTATTGAACCATTCTGTGTCTTATGAATTCTATTCGATACATAATGCCTAAGCGTCCCAGGAAAGTTTAATGGACTTTAATTTTAACAAGAATTTACATTTTGATGTAAAAGCACAAAAAAATCTAGGACTGGGTCTTACCCATAAAAACAAATTATCTGTAATCAAGGAGGTGACTAAATTCTCCCCTGGTGGAATATTTATTGTGTTCAGTTCTGACTACCACATGGTGGTGCAGTGGTTAGGGTTCTTTCTTGAACTAAATTGCCAAGCATTCCAATTCTACTGCAAAAAGCATAACTCCAGGGGGCTGGCCACATTGTTAGAATGTCATATATACACTTGCCAAAAAAATTATTTTTTGAAGAACGCAAGTACTCCCAAAGTGGTCAGAAAAAAACAATATAAGGACACTCTCAAGATCTCTCTTAAGAAACTTTAGAATCGGGACAGCTAGGTAGTGCAGTGGATAGGACACCAGCCCTGAAGTTAAGAGGACCTGAGTTCAAATCTGGACTCAGACACTTAATACTTCCTAGCTATGTGACCCTGGGAAAATCACTTAACCCTTATTGCCTCAGCAAAAAAAAAAAAAAAAAAAACATCCCCAAGGCAATTAACCTAAACCCCATTACCAAAAAAAAAAAAAAAAAAAAAAGGAAAGAAAGAAAAGAAACTTTAGAATTGATTGTATGGCATGGGAAACACTGGCACAGGACCACCCAGCGTGGCATCCCCTTATTAGAGAAGGTGTTGTGCTCTATGAGCAAGCAGAATTGGATTAGCCCAAAAGAAATATGAAATGTGCAAAGTTAGAGAAGCCACCCCAAATGTTCATATGGACTGTGTGTGCGACCTGTGGTAACACACTCCAAGCTCATATTAGTCTGATTAGCACCAGACACACTGTAACTCAGCTCTAACAGTGATATCATTTTGGTCTCCTTTGAAAATGAAGGACAATTGGGGCAGCTAGGTGGCGCAGTGGATAGAGCACCAGCCCTGAAGTCAGGAGGACCTGAGTTCAAATCTGGTCTCAGATAATTCCTAGCTGTGTGACCCTGGGCAAGTCACTTAACCCCAATTGCCTGGGGGGGGGGGGAATGAAGGACAACAAGTACCACATGGTGATGCAATAAATAGGGATCTGGGCCTGGAGTCAGGAAGACTTGAGCTCAGATCCATCCTAATGAATTTTAATAGGTGTATAATGCTGGGCAAGTCACTTAACCTCTTTGCCTTAGTTTCTTCATCTGCAAAATGGGGATAATAACAGACTTTCCTCTCATGTATTTGATATGAGTATCAAATGAGATACATAATTGTAAAGTGCTTAGCACGGTGTCTACAACATAGTAAATGCTCTATAAATGTTAGCTATCATCATCATCATTATTATTTTAAGAAGAAATTTGACAAACTAAAATTTTTTCCATTAGAGAGCAGCCAGGATATTGAGGGAGTGAAAACCATCCCATGTTACACTGGAAGAAGCTAGGGATGGATTTATTGTCTGAAAAGAGAAGCTTTAGTGGGAATATTATCACTGTCTTCAAATATTTGAAGAGTTGTCATGTAGAAGAGGGATTAGGTTTATACTACTTGACCCTAGAGGACAAATTTAGCAATATAATATTGGCTTGATATAAGGACAAATTTACCAATAATGAATAAAAGTTGTCTAAAAGTAGAAAGAGCTGCTACATTAGTCAATTTCTCTTTACTGGAAGTCTCCAATAGATGCCAAGTGACCAATTCCTAAAGATGATGTAGAAGGGTTTTCTGTTTCCTTATGTGCCTATATCTCCAAGTTCTTTCCAACTCAGAAACTATATTCCTATAATAACAATTTATTTATCTGGTATTATTAAAGAATGGAGTGTCTCATATAAGTAAATCTTTATTTTGTCTTAAAATATTAAAAGCAAATATCAAACCCTCTTTATGTAAATATTTATAAAGTGAATCATACATTTCTATGCTTTCATCTTTTCTTGAAGACTTAAGAGTTATTAATATGTATTTCATTGTAATCCTCTGAAGTACCACGATGCATTCAGGAGCCCAGGCATATATAGAGTTCCTTACCCATATACTAAATCACCCAAACTGCCATAATTTTTACATTGTTCCTGTTCTTTTACTTTTTCCGTCTCATCCCTTGAGTTATCACTTCATCCTCCTTAAGTGCCTGTTTACAATAGTCTGCTTCCTCTTTCCTCATTTCTAGTCTGCCATAAATCTGCCAACTGCTTATTATCTTGCCAGATTAGTATTTATAAATTTAAAAATAAGCAGGTTTTGAATCAGCACCTGAGAGTCTTCTTTTAGTAAAGTACTTAGATTTTGTGATACCTATTTCTGTTTTTCAGAGACCTATTTTGTCTTGCTGGCTCTTTGGCTATCTCAGATAGGTCAGGTTACCAATTAAGTTATATATTGTAAAGGCAATTTGCACTCTTTAAATAAATTTTTGACTGTCTCTTTTTGGTCCATTTCTGCAGGGAATTGAATCAAAGCATTGAAATAGTTGTCTGGTTCATTACATACAAAGTAAAATTTCATAGCTTGTAAGTGTTTATGTTCAAGAAAGACTTGATGGGGTGGCTAATATGGAAATGTTTTGTGTGACTTCACATGTATAATCAATATCAAATTGCTTAACCTCAAGGAGAAGAAGAGAAAATTTGGAACTCTTTTTTTTTTTTTTTTTAATGGTGACTTTAAAAGTTTTACATTTAATTGGGAAATATCCAACAAAATAATTTTTTTGATTTAAAAAAGGACAGTTTAGCTTCACACAAGGCAATATGGAATACAAGAGGATTCATTCCCTTTCTGCATTGTATTGACAGCCACAGCAGTTGACAAGCTGAGATAAGCCACTTCTGTATGCACTATAAGTTCTCTTTGGCAACATCTAGCTTGTATCATCATTAAACTGGCATATGTAGGTATTCAGAAACTCAGGACTCTATTGCATAAGAAAGTTAGGGTGGTTTTATTTTTTTTTTAATGTTTTTCTCCAAAGGAAATATATTTGCTATGATATAGCCCTGATAATTATGAAACATCTGATCATTAATGTCATTTTAAAGTATTGAGGTAGAAAACTCTTTTCTTTAAAAATAACTTTATTTCATTCCCTAGCTGTGTGACCCTGGGCAAGTCACTTAACCCCAATTGCCTCAGGAAAAAAAAAAAGCAAATATATATGTTTCATCAAAAATAACTTTATTTAAGGGTTCTGATAAAGGCCTTATTTATAAAATATATAGAGAATTGATTCAAATTTATAAGAATTCAAGCCATTCTCCAATCAATAAATGATCAAAGGATATGAACAGACAATTTTCAGATGAAGAAATTAAAACTGTCTCAATACTGATGGACATGGTTCTCTTCAACAATGAAGCTATTCAAACCAGTTCCTATTGTTCAGTGATGAAGATAATCATATACATCCAGAGAGAGGCCTGTGGGAACTGAGTGTGGACCGCAACATAGCATTTTAATGCTTTCTGTGAATGTTTGCTTGCATTTTGTTTTTCTTCTTAGGTTGTATTTTTTTTTCTCCTTCTAGATCCAATTTTTCTTGTGCAACAACATAACTGTATAGACATGTATACATATATTGGATTTATCATACATTTTAACATACTTAACATGTATTAGAATACCTGCCATCTAGGGGAAGGGGTGGGGGGGAAGGAGGGGAAAAATTTGGAACAAAAAATTTTGCAAAGGTCATTGTAGAAAAATTACTCATATTCTGTAAATAAAAAGCTTTAATAAAAAAAAGAAAAGAAAAAATGAAATTAAACTATCTTTAGTCATATGAAAAGGTGTTCCAAATCACTATTGATCAGAGAAATGCAAATTAAGGCAACTCTGAGATACCACTATACACCTGTCAGATTGGCTAAGATGACAGGAAAAGATAATGACAAATGTTGGAGGGGATGTGGGAAAACTGGGACACTGATACATTGTTGGTGGAACTATGAATGGATCCAACTATTCTGGAGAGAGCAATTTGAAACTATGCTCAAAAAGTTATCAAACTGTGCATACCGTTTGACCCAGCAGTGTTTCTACTGGGCCTATATCCCAAAAAGATCTTAAAGAAGGAAAGGGAATCACATGTGCAAAATTGTTCGTGGCAGCCCTCTTTGCAGTGGCTAGAAACTGGAAAATGAATGGATGCCTATCAATTGGAGGGAGAATGGCTGAATAAGTTATCATATATGAATGTCATGGAATATTATTGTTCTGTAAGAAATGACCAGCAGGATGACTTCAGAGAGGCCTGGAGAGACTTGCATGAACTGATGCTAAGTGAAATGAGCAGAACCAGGAGATCATTGTACATGGCAACAAGAAGACTATATGATGATCATTTTTGATGGACATGGTTCTCTTCAACAATGAGATGTTTCAAACCAGTTCCAATTGTTCAGTGAGAAAGAAAGCCATATACACCCAGAGAGAGGGATATGAATGTGGACCACAACATAACATTTTCATGCTTTCTGTTGATGTTTGCTTGTATTTTGTTTTCCTTCTCAGGTTTTTTTCTTGTAGATCCAATTTTTCTTGTACAGCAAGATAACTGTATAAATATGTATACATATATTCAATTTGTCATATATTTTAACATAATTAACATGTAATGGACTACCTGCCATCAAACATCATACACAGCAACAAGACTATACGATGATCAATTCTGATGGACATGGTTCTCTTCAACAATGTTGTGATTCAAACCAGTTCCTATTGTTCAGCAATGAAGATAGTCATATACATCCAGAGAGAGGCCTGAGGGAACTGAATGTGAACCACAACACAGTATTTTTAACGATTTCTGTGAATATTTACATGCATTTTGTTTTCCTTCTTGGGTTGTTTTTTTTTTTCTCTCTTTCTAGATCTCATGTTTCTTGTGCAGTAAGATAACTGTATAGATATGTATACATATATTGGATTTGTCATATAATTTATCATATTTAGCATGTATTAGACTACCTGTCATCTAGGGGTGGGGGATGGGGGGGGAGGAGGGGAAAAGCTTGGAACAAAAAAAGCTTTTGCAAAGGTCAATGTAGAAAAATCACTCATATGTTTTGTAAATAAAAAGCTTTTAATAAAAATAAATAAATAAACAAAAATAAATAAATAAATAAATCATAATCGCATCTTAATGTTATTAGTGACTACTTTCTTATAGACTGAATATGAAGAGCTGCTACGATACGCTGTGGTGACACCAAAGAGTGATGCAATTACCTCAAAGCAGTCTTATCCTAAGTCTTTAGGAGGAACAGATGACAGGATATTGAGTGCAGTGGCTGAAGAGCCTCATATTTCAGGTGAGAAAATACACCTCTAATTTAAAAGATTACCACATTTGAACAATACTGACCTACTAATTTATAATTGAGTACATATTTTAAATATTTAAAATTAGATTCTCAACTGTCAAAACCTGAAAATAAATGACCAAAGAGTCATAGAGGTTACCAATTGTATGTTCTGACCAAATAGTCACAGAAATTATATAGCAACTGTTAAATCTGAAAAATAAAGTAAAACCAAATAGTTCACAAAAGTTTTAGGTAAAAAGCCTTCTTTATTCTATTGGAGGAGGAAAACGAAACACACATGCTAGGGTCTCCTCTAAGAATGAGGAGACTTAAGGCCATGAAGCTAAGCCTTGATATATATATAACAGTGGCTAGACAAAGAACCAGGCAATGAATTATAGCAACAATGAGGCAAGTTTGCCTAATGACAAAAAGTCTATTCATAGCAGGGCTTCATGATTAGAACATGGTTCAGGTGCTTCTCTGAGATCAAGAACCAACTAGAGCTGATTTGAGCCAATTCTATAATTTAGCTGCAGTAAAGTTCATCCAGAGGGTTAGTGCAAAGGATTGTTGTTATACCAAACTCAGGACAAAGCTTGCTTGCTAGGCCTTAGCTCTGGAAAGCAAATATATCCTAATAGTAAGAAAGAAAGGAATAAAAAGAGGGATGGTCTTGGGTGGGGATCCTAACATAACCAATACACAACTATGTTTTATTTTTAAAATGTATACTAGTAATAAAAATTTTCTTCTGTGAGCAGGTTAGAAGCTAACTTTTTTCATATAGAAAGTATTTCACTTTTCTATGGGATTAGTAGGTATTTGGTAAATGCTTTCTTATGATGATGGTGATGATGACTGAAGTTGCTGAAAAAATATTAAAACTATATTTTTGTAAAACAGTGAATTAAGTAACAGAGTTGATATTAGTAATGTAATTGCAGTCCAGTAATTTGCATGTTCCTCACCCATCACTAGTACTATAGGATGATAAAGATTGTTTCATTATTAAGGAATTTAAATGAGGTTTTTGAACATTGATTTCAGTTTAATTATTTTAATTCTATTTCCATTTAATCCTTTGATGTGTAGCACTCAAATCTCGAATAAAGAAAGATTTTGTTGTAATATCACATAAGTTTTTCCTTTGATTCATCATAAAAACACAATGAAATAAATTGTTAGATTGATAATCTTGCATTATTCATAAATTTCACAATTTTTGAAGAACTTTTTATTTACCACTGTATGGCTTAGGAATAAAGTAAGAACAAACTTTTTTAGTATTCTTCTTGATTGCACTGTTACACACTTAAGAAAGTACAATGTACATACCTAAAAATGAACTGAATAATTTATTCCATTAATTGCCACCTAACATTGCTTAAATACCCTCCTGGGATGCTTGGTTATTGAAAATCGCAGAGGACTCTGTAGCCAGATTCCAGAGCATGGAGCCTGAGGACAGCTCTATTCAATGAAACTCTTAGTCTCTTAGTATTTCATTCTTGACTTTTCTAAGAGCTATTAATTTATTTTACCTGCAAACTTTACACAAGTATGCTTATTCTTTTTTCCCATATTTTTATTTTTTTGTACTATACCAGACCTCTCCTTTCACTGATGTTGGCAACTCATTCTACCAGTACAAATTAGGACTTCCTCTAATAACTTAATAATGCAAGAGAGTTACCTAGGGCACTGAGAGATCACCCAGCCAATGTGGATGATGGACAGGAATTGAACCTGGGACTTTCTGAGTCCAAGGCCAGCTCTGTATCCACTTTTCCATGCTTATGTCTCTATAGTTTGTATTATGTGATATGTCATTATTATATTATTATTGCCATATATTTATGTGCTACTTTACATTTCAAAGTGCTTTTTTAAGCTTTATCTCATTTGGTCCTTAAAATAGACTTATAAAGGCATATATTATGTCCATTTTACAGATGCAGGAAACCAAGGCACAGAAAGATTAAGTACTGATAAATAACAGATAAAAAGCCAAATGTCAGATTATAACTGGCAAGTGATAATTATAACCCAGGACTTCAGATTCCTAGTCAAATGTTAATTCTACTATTCTAGAATCTCTTAAATTCTGTATCAATGAGATACTCATAGAAGTTTACACAATGTCTCTGCAAATGACCAAATGAGTACACCTTAACTGTACCCTATAGCCTCAGTGGCCATGCCAAAAGAATCAGGTGGACCTTGAGGATTACACAGTCCCCAAGTCTAGACATTCTTGATGCTAAGACTTTTTCATTGATTTGAATATAGATAGAAAGGACCTGTTTTGAATGATAGCCAATATAGCTAATGCAGAACAGATATAAGTAATGGAATTTACATGAGAAGCATTTTGTTTGAAGTGAAGAAGCAGTGAAAGGAACAGAATATAAATGCATGTTGCTTTTTTTTTTTTTTTCCAAGAAGCAATGGCACATTGGGTGGATAAGAAGATTGACAAATTAGGTATTTATGGAAAGACATAAATAAGAATTACAGAGGATCAGAAGGCATGAAATTACATGTACTTGGATGAAGGAATATCTACACCAATAAAATCATAAAAAGTCACTGAAAGGATTGTGAGAACTTTTTATTTACATGCAAGTAGACGGTGATCATCTCTGTATTTGAATTATAAGGAGGGTGTGTGGGTGTGGATATATATGTGTTGTATATATAAACACATTTTCTTTTATTAGTAAACATGAAAATGCTAAAATTCTGAAATAATTACATATATAAAATTAATACTATTTGCACATGACACAGTTACTAAAAAGTATTAAATGTTTCCCATGGTTTCAACTAAAAATTTTCTCAATTCTACTCTTTGCTGGTTCTTCAGAGATTTTCTATTTACAGGGTCACTTACTAATTTAGAGTTTGTAGATAACTATGTTGCCATGTTTACAAGTCAGCATCAATAGTTTCTTTATATCTGTGGTTCTCAAACTTTTCAATCTCATGACCACTTTCTTTACACACCCAAAAATTATTGAGGCCCTTTCCCTCCCCCCTTTTTGTATGTGATGAACTTTTATATGTGTGATTATATCCATATTTATATATCAGAAGTTTAAATGTCTTAGTGTTGTGGAAAAAAAAAAACTTTAACCCCATGGATCCCCAGAAAGCATCTCAAGAATCTCCAGGGTACCTAAAATGCTGAAGTTGAAAACAAAAATAAGTGAGGTACTAGAGAACACTTAACTGATTCTAAGTGTCTACACTGAGCTTAACTACATTAACTACATGAGTCAGTCATCAGTGATCTCTGAAAAATCATGAAGTCAAATGTTCCTATTTTCCCAAAAGAAAAGAAGGTGGAATTTGCAAACTATAAACTGGTAAACCTGACTTCAGTTCCTGGCAGAGTTTTATAATACATTATTTAAAGAAATGTTTTGAAAAAGAATAATGTCATGAAGCCAGCTTCATCAAGCATAGTGCTCCTACAGTGATTTTGATCTTTTTTTGTCAACCTTTTTTTTTGCTAAATTGGTAGATTTGGAGAATGTTATTGGGATTTATTTTTAGTTTTAATAAAACATAAAATAAGAGTGCCCTTCAGGCACTGCTAGCTATGCCATCAAAACCATGGAGTTGGAGGTGACTCTCTTTCCACTTCCTTTTTTTTTTACTTGTCCAAAGTTGTGGTTGATCTATATGCCTTTAAGGTCCCTTTCAGCTTGAACATTCCATGATTCCTTTGATAAAGGAATATATCACAACCCTTTTTATTTTTATTTTTTCCAGTCAAGAATGTTTTGAGGGCCAGCTAGATGGCACAGTGGATAGAACACTAGTCCTGAAGTCAGGAGCACCTGACATCAAATTCAGCCTCAGACATTCAACTCTTACTGTGTGACTCCAGGCAAGGGCAAGTCACTTAACCCCAATTGCATCAGCCCCCATTCCTCCCCAAAAAATCAGTAAAAAGACTATCTTTGGTAACTAATTGGTATGAGAGGAGGGATCCTAGTATAGTGGAAAGAGTACTAGATTTGAAGTCACAAGACCTGGGATAAAATTGCCTCTGTGACCTCAAGCAAGTTGCTTCCAATCAGGGCCTTAGTCTCCTTTTCTCTAAAATGAAGGGGTGGTAGTAAATGATGTCTAAGGTCCCTTCAAGCTTTAAATCTATTCTCTCATTTTATTTGAGTTCCCAGTGAGTGCTCTAATGGTTATCAGGTATTAATTACTTTTTTCATTGGTCCTGGGTTTAAAATATCTCTTATGTTCCCAATGTGTTTTTTGCTTAGTGAGCTACATTAGTATAAAAATTAATTTTTTTGTATTTCAATGAATATATACAATATTATTATAATGCACACTATAGTATGAGCATTTTAATCGAGAATGTGTAAAGCTGGTCCCTGTTTAGTGTAAACAGAGTTTTCTAAATGGTTGTATTATTCAAATTCCTGTTGCATATTTCCAGAGAGCTAGAACCAATTATTATATTTTGTATAATTATAACTTCAAATAGTATGAATTTGAATGCATGTTTTCACTTCAGGAGATTCATTAGTTGTCCTAATAAAGACTCAGCTCTGTATGAATCATGTTTATACTCCATTACTGCAGGAAAGGACTCCGCAGGAAGAGAACACAGAAATGAACCTGGAAGAATCATAGAAATCAACAGTCCAAGAATTTCAAAAACAGAAGGTATGAGTATCTCAGGATAGTTAAATTTTTCCTATACTACATATTCTCTTCTTTCCCTGTCCTCCTTTCACCCTCCCATCCACCCTCAAGGAATCCTCTCATATCACAAAGAAAAATAGCAAAGTAAATGAATCAATTCAGTAACCCTAATACTATTTATGACACTTTACACCCATAGTTCCCCCCATCTCTCCTATCAAGAGGAGGAAAGTATGTTTTATCATCATCTAATTCTCTGGAAACTGTATTGGTCATTTCTTTAATCTGACATTTTTTGTTTTTGGTTCTTTCTTTGGTTATTGTACATATTGTTCTTTTATATCTGCTTACTTCACTATGTATCATTTCATATAGTCTTCTCTAAGTCTTCATCAGTAGAATTTCAATGAGTAGTTTATGCAACTACTTTTGGATTTAGTGTTGCCTGAAATATTAATGTTCTCTTGTCAGCTTATTTAAATGATAATTTTCATGAGCAGAACCAGGAGATCATTATACACGGCAACAACAGTACTATATGACGATCAATTCTGATGGACATGGCTCTCTTAAACAATGAAATGTTTCAAACCACCTCTAATTGTTCACTGAAGAAAGCCATATACACCCAGAGAGAGGGATGTGAAATGTGAACCACAACATAACATTCTCATACTCCTTGAATTATGTTTGCTTACATTGTGTTTCCTTTATCTGATGTATTGTTTATGTAGATAAGATTCTTCTTGCACAACAATGATAAGTTTGGAAATATGTATACATATATTCGATTTGCCAATATTTTAACATAATTAACATGTAGTGGATATCCTGCCATCTAGGGGAGGGGTCGGGAGTTGGGGGGAAAAATTTGTAACAGAAAGCTATGTAAGGGTTATTGTTGAAGAATTACCCACACATAAGTTATGCAAATAAAATTTTAAAAAAGAAAGGATAATAAAAATAAATAAATAAATTATAATTTTCATATTTGAAATTTTATTATAAGGTGACTAAACTAGGAAGTGAATTAATGTTAAACATTGTATATTGAGGGTATGGACTGAGTTAAGTGCCATGTGTGGTACATAAAAAGAACATTGAGCTCTTAAGAATAACGAAGGGGACAGAGCTGCCACCATGATCTGTCAATCACTTGGAATTATAGAATCAGCATTTGAAAGGAAGTCATCTTGTCAAAATCCTATCCAATATAGGAATTAATATTACTCTAAGAGGTGATTGTGACTATTCACCCTTTCTTTGAATGTTCTTAATGATAGGAAATGCTTTACTTCAAAAGGTACCTTATTTCATTGTTAACCAGCTCTAATAATCAGAGATTTCTTGTGTGGAATTTCTACAAGAATACTTTTAATATTGCAAGTTCAGTTCTAGACTACCAGAATAAAGCAAATATTACAATAAATTGAGGTACATATAAAAGTTGTGTTTAAACTGTATTATAGTCTATTAAATGTGCAATATAGTAGTAGGTCTAAAAAATAAAATGAAAATAATGGACATACCTTAATTTTTAAAAGTACTTAATTGCTTTTAAAAAAAAATGCTAAGCATTATCAAAGCCTTCAGGGAGTTGTAATCTTTTTTGCTAATGGAGGATCTTGCCTCTATGCTGATGGCTGCTGATTGATCAGGGTGGTGATTGCTGAAGTTTGGAATGGCTGTGGCAATTAATTAAAATAACATACCATGAAGTTTGCCACGACAATTGACTCTACCTTTGACTTGAATACTTAGAGGGCATTGTAGGATTATTAATTAAACTAATTTCAACCATATTGTATCTCTAGGAATATATAGACCTAAAGAGAGAGAGAAGGAGATAGGAGAATAGCCAGTCAATCAGTGAAGCATCATACTTGATGTAGCCCCAATTAGAATGTAAATTCCTTAAAGGCAAGAACAGTAATATTTTGTCTTTTCCCAATACCTGGCAGAACTGTTCAAAGAAGTAAAATACTGAATTGAGTTTTAGAAGAGTTATGGTCCTATAGGAAATGTTGGTTTTTACCTTGTTTATTTTCCCATAGTTACTAGTAATAAAATATTCCAATATTTTAGAGGGGAAAAAAGTTGGTGTGTACTTGTGTGTGAACATGCACTGTAAAAATGAAATTAAGATAAAAGCTATGAAAATATATTCCATTCAAGAGTGAGCAAGAAAGGAGAAAAGCCCCAACAGAAGAGTAGATGTTAGTTAGCAAGTAAGAAAAAGACTAGGTAGACTGGTCTCTGGAATCCAAAGAATAAAGATCAAGTATATAATCTAGTAGTTGTTCTAGATCCCAGAAGCATATACAGAAGAATATGTACCTGTAAGAGAGATTTCTCCACTGTGATTCTCTGATTAAATTCCACTTTTGCCAATGTCTCTCTTAGCATATGACATCATAAATGCATGTAATATTCTAGGCAGCATAGAACACAAGAGAATTATTATTTCTTGTGATCAAGGCACCATATGCTTAATGCTGCAGGTTAAAATTATGTAGGCATTTTTGTCACCCTCCCTCTCAAAATGAACCCAACTTATTCTCTAAAACAAAAAACCATCTTTTTAAACCCTAAGGTGTTTTCCCATTGGTGTTTTATATTTGTTTATCTTGAGACATCAAAAAGCAAAATAATCAAAATTAGAAGAGATCCAAAGGGTAGTGGAAAGATAGTGCAAGAACAAGTATATTTCATCTTATTTTTAGTAATGAACAACACACCAGAAATATCATAAGACATATCATCCAAGAAATGCATGACTGGAAAAGTAAACAGGCCATTAGTATAGTTGCAAGTGTGAGATAATAGATAGATTAGCAAAATGTTTCACTGATATCCGTGAAAGGTGAGGATTTTGAGAAAGGTGCACTTTTGCCGAGTCTTTTATGAAGGCTTTTTTGAAGAATATGGACAAGAATCATACAGAATGGAAGACATCAATCTCTTGTAGGGAAAAAAGCAATTTAACTTAGTTTCTCTTCTCTTTCCTTTATTGTGAAAATGTTGATAGTGATGTGATTCACTTCTTTTTATGGTGCCAATTAAGTTTGCCAGTAAAGATTTAGGGCACCAACAATTGTCATTTTAAATGAGCTTTAAAAAAGTATGATTATTAGCATTCCCTGACCCTCTTTCTAACATTCTCCTACAATTCCTGAATAAGGGAACTACACAGGATTAAAAGATAAGTTTAATTTTTCTTTCATAGGTTGCTGTGGCAAAAGAACTAAATCCCCTAGAACCCCACACACTGGAAATAAACTTAGCCACTTGATTCTGAGGTAAGAGCAGACTGAGGTTACATTTAACACTTTTTTAACTTGTTAGAAAATGCAAGAATTTATGTCTTCTTGGTATAGTCTTCAGGAATCCAAAATTATCTCCTTGTCACAATGAAGAATCAAAGTAGGACTTTATGGACATTTTCCCTCATAGAAAATACAAATTTTAATTCTGGTGAAAAGTCTAATAGAAAACAAATTTTCAAATATTTTTCAAATATTCCTTATCTCCTTCTCTAATCCAAATCTCTGTATGCTGATCCAAAATTCTTATTTTGGATTCTTGATGCCATCATCAATAAACATTACTATATAATAGGGGTACTTATGTTTAATGAACCACTTACACTATCAAGTGATTAAGTTGAAATTAAAATTTTCTGAGATTAAGATTACATCTCTAGTATATAGAAGACATTTAGGCTTGAGAATATTATGAGCAGCTTGATTGTCTTGGTTTCAAGAAAAAGATAGACATGCTGTCTTGTCCTTTTCTCCAACATTTAAAAGCAAATGCTCTATAAATATTCTGTGTGTGTTATGTGTTTAACTTATGTGTTATTAATAACATGCTACTAAAAGTGGAAGCAGAACCCAGTATATAATTTCTGTTTTCCAATAAGACATATTTAAAGCTATTGCATAGATAGCTATGGCCCAAGATGATGGAGAAAGGCACTAGAGTGTGATTGATTGACTCTGATCTTGCTCTCAGTAATAAGGCTGCCTGTCTTGTCAGCAATCGTGTTTGTACAGGACAGGAAGCAGTGAATCTCCAATAGTAGTGCATTTCAGGGCAGGAATTATTTTTCTTCTGTATCCTCAGAGCTTACCATAGTGTCTTTGGCAAAGTATATACTTAATGCTTATTGGATTGATTATATATGGAAAAAGCATAATGTCTAATGTGATAATTAGCAAAAGCTCATCTTTGATCTGGCCTTGAAGATTTTTTTTTAATTAATTAAAGCTTTTTATTTACAGAACATATGAGTGATTTTTCTACATTGACCTTTGCAAAAGTTTTTTTGTTCCAAATTTTTCCCCCTCCTTCCCCCCACTCCCACCCCTAATTAAATTATATGACAAATCCAATATACGTATACATATCTATAGTTGTTTTACTACACAAGAAAAATCGGATCTAGAAAGAAGAAAAAACTAAGAAGGAAAACAAAATGCAAGCAAATATTCACAGAAAGTGGTCCACATTCAGTTCCCACAGGCCTCTCTCTGGATGTATATGACTATCTTCATCGCTGAACAATAGAAACTGGTTTGAATCACATCATTGTTGAAGAGAACCATGTCCATCAGAATTGATCATCATATAGTCTTGTTGCTGTATATAATGATCTCCTGGTTCTGCTGATTTCACTCAGCATCAGTTCATACAAGTCTCTCCAAGCCTCTGAAACCATCCTGCTGGTCGTTTCTTATAGAACAATGATATTCCATAACATTCATATACCATGTGTGAGGAACTTCTACTAATTTAAAATAAATTGGAAATAAAATCAATTTTCATTGACAGGCTATGTTTATTTTCCAGGGGTTAGCTATTACCAGCTTCCTGGTTGAGAAGTGATGAATTCTTGAGCCATGATAACCAGTGAAACAGGAAAATTAAAAAAGGACATTCGATCCTTTCTATTTCACAATGATGGGACCAGAAGGTGCTGTCAGATTTTTTAGACCATCTCTGAACATTACTTTAGACCTTAGCTTTCTAAATGTAGGCTTTGGTCCAGTTACCAAGTGGGTATATACTGAGAAAACTAAGTTTTATTGATTTTGATATTCTCCCTAAAAATTAAATCTGAATACTAAAGAAAACAGCAGCTGAATGGATTGATGGCTCAGGCATTTCTTGAAGAATCAAGTTAAAAGATTTGACAGACTTTGAATAAGAATAATCAATTGTTAGGAATTCTTTTATGTTACTGATGAATATTCACCAAAAAAAGCTACCATGAAGATAAAGTATCTTGTGAGCCAACCTCTGTGACAGAAGATAAAGAGGAGAAATCCATTTACCAATAACGCAATAAGACAAAGCAGCCAAAAACTAATCCTAAATTTCACTAAATATTGTTGGGGTAGAGGGAGGGAGTTGATTCCAAAGTCTGCAAGATAAATCCAATTTTAGTTTTTGCAGTCAACAACAAAAATTAATAATGGACAAGTATGTTCAGTTAGTGGGGAGGAAGAAAGGATATATCCTTTTTTTCATCCCCTTTTCACTCATAGCAGGATAACATCCTACAACTGACTTCTTAAGCCAATACTGAGTTGGAGGGTTTTTAATATTTCTTGACTAATAAAGAATTTTCTGTTTGTATTTGTAGTTTTGCCATTATATTCACCACCAAAGAGGATCAGTCATCCAATCATGGACTTTTTCAGCTCAAATCATTTAAATGACTCTTCACCAGGAACTTCTAGTCCCAGGGAAAAGGAATTTTATGACAGATTTTTAAATGAATCATGCATTACTGATGAAAGCTTTCAAAAAATAGAAAACTTAATTGATCTCTGGTGTTCAGGTCTTAAGGTATGGTATTTGTAGAAAATATAATCTAACTGATTTGTTGTTCATCATTCTGTTTCATCAAGAATTCAAGGTTATTTGGTTTTGTGTTTCAACTTTCTAGATAGACTGGTTAGCTTTCTCAGATGGTTTCTAGGTTGCTCCAAGATAATTCACTGACTTTCCAAGCTTTCTATGTGACTTATTTGGGCATCCCACTGAACCTTTAAAGCATAGGACCATGTTACTATTTGACTTTGGCCATAGCACATCCAGGGTGGTATTAAAGCCAGTTCAGGCTCTCATGCTTTATTCCAGAAGCTAACCTTGTATTCATTTAGGGAATATATGTAATTTTTTTTAAAGATTGCTTTTCATTGTAATATTTGGTGTTTGGAACCTCTAGACGTTATCAAAGATCATAGGATCGATAGTTTTTGAGAGGTAGAAGAGAATTTAGGGACCACTGGGTTCAATCCCTTCATTTTATAGATGAGGAAACTCATAAAAACTCAGATAGTTTGAGTAACTTGCCAGGACCATACAGCTAATAAACTTTTGAGTTAGGATTTAAATCCAGGTATTCCTGATTACAAATCTCATTACTCTACCCATTGTACCATATTATCTCTCAGATTAAGTTGTCTGTGATTTAAAGTGTTGATATGTCTTCTTTCTGAATAAATGGAAATACCTCCTACATCAAAGCAAAGTTTTAGACATCCTCTTAATTCCTAGTTCTTACCAAAAAAAAATTAAGTAGATAAATAAAAAGAAAAGGAAAAAACCACAATCTATAGTAAACTAACAAACTTAATACAATTAATGTATTGTGATGGAATCATGATGTAGGATGTATGTCTTTGGTGTTCAGAAACATAAATTAATATTTAGGTGGGAAAAATGCTGGAAGCATGACTTTTCCCAGAGTTTGGGTTTTTGTTAATAGCAATGTGTGTATAATATATATACATATATATATGTATGTACATAAATGCACAATTGGAAAATGATTTTTAAAAAATTTTCAAGTAATGTAAGATATAGAACTAAGGCTAATCAGTCATGTGCATAGAGAAACTTTGATCCTTATAAGTTCTAGTGTATTTTTACTTGTTATTCTTTGAAACCATACAGTTTAGAAATAATACTTTATTTCTAATTCTACTACATCACTACATACAATCAGTAACTTAAACTGGCTGTACCCCACATATAGCTCATTCTTGTCTCCTTTCCTACCTAACTGATGCCCTTTCAACCATTTAAAATGTCCAGCCTCCAGTCTGTCTGTCAAAATCAAACCCAACTCCCTTGATGCTTTCTTTGATAATTCCAGTTAAGAGATCTCTTCTAAGCTTCTCATACCAGTTATTATCCAAATTTCCCATATATGTTATTATATATTTTTCTCATACTGTAGTTATTATCAGACAGAGCCTATTGCCTCTTCTAAATTATAAGCTTATGGATAGTTGTACACCCATCATTCTGTAGCATGTGATAGAATATTTTTATACATGCAATATGTTCAGTAAATTTTGAATAAATTTACAAATAATTCTTCAGACTCCATTTTTCCACATTTATATGAAGATTTGTTATCAGTTATCCAATATATCCACTCACTGAATAGAGTCATTAAAATATAAGGGGAAAAAAGTTTCATGTGCAATATTTGAAGTAGAGTAAGTTAATTTCTTTAACATGGCTATTGTTAATTTAGTAGATCTTTCATGCTCATCATACCTTTTAGAAAAATAATGGTTGAAAAAGAAAAAATTGTTTCATTCAGTATGTGGATTTTTTGTTGTTGTTTTTTAGAGCTATAATTTAGCAATAGATGGACTGTGCTAAAATAGTTTAAAAAACTCTAAATACTTATGTATACTGATTATTAATTATCTTGTTCCTCAGACAAATATTCTTGCTGAACTAAGTAAATGGAAACTTAATTTTATTGATTGGCATAGAGCAGAAATGAAAAGAGAGAAGGACAAACAAGCAATACAAATAAGAAGAATGCAGAACCAAATAGATGACTTAAATGAGTTGCAGAAAACTTATGAAACTTCTGCTGGGAGAAAAGATGAGGTAATTTTCCCTCTGTTTTCTTAATTTTTAATTTCAGAGTTATTCAAAATCTGAAAATTATTTTTGATCATTTAAGGTATAGAAAAGAAAAATGCCTCCAAAATCCAAAGACAAATATATGTATCTACCTACAAGATTTTTACATGTACTGATATGGCATGTACTGTGGAACCCTTGCTACTGGCTTTACGCAGTCAAGGAGTAACTATTACCTGGTTCTTAGTTGGCCCTGGTATTTGGTGAAATGTAACAGCACTGGGGCAACTAGGTCCACAGTGGATACAGCAACAGGCCTAGAGTCAAGAAAACTTATCTTCTTTCTGATTTCAAATCTGGCCTCACACACTTACTAGCTGTATGACCCTAGACAAGTCACTTAACTTCTTACCTCAATTTTCTCATTTGTAAAATGAGCTGAAGAAGGAAATGACAAACCACTCCAGTATCTCTAGCAAGAAAACCACAACTGGGGTCATGAAGAATCAGACATAACTGAAAATGCCTGAACAGCAAACCACAGGAGCCTTGGATCAGGAAGCTTCTAACTTGCTGCTATAGAATCCCAAGAGTGTAGAGGGCATGATAGAGCTTTCTCATTCCCTGCCAGTTTGGATTACAAATAGAACTCAGAATTCCCACTGAGTTTGGGAAGGTTACTCAGGCCTCAAGGGTAGAGAAGAGGGTCCTGTGTCAGTTTCAGAGGATAGCAGTTCCAGATAAATGGAGTAACGCTTGTCTCCCAACAGTTCTGGTACAGTACTCCCATTCGATTGATTCTTTTTGTTATGCCTCTCCAGTCTCTATTCTCCAAAGCATAGTATATATTAAAGAATAAGAAGCTAAACACAAGTAACTTTTTGTTTGTTTGTTTGCTTTTGCTGAGGCAACTGGGGTTAAGTGACTTGCCCAGGGTCACACAGCTAGGACATGTTAAGTGTCTGAAACCAGATTTGAACTCCTGACTTCAAGGCTGGTGCTCTATCCATTGTGCCACCTAGCTGCCCCACAGATAACTTATTTATATGCATTTTTTTTTTCATTTTTAAAATTGGTGCCTTTTGAGATTTTTTTCTTTGATATTAATCAATTCCATATATATTCTCCTTCTCCCCTCCCCTAACCCCTTCTATTTTCTTTACCACCCCACTCATACCAACCCTACCGAATCCTCCTCTTATTACAAATGAAAACATTAGATAAAACCTACTGTGAAGCAATATTCTGTACCCAAGATAAAAATTTTGTGTATTAATATCAGAAAATACTGATCTTTACACTCATTACCCATTCATTCCACCATTCCAGTCTCCATGCTCAAGGCAGAAACACAGAAGCAAGAACAATCCAGCCCTTGAGTTAATACCTAAGGCCACCACATTGAGATCCCCTCAGTCACAGAGATTTTAACATATCTTCACACACACACACACACACTGCACTAATAAGAGTAGTGTCCAAGGCTGGTGACTTAAATTACCCAATGTGAGAGGAGGCTGACAAAGTCCAGCCCTGGATATGTAGCTACCAACAAATGCAATAGAAAGTGAGTGATGAGAACTTAAAGAGAAAAGGCTAGAATTCCAAAACACAAGCATATCAATTACTATTTATTACACACTCCTTATATGCCACTTATTATACTGAGGTGCTGGAGAAACCAGTACAAAGAATTAAAAATCCCTATTCACAAGGAGTTTTCAATTCCAATGAGGGAGATGAGTACATATATCAACACATAATAAATATAAAGAAATGCAAACATATACAAAGTAGTTAAATTCAAGGTAATTTCAGGGGAGGACATTAACAGTTGGGATTAGAAAAGGCTTATTGAAAATGCATGAGCTCCATCTTAAAGGAAACAAAACTCGGAAGCAGAGGTAGAAAGAAGCCAAATCAGAGGCATAGAGGTGAGATGATCAGGGCACAGGCAAGAAGCAGGAGCAGGGTATATCAGAGAGAGAAAGAAGGCCAGTTTAACCGGATATTAGAATTTAGGAGGAAGAGTAGTAATGGAAAGATAGGTTGGGACCAGGTTATTTAGGCCTTTAAAAGCTAAACAGAGGAATTTGTATTTTATCCTAGAAGTTCTAAGAAACCATGATTAAGTTAATTAAGGAGTTTTCACAGTATTGTTGAAGTGAAAGTATATGGTTAAGGCTAACAGTAACACAAAATAGTTTAATGTAAGCATATATAATCTGATCCCTTTATTACTTTTATAACAGTTGCTTTGGTACAAATTGTTAACATGATAATATGTTCGTTGTTTTTATAGGTAATTGCTACCTTGACTGAAGCTACAAGCAAGCAAAAAGAAAAAATGGATTTGTTGAAAACATTCTTCCACTGGCGGATTGAACACTTCAAGGCCAAACAGGAGGTATGTGTAAAAAGACAGTACCAAAAATATCTGTGCTTAGGAGGGGATAGAGTGATTTATTGATGCTTTTGTTGAAGTGACAGGTTTTTATTTGATAACTGGTGACAAAATCTGAGTTACTGAAATTATAGGATCTCATTTAGAAGACATTTGTATGCCTCATTCATTGCATGCTTCATAGATGCTTTTGTCATATATTGAAATTCTTATATGCAGTGCCACTGAATATTGGGGTTTCACTAGCTGCCATAGGGTATGTTAAGGATGGTCATGTTTTTTGATACTTAATTAGTTTTATAACTTTGGGAGGCCATTAAACTCTCAATGCCTCAGGGAGTTCTCCAAATATCAAAATTGTAGAATAGATTTTGATCTGCATTAATAGAAATAGTTTCCTCGTTGAAGTTCCCTCCATCAGTAAAATCATGTGCTTTTATTCAAAAGATGGTAAATGTGATGATTAGAGGAAAAATATCATTCATTTCTGTTTGTTCAGTTTGGTACTAATTCCACCTAGGCAAATTGATATTGTCATACTGAGGAGAGATGAATTCATTATTCAGATTAGATATTCTGTAGGTCTCTCAAACTCAGCATGTCCAAAGCAAAACTCATTATTTTTGTCCCCTAATCTACCTCTCTTCCAAACTTCTCTATTCTGTTGAAGGCATCACCATTTTTCCAGTCACTCAGGTTCACATCTTAGTCCATTCTCTTTCCTCACTCTCATCACCTATTCAATTAGTTGTCAAATCACCATTTTTATCTTCATAAAAATCTCTTGCTTCTGTCCTTTTAGGCCTCCAACCTAGTTTAAGCCTTAATAACTCCTACTTGGGCTTTCACAGTAATGTCTTAATTATATACCAGTCTTAAGTCTCTCCTCTTTCTAATATATTCTTTATCCAGTGGTCACAGTGATTTCTCTAAAGAATAGGTCTGACCATATCAGTCTAATACTCATTAAACTTCAGGGGCTTCCTATCACCTCAAGGAATAAATAAATACTCCTCTGTTTGGCATTTAAAGTTCTTTGCAATCTAAATTCATAAAGCTGGATGCCTAACTGCAATCGGCCTTATAAGCCCTATTATTCCCTTTCATGCTTTTTGGGGTCCAGCCAAACGGACTTCTCTGCTGTTTCTCACGCACAGTATTTCCTCCCCTACCACTGGACTCTCAACCAGGCTGTCCTCTGTGCCTAAAGTGTCCTCTCTCCCTACCTCTACCTCTTGGAATCCTGATTCCATCAAAGCTCAAGCTGTAGCTACTAGATGAATCCTTTCCCGAACCTTCCAGATGCTAATGTCTTCCTCTTACCAAGTTAACCTTGTATTTATGCATTTGTTTTGTATATTCTTATAGAGTATATGTTGTCCCCCAAGATTTGCTCATTGAGGGCACAGATTATTTTTTTTTATTGTTTTCATAACACCTAGTAGAATGCTTGGCACCAAGGGTGCTTCATAAATACTTGTTGATTGATTGTTGTTGATTGATTGTTTCTAAACCTATTGCTTCTAGCTCTTATCTGCTGGCTCATTCTCTATTATTCCTTTGATTCCATTTTCATTTTAAAAAGTATCAGGCAATAAAGGCCTCATTTCTAAAATATATAGAGAATTGTCTCATATATATAAGAATTCAAGCCACTCTTCAATAAATAAGTGGTCAAGGGATATGAACAGACAATTTTCAGATGATGAAATTAAAACCATCTCTAGTCATATGAAAAGTTGCTCCAAATCACTATTGATCAGAGAAATGCAAATTAAGACAACTCTGAGGTACCACTACACACCTGTCAGATTGGCTAAAATGACAGGAAAAGATAATGATGAATGTTGGAGGGGATGTGGGAAAACTGGGACACTAATACATTGTTGGTGGAACTGTGAACGGATCCAACCATTCTGGAGAGCAATTTGGAGCTATGCTCAAAAAGTTATCAAACTGTGCATACCCTTTGACCCAGCCTATATCTCAAAGAGATCTTAGAGGGGGCAGCTAGGTGGCATAGTGGATAGAGCACCAGCCCTGAAGTCAGGAGGACCTGAGTTCAAATCTGGTCTCAGACACTTCCTAGCTGTGTGACCCTGGGCAAGTCACTTAACCCCAATTGCCTCAACAAAAAGCAAAAAAAAAAAGAGAGAGAGAGATCTTAGAGGAGGGAAAGGGACCCACATGTGCAAGAATGTTTGTGGCAGGCCTTTTTGTAGTGGCTAGAAACTGGAAACTGAAGGGATGCCCATCAATTGGAGAGTGGCTGAATAAATTATGATATATGAATGTTATGGAATATTATTGCTCTGTAAGAAACGACCAGCAGGACGATTTCAGAGAGGCCTGGAGAGACTTGCATGAACTGATGCTGAGTGAAACGAGCAGAACCAGGAGATCATCATAGACAGCAACAACAGTATTACATGATGATCAATTCTGATGGACATGGTTCTCTGCCACAAAGAATTGTCCCTAACCAGTTCCAATTGTTCACTGAAGAAAACCATATATACCCAGAAAGAGGGATATGAAATATGGACCACAACGTAACATTTTCATGATCTCTATTGATATTTGCTTACATTGTGTTGCCTTTCTCTGATTTTCTTTTTTTTTTTTCTTGTAGATAGGATTTTTCTTGCATAACTTGTCAAGTATTTCAACATTATTAACATGTAGTGGACTTCCTGCCATCTAGGGGAGGGGAGGGGACTGGGGGTAAAATTTGTAATGGAAAGCTTTGTAAAGGTCAATGCTGGGGAACTACCCATACATATGTTATACAAATAAAAAGCTTTGATATAAAAAAAAAGTATCAGGCAAATCTGATGCTAAGATAGCAATTGAGGTAAATAGATTTGTGGGTTGTTTATTCCGTGGTCCCTTTTCTCCCAACTCACTCTTCCCTCTCCCCTCTCACCCTTAACATGGTATAAGAGAAAGAACATCCAGTGGATTAGGAACTAGGCAATTTGTCTTCATGTTCCAACCCTATCACTTATCAAGTGTGTGACTAAGAGCAAATAACATCTCTGATCCTCAATATCCTTACTTATAAAATGGGAATGATAATACTTTTAATATGGACTTCATGAGCTGTTATGATAAATGAGCTTTGTAAACTCTAAATGTTAGGTTATATTATTTGTTTTTCCTCATTTAAAGTATTCAACCAATGCTTTATCATAGCATGAGAGTGACTCTGGGTTCTCAGAGCCTATGCCATCAGAGCACAAATTCTTGCAGGTTCTACCAATTTAGCAAAGTTTCAAATATCAATCTCATGATGACTTGGTTATATAAGGTTGGACCCAACTAGCTGAGATATTTATCACTAAGTTGGCCACAAGGTGATGAATTTTTTTGATGGGTTACATAACATGGCAAATATACCCAAACTGATGAAAAACCATCAATGTAGTTCTAAGGAAATATTTATTATTTTTAATATGCATGCATAAAGCAGTATTCTACTTTTCACACATATTGTCTATTGGACTTTGAGATTCCTTTCCCTTTTGGCATTACTTTCATTAAGATGTATGAAGCTAGGCTAGCTGACCAGCATTACCACAAAACATTGAAGAAGAAAATCTGGAAGGCCTGGCGCTCTACACTGAAATCACAATGGAAAGATGTGGTTGAAAAAGCTTGTCAATCCAGAGCTGAAGAAATTTGTCTCCAGATTTCTTGTGATTATGAAACTCAAATTGCAGCAGTAAGTACTTTTCCAGTTAAGCTATTTACCTTTGTATGATAAAAAGAAAAAAAATGAGCAGAGTAGCCCACTTCAACACCATCTATTATATTCTGAAGAATAGTATTTTTGAAATTGGATACTCCAAATAATAGCTAGTCCAGACAATCAGATTTCTTAATTATCTTTAAGTTGAGCCTCTAAAATTTTACTCATTTATATACAGATTTCTTTATCATTCATTTGTTCAACATTAAAAATACAAATTATTCATTTATTCACCAGCATTTCTTAAGTACTCACTATAGTACACTGTGTTAAACACCGTGAGAGAAACTCTCATGGAGCTTACATCCTCTCGAGAAGATTTAAACTTAAGGCAAGACCACTCTGAAGTTATCCTTCAAAATATATATGGATAGGGGGCCGTTAGGTGGTGCAGTGGTTAAAGCACCAGTCCTGAAGTCAGGAGGACCTGAGTTCAAATCTGGTCTCAGACCCTTCCTAGCTGTGTGACCCTGGGCAAGTCACTTAACCCCAATTGCCTCAGCAAAAAGCAAAAATATATATATATATATGTGTATATATATATGGATGTTAACCAAAGTAAAAGCACAGACAAATCTTTTATTAATTAACAGAATGTATGCCTGAAAAAGTTGAGTATTTTTTAAAAGGCAGTGTTTTTTTTGCAATTATCTGATTAGAAAATTTTCTTTATAGTATAAAAGTTGATTTTACAGTAAATTAGGGAACAAATTTGAAGGAAAATTTCATAGATTTTCAGTTGAAAGATACTTCAGAAGCCCTAGAATCCAATCCATAGCTGAACTCTACAACAAGTCATCATCTGGCTTCCCCTTTATGGGAGACTACTTCTCAAGGCAGCTCATTTCCCTTTTGCACATCATTGCTTATTAAGTTTTTCCTTATGTGAAACTAAAATTTTACCTTTCTACCTCTTTGACCCTTTTTTTTATTACTGTCTCTCATCAACCAAGCAGTACAAGTCTTTTTCCTCTTTTACATGACAGCTTCTCAGATACTTAAAAATATTCCTAATGTTCTCCAAATCCTAATTCTTTCAGTGAAACCTCATGTAGCATGGGCTGTAGTGACTTCACCCTTCTGGTGCCCTTTTCTCTATGCACTCGAATTTGTTAATGTCCTCCCTTAAAATGCGTCATCCAGATCTGTACACCATATTAAATGTGATCTGACCAAGGCAAAGTACAGCAGGGTTATCACATCCCTTTGTCTGGACTCTAGGTTTTATTTTGATTTAAGTTTTATTGTTGCTTTTTGTTTTTAATTAACCATAATTTCTGGAATAATCCTCCCTTCATGATAAAGAAAAACATATGAGCAAAAATGTCTTATACTGTGACTAGGAAATCATTTAAAGATGCCAATTGAAACTATAGATTCAGCCAAGTTTCAGGCTACAAAATAAATGCTTAAAAATCAAATTCATTTCTATATACTAATAGTCAAATCTAAGAAGCAATAATAATTTCCTTCTGAATAACTTCAGAGTATGACCTGGAATTAGAAGGATCTGAATTCAAATCCAGCCTTAGACACTTAATATTTCCTAGCTTTGTGACCCTGGGCAAGTCATTTAACACCAATTGCCTTGGCCCCCCCCAAAAAAAAAAATTCATACATTCAAACTTCAAAAGTCTTTAAAGTTCTAGCTTTCACCTTATATTAAGGACCAAAAAGGTATACTAATGGGTACATCAGAAGTAAAGGCACATGACATTTTTTTTTTAAATGAAAACACCAAGAGAAGGAATATTCATTTAGGATTACCTGTGAAAAAAGATTCACAAATGGAAAGTCATTTATATAGGACAGCAAAATCATTTTTTTCTATGTCTAAAATCTTCATCATTCTTTTTTCTATTTTAGTTAAATGCTAATTTGGAAGCTGCAAGAACAGAAATCCAAAAACTCCAGTGTGAAAAAGAAAAGTTTGAAGAATCCATGAAAAAAGCTTTTATGCGTGGTGTGTGTGCATTAAATCTAGAAGCCATGAGTATATTTCAGGGCAGAAGTGACAGCGGTTAGTATGGCAAATAAATGTTAAAATACCATTTTATTACTATTATTTATCTTCCCAAAACAGAGTTATCTGACTTCATAATGTTACATAAAATATAAGTTTTGTGAAGGTAGATAATACCTTTTATGTTCTTTGTGATATGATTACATAGTATAATACCTTTGCACATAATGAATGAATGTATGCGTGTATATATGCAAAAAAATCATTTATAATCAATCCTCATATTTGAGGATTCTATTTGTGAATTCACCTCGCTAAAATTTATTTATAACCCCACAATCAATATTCAGTGGCACTTTTGAGAACATAAGCAAAGCAGAAAAAAAATTTGAGTTGCCAATGCAGGCAGTATGAGATCAAACAAGACAGTGCTTCTTGTTTCAGCTGTTATACTGTAAATAAGTGTCCTTTTCTTGCTCTTTTAGTTCTTTGGTTTGGTTTGAGGGTTTTTTTGTTTTGTTTTGTTTTCATTTTTTTTTTGCCAGTTTTTGGTGATTTTGTTCTTTAAAATAGCCCCCAAGCACAGTTTTGGAGTGCTGTCTAACATTCATATACACAAGAAGACTGTGATGTGACTGATGGAGAAAATATATGTGTCAGATAAGCTTCATTTAGATATGAGTTATTGGTTGTGAGTTCAATGTTTATAAATCAGCAATATGATATATCCAGAAAAAAGGAAGAAGAAATTTGCCAGTCTCTGGGGCCGTTTTGGAAAATGCTACACTAAATGTAATCAGAAGATCAAGATTCAATATTCACTAAGTTGGTGTTTGCAGTAACTTTATATAAAACATAATTATCACAAATGACTAGAATCAGCTATATTAAGTACATACTGCAAGCCAAACATTGTGCTAAATATTGATTATGCAAATAAAAAAATAAAGACCATTTAAAAAGTTCCTTCCCTCAAGGAGCTTATATTCTAATAGGGATAGAAAACTTTCAGAGGAATAGTGGCCAAAGAGGAATATTTTGTTTGCAAAGTTACAGGGCAAATGAGTGATTGCCAAACCCTTTCCAAGAACTATGACAAGACTTGATTTCGTTATAGTTCCATAGTACTACCCAGCATGGCATCTTTTAGGAGATGACCAGGAGGTGAAGGGTACTTGAAGGCATATCTAGATGTAAAGGGCAACTGAGGTAACCACCAATCAAGAGAACTGGGTCCAAGGTTAGGAGTTCATAATAATCATTTAATAAATGCTTGTTGAAAAGGATTTAAGATAGCCAAATTTCAGTCAACATTATGGATTTTTAGGTTTATAATAGATTTCAATATTCCATATTATTATGTCTGACAAATCAGGTTATAATCAATTCTCAATTAATTTAAGCCCAGTGAAAAGAGCAACAGTGCAGATAATATGTTTTGCATTTTTATGTTAAAAAGAAAATATAAAAATATTTTTAACATTAATTAATTTCTGTATGTTCAATAATTTCTGTGTGAATTGAAATGCTTACAGACACTGGAAATCTCTACATTCATACTAAGCTGGCCAAATTCCTTACACTGTTTTACTAATCAGTATTTTCTTACACAATTATAGATTTCCATTTTTGAAATATAATTGCTATTCCATTCTAGGAGCTCCCTCAACTAAATTAACATTCTAGACAAATGTAAAATTTAATGACAATAGTCTCAGTGGTTATTTCAAAAAAATATTCAATAACTTTTTCCAGTAATTTATATTAGCTATTTAGGTACTATCATTGTGATATAATGTGAAAAAAGAGCATAACTAGCCAAAAAGATCTAATTTCTAGTCCTGACTCTGCTGATAACTTAGTTTATAACTTTAGTATCTCTGCCTGTTTTCTAAAAAATGGAAAAGTAGTGCACAAAGATCCTAGAATGCTGAAATTGAGCAATACCTTGTAGGCCATTTTGGTTGAATTGTTGAGTGGTTAAGAAGAGTAATGTGAAAGTTCGAAGGATAAGCTAGACCCAAATTTTGAAGATTTTTAAATGCCAGGCCACTAATCTAAGGCAACAGGGAGCTCTGATCACCTGATTTCTGATCACTTTTATCCTCCTTCTTCTTTCATTGCCTCATTTTTCTCAAACCTCCTCTTCATCTAGTATCTCAGTTCCTCTTTGTTTTCACAGTCTGTCTATCCCCAGTCTGACCTGACTTTCCTTCTTTCAGTCTGGATACATTGGTTAGTCTGTTGATTAACAGGCTCTTCTTTCTGTCCTTGAATCCTTTGGCCTTCCATATTCAACTCTGGCTAATCCTCAAACTAAAGTCACCTTCACCATCTGTCTTCCCCCTTTTTACTCCTGAGCCACACTGCTGAGAGAATTTTTTTTAAAAAGCACGCCAACTTCATCCATTACAAATTTTAAATTTCAAGTGGGCTCCTGGCAATTCTTATTCGTTTCCTATTGCCTCCTGTGCCTACAACATCCTAGCCAGTGGTTATCTAGCCTTTCCTTGAAGACCTCTGAGGATGAACCCCCTACCTCTTGAAACAGGCCATACCATTTTGGGGCAATTCTGTTTGTTGACAAGTTTTTCTTAAATTGAACATAACTGCGTTCTTCCACCCATTGCTACTAGTTTTACTGCCTCAGGACAATCAAAGCAAGCATAATTTCTTCTCTGTGAAATAGCCCTCCATATGCTTGAAGACAGGTTTCATTTCTCTGTCTTGTACTTGTGCAGCTGTTGGGCTTTTTTTTTTTCTTTATTTTAATCTAAATATAGAACTAATTTATATTTATATCTTTAAATTTTCCCCAGGCTTTCATTTTAACCTTTAGTGTTTTTGAATCCCAACTTGATTGAGTGTACTAGCACTCCTAGCTTTGCATCTTTAGCAAATGGGATTAGAATGCCATCTGTGCATTTATCCATGTTCCTGACAAAATAGCCAAGAACTGATCACTGCTATAGCACCTAATGGAGACCTAATGACTCTTTCTTCATTCAACCAGTTCCATATCCACCAAACTGTCCCAAATGAATCAAGTCATTTGTTAGAAACTCCTCATCCCACTGTATCATAGAATCTCAGAGCTGAAAGGGAACTCCAAAGCCATCTACTCCAGTCCATATAGAAGCAAGAATCCTCTCTACTTTGTACCCTTCAAGTTTTTACTTGAAGACTTCCAGTAAAGAAGAATCCCTAGCTTCATAAAGCAACCTATTCTACTTTTCAGTAGCTCTAATTGTTAGGAAGTTTTTCTTTCATCAATCCTAAATTCCCCTCTTTGCCCATTCATGCTAATTCTATATTGTAGGACCACAGAAAATAACTAATCTCTTTTCTATTTGAAAACCTTTCAAGCACTTGAAGAGGCATCTTTTCTTCCTAAGTCTTCTCCTTAAACAACCTCATGTCCCCATTGGAACTCATATCTCCAATCATTTCAGCATTTTAGCTGTCTTTTCAGCTATACATTCTCCAGTTTATTAATGTCCTTTCTAAAACATTACCTAGAAATGAATACAGTATTCCAGATGAAATTATTTGTTCCCTTCTCGGAACTCTACTAAAGTGTTCATTCTCCTTTCAGTGTTCCCTCCTGTCTCCTTCATGACACTGTCCCATTAATTATTCCATCTCTTACCTTTTTCTTCTCTACTTATAGAAATAGTCATCTTCCTCATTCTTAAATATACTCTAATTCAGAAGTGCCATGCCCTTCAAGCTATCATCCTAGATTTGCCCTCCCTGTTACTGCTAAAGTTCTCAAGAGTAGATTAAATTCTTTGCCACCATTTCACCATTCAATCTGGTCTCAATTCCTTGCAATCCTGCTTCTGATCCCATCCTTTTTTTTTTTTTTCCCAGAGCTTGCTATTCAACCTGCTAAATCATGTGACTTTTTCTTCAACCTTTATCTGAATCTACTTCTTTGGTTTTTATTTTTTGTTGTTTGTTTTTTTGCTGAAGCAAATGGGGTTAAGTGACTTTCCCAGAGTCACACAGCTAAGAAGTGTTAAGTGTCTGAGAACAGATTTGAACTCAGGTCCTCCTGACTTTAGGGCTGGTGCTCTATCCACTGCACCATCTAGCTGCCCTGCTTTGGGATTTTTTTAGTTTACCACCCTCTTTCTGGATAGTCTGTTCTCCATTGTCTTCTGCAATACCCCCAATCTCCCAGTTGCTCAAATTTCAAACCTAAGGGTCATATTGAACTTTTCTTCTTCCCTTACTTCCCAAAGACAATCATCAAGACTCATCAATTCTACTTACACACACACACACACACACACACACACACACACCATAGTCCTTGCCCTCAAGGAGCTTACAGCCTAATGAGGTAGACAACATACAAACTACTATCTGCAAGCAAGATATAGTATATCCAAAAAAAAAAAAAAAAAAAAGATATAGTATATCCAGGATAAACTGGAAGTGATCTCCAAGGCAATGCACTTCTTTTCATTCACACAGCCTCCTAATCATCCCTTACCTAGACAACTGATACAGTCTCCCTATCTAGTCTTTCTCTTCAAACATCCTTCCCATATCTGCCAACATGAACTTCCTGCAGCATTGGTCTGACCAAGGCACTTTTTCTGCTCAAAAACCTCCAGTTGCTCTTATTTCCTTTAGCACAGAATATGAACTCTTTAGCATGGAATATGAGCCCCTCTGATTCACGACTCCTTTCTAGTCATATTTCACATTACTCCTTTTTCCACACTACTTTTGCAGCCAAACTAGGCTACTATTTATTTCCAAACTTGACCCATCATCTCTTGCCTAATGAGCAAGCAGTCCCTGTCTGGAGTATACTTACTCATTTCTGCCTTTCAGAAGTGTTAGCTTCCTTCAAGGCTTTATTTGCTGGTTCTGCTTTTTCCATGAAGCCTCCCCTAATACCTCCAAGTCAAATGTATTCTCTCCGATCTTCAATTTTCTTAGAATACCCAGTTTGGATCCCTCATTCCCTGTCATTCTGTCTCTGTGTATACCTATGTGCACCCATCCATTTTTCTATTTTGCCAACCACAGTATGCAAGTTTTTCAAGAATAGGAATTGTATACTTCAAAAAGTCCCTAGTATCTGGCATAGTGTCTTGCACATAATAGACAATTGTTGAAGTTAAAGTCAGTTGTTGAAATGTTCCAAATGGTAGTAATTATTATTGTTTCATAATGTTTCTATCATTATCATCATATATCTAGTATAGCTCTTGGAGGTTTTATAGAGTATTTTTTTCTTGATAATTCTGTAAGGCATGTAGTTCAATCATTGTTATCCCATTTTGTAGATGAGGAAACAGAGGCACAGAGTGATAAAGTGAGCTTGGGACTACCTATCTATTGAATCTTCAATGTAGGACTTGAACTCAGTCCTGACCCCAAACTCCAGGGTACTATCAGTTATGTTGAAGTGTCTCCCAAGTCAACCATACATATTACCTGCAAATTCAGTTAAGCTTTTATATTGGCCTTGTTTGAATACCAGGGCTTAGCCTAGAAATGTAATCGGTCCTTCTGAGAACTTGATTTCTGATGTGTTATTTCAACCTAGTAAATAGCTTCTCTGGGGCTTGAATTTCCATATTTTCAAGGTGATGTAGAAAAGGTAATGAGATTTAAATTTTTTTCTTATGAAATAGTTGTATTTATGTGATTTGTAAAAGATAAACATGTTGTTATTGAATTACAATTAAAATTTTAAATGACAAGTTGATGGTATGAGGGAAAAAGCCGCTGGCATAAGAATTAAACCCAGGGTCTAGGTCCAGCTCTACCCCCAACTTTACTCTGTGCCTATTAAGCATCCCCTTGTCTCCATATCCCCATATTAAAAACAGGTTGAATCATCTATAAGATATTTGACAATATGTTATAGATTTTAAAAGTTTTTGTCAAAATTTGTGATTTAATCAGCAATAGGAATACCTAAAAGGAAAACCCTTCAGCAAATGACTCATGTCTTATATAGTCTTAAAAAGTTGCCTGGCATTAAAAACATGTCCTGAATTTTGTATCATTTTCAAAAAAAAAAAATTATACCTCACTAAATGAGAACATGAACTGATAAAATAGCATTTCTTAACAAATTATTAAATTTTGTATTCAGATATTTAGTTTGAATTGCCTTGATTCCTTACTTTTTACACACTAAGATTATATTGCAAAATGCATTGTAAACAGTTCATAGATATAAGTTGGAAATCTGAGTTTATTGTAAAGTAAGTAAAAATGAAACAACAAAGTTAGAACTATTAACTGTAACTCATATCTTAGTTTGTTTGGTTTTTTTTGTATGTACCTGGGATATATGTTTTAACTGAAAAATAATTGAACTTACAGCTAAAACCAGGATGAATGAGAGAGTAATGAATTTGAGAAAGCAAAACTGTATATTTCCATCTCAAATGGAGCACATCTCAAATGACATACATTAGTGATATGTTTTCCCTCCTCTAGTTCTAGGTTCCTCAGGACCTGATCTTATCTCTCACCACATCTTCTGTTTATTTATCTGAAGAAAGGAGCACAAAATGTCGTTAATCTTTCATGGGGGAAAAAAATAAAACTATTTCAAGATCTAGTTTTAAAGGGGTACAACTGGAATGGAATGAGGTTACCATAATTAAATATAAATGGAATAGAATGAGGTTACCATAATCAATTAAATATAAGTATCTTTGTAAACTAGCAACTGAAATTTTTCTAAAACACCTGTAGCCAAGTATTTTAATACTAGCCATATTAATGTAGATAGATCCAGCAGATGAGCAACAATTCTGTTTAGCAGGATTTCACAGTGTCGATTACTTAAGATGTGTGGAATAGTTTTGGTTGTTTGTTTTTTTTCCCCCCATTTTGTCTTTCAGCTAACTCTTAATTAACACTCTTAGGCATGTTATGATATTAGCCATATTTATATCTGTATTGTGCAACATGGTAAAGAATGGTGAAGTGCAACATAACATTTCCATGCTCTCTATTGATATTTGCTTGCATTGTGTTTCCTTTCTCAGATTTTTTTTGTATATACAATTTTTTTTGCACAACAATGATAAGTGTGGAAATATGTATACATATATTTGATTTATCAAGTATTTTAACATAATTAGCATGTAGTGGATTTCCTGCCATCTAGGAGAGGGGTGGGGACTAGGGGGGGGAAATTTGTAACAGAAAGCTTTGTAAGGGTCAGTGTTGAAGAATTACCCATACATATGTTTTGCAAATAAAAAGTTTTAATAAAATAAAAAAATAAATTAAATTTTAAAAAAAGAATGGTGAAATGTTTTAATAGTGTTCATCTTTGGATTTTTTTTAGGCATAGAGAGCACAAATAAGAAAGATGACCATGGTCCCAGTGGCTCAGGAAAAGATGGTTCTATTCATTTTGATCCTTCAGTTTTCTCAGTACCACCACCAGCACCAGCACCAGCACAAGCAGCAACAGAAGAAATGGTTAGTACAATTTTGGGGAAGTCCTTAAATTATGAACAAAACAGTTCTTAAAGTTAGATTTGGGGGGGGAAATTTGTTATTTTGTTTCTTTTGGGGGACTAGGAGGAGGAGACAAACTCAGAATGCATCTTCCCATAGAGGTGGTATTTTAAGTGGTTATTGGGAGTTGGGTTCCAAGCAAACCCACTGAAGCCTTGATCAATCCATTAATTACATGGCTAAAAATATCATCTGTTCACAACAGATGGTAAAAAAAAGAAAGAAAGAAAGAAAGAAAATTGTTGTTAGAACCACAAAAAATATATAGGTAGAAAATAATACTCTTGCAACTACTAGTTAAACCAAATGGAAAGTAAGAAAAGTGAGTAAGAAAAGAATTTTTATTTTTCTCAAATGTTGCTGGTTAAGGAAAAGAAAAAAAAGCATTGTAAAAAGATCTCTAGAAGTAGATAATGTTGATACTTTCATTGTTTTCCCTTGAGCTTTTTATGACTCATTTTCCTTGCTACATTTGTAGTTCCAGCACTGCTTATTGGCCACTCTTATAGGTTGGTTTTTGATTCACATACAGAATCTAATGAGGAAAACAAAGTGGTTTTCCTAGGTGAAGGGGACAAGAGTTCTAAGTTCCCTTGAAATGGGATTAAGGTGAATATATCAATACACTTAAGAATGACTGCTTAGGTAAATCTGTGAATTATAGGGAGAGAGCATGGTGCCAGAAATGGTAGGAAAAAAGACTTGAGCAAGTTTCTGAGCTTGACCACAAGGTGGTGGCATTTTCCTAGAGTAGATTAGTTCTGTTCAAAAACGTGTTTTAAGCAAAGTATGACTAGAGGATTAAGAAAGGCCTTCTTTAGATCACAGCACTTAAACTGAAGGGGACTAGGTATTAACAAGAATCAGAGGTAAGAGGGAAAGCATTCCAGGCATGGGGACAAACTACATTGACACAGAGCAGGTGTGGCATGAAATATGCAATTGGACATTCTTTGGAAATAACATTCACAGATAAAGTCTTGTAAATTGCCTAAATAAGAATTAGTTGGTGAGCCATTTTTCCTTTTTTTTTTTTTAATAATTCATTTTAATGAAAAGAACCATAGGATTTTAGAGCTGAAAGAAATCATGTGTCTAAGCTGTAGGTGACAACAAAAGTATACTAGATGAGCTCAGATCTTTCATCCTCACATCATAGCTGGTTACTACACATACACACACACAGAAAGGCACACACTTTTATCAATTATATGTCTGCTAAGTAATTCATGATTATTCAGGGTCTATTCAGGAACCTCAAGTATGGTTCTGACAACAGAATGAGTTATTAATGAAAGCATTTTGGTTTTTTTGTTTTTATTAAAGCTTTTTATTTAGGGGCAGCTAGGTGGTGCAGTGGATAGAGCACCAGCCCTGAAATCAGGAGAACCTGAGTTCAAATCTGGTCTCAGACACTTAACATTCTCTAGCTGTGTGATCCTGGGCAAGTCACTTAACCCCAATTGCCTTAGCAAAAAGCAAAAAAAAAAAAAAAAGCTTTTTATTTATAAAACATATGCATGGGTAATTATTCAACATTGACCCTTGCAAAACTTTCTGTTCCAAATTTTTCCCTCCTTCCCCCCACCCCCTCCCCTAGATGGCAGGTAGTCCAATACATGTTAACTATGTTAAAATCTATGACAAATACAATATATGTATACATATTTATACAGTTATCTTGCTGCACAAGAAATATCGGATCTAGAAAAAAAAATCTGAGAAAGAAAACAAAATGCAAGCAAACATCAACAGAAAGCCTATTGTGGTCTATAGTCAGATCCCACAGGCTTCTCTCTGGGTGTATATGGCTTTCTTCATCACTGAACAATTGGAACTGGTTTGAAACATCTCATTGTTGAAGAAGGCCATGGATGAATGTTTTGTAAGCATAAATTGTTATATAAATGTGAGTTCTTACTATTTCTTATGGAACGCAAATTGGAGAAAGCAAAGTTTTGGGGACTTATTACTATTTCTCGTGTCAATCTGGCTCAAATAAGAACCTTATATGTTTAGGTATCCTTTCTTGTGATTTTTCTATATCTGAAACTCAACATAATGCTATTAAAATAAAACTGATGTTGATGACACATTTTAATATCCAATATGCAGATACTTATTTGTTTAAATCTTTTATGTGAAACTTGTGCTACATATTTGGGTAAAACTCAGGTATAGATTTTTCAAAGTAGCTGCTTATCATTTGACCTCACCATTTGTATTCTTGCCTTTCTATGCACCTTTAACTATATATGAATAATTTGACATAAGTAAATCATTAACAGCCACAAAAGTATTTGGCCAACTCCCCAACCTCAAACTTTTGTGAAAATAAGCTTATTTGAAAAGAAAATTCCATTTATTCAAATCTTAAAAGAGAAGTCAGCTCAAGAGGGATGGGAATTTCTCAAGAATAAAATTGCTGGGGAGTGGAGGAGGGAAGAGGAAAGAGAAAAAGAAACAATTACTCTAATGTGATGGAAAAGAGATAACTGTCTAAAGAGATCCATGTAATATATGGAGAATTCACCAGCCAGTTCTGGTTTTAAAGAACCATACAAGAAGGTAGAATCATGAACAAGTAATAGAGATGTGTTAAGACCAGGGTTCCTCCATTTCCCCAAAAAGGCAACAAGCTGTACCTGGGACTTAATTAGCTCCTGCCTCCTTTTATTATACTGCTTCCTATTCACCTAAGGACTTAAAAAGGCCTATCTAGAGGGAATTGTGGCCCCTCTAATTTGCTATACGTCTACAGATTGCTCCAAACACCATCCTGCCCTGCTAACTAGCACATTTCCACATGGACACAAAGGGATCCTATGCCAGTATTTTTTGCTGCATAGCCCTGCTGTATTGGGACAAAGTAAACTTTTGTTAACTATTCAGTGATTTGGGAATGCCTCATTTTGTCCCAATATCCAGCCTGAAATAACAAGGAACTTGTGTTTATCCTTCCCCTAACAAAAGAATAAATACCAAAATATGTCCAAATTTAAAGAACTACATTAAAAATTCTAAATCTTGAAATAAGCTAAGGATAGCAAGGAAAGCTAAAGACAAGCAAAAAGAAATGCAACTATATTTGGATAAAAAATAGTCAAGAAGAGATAGCTTGAGGCTAGATGTACCAGTGATGATTGACTACAAAGAGGGAAAACTACTAAATATTTGCCTCTTTTTTCTGTGCTAAGAAAAATGTTTAGTCTGGAAGAGACAGATTTTTTAAAAAGAGTAGAGTTGATACCCAAGATAGAGAAGCTAATAGTATAGTAGTGGGTTCAGATCCTGTCTCAGACACTTAGCTATGTGATCCTGGGCACTTCATTTAATCTTTAAGTCTGTATCTTAGTTTGCAAAATTAAGAGGATTGGACTAAAATTAGAAGATTGATTTCTAACTTTCCTTTCAAGGTTTTTTGTTGTTGTTGTTGTTTTGGTTTTAGAGGGGTTTTTTTTTTTGGGGGGGGGGTTGTTGTTTTTGGCAAGGCAATTGGGATTATACAACTAGTAAGTGTTAAGTGCCTAAGATCAGATTTGAACTCAAGTTCTCCTGACCTCAGTACTAGTGCCCTATCCACTACACTAGCTAGCTGCTCCCTCCCCCCTCCTTTCAGTTCTTAAATATATGATTACTTAGCTGTCCTTAACAAATTCAAGTCATCTCACTCAAAAAAATAAACTTACTCAGGTACGAAAATATACTATGGAGAATAGGAAAAGTATTAAAGAACTGAAGAACAAATTTTTTGATCTTCAAAAGAGGGAAGAGAAAAGAAAGAACAAACTATAGACCAGCGAAGTTTAATCAAATCCTTTCAATAATTTTAGAATGGGTTATTTTTTAAATAGGGAATAGCTAGAAAGAGAAGCAGCAACCCCAAAGAGCCATCATCAAGTCATTAATACTTGGTATCAGTTTGGAAGGAGATATCTGCTCTCAGGGATCTGTGCTTTTTTATGTGATTTAAGTAAAAGCATAGATGGCATTTTTATTTGAATTTACAAATGACCCAAAGCTAGAGGAATATCTGAAGCACTTGGTGAAAAAATTAGGACCAAAAGGATCTTGAAAGACCTACACTGATGAAATAAGATGAAATTTAATAAATAGAAACATAACATACTATGCTTACATCCAAAAGCATAATAGTTCTTCTGAGAATGGTCAGGATTTAGTGGGTTACAAGCTCAGTAGGAGTTAATAGTATTAGTTAATAGTAGATATGAAGTATAATGTCCAGGACTTTTAAGGTATTAGTCTTCTGTACTCAATCCTGGTCAGACCAAATGTAAAAGATTGAGTTTTGTTCTGGGTACCACATTTAAAGAAAGCCATTGATAAAAGTGCCTAGAGAAGAGCAACCAGAATGATGAAGGGCTTCAGGTTCATGCCAGAGGAGAATTGAGTTGCAGGAGCTATTAACTCTAGAGAAGAGAAGACCTGAGAAAGACATAGTAGTTGTCTCCTTACTCACATGAGCACTATTGCATATTACCAGCTCTCTGCTAGACTTCTTCAGCTGGCATTTCACACTTAACATGTCTAAAATAAAACTCATCACGTTCTTCCTAAAACTCTAATTTTTGAGGGCATCAGCATTCTTCCAGTAACACAACTTCAAAACTTCTGAGTCGTGATCAAGATGCTTCCCTCTCCTTTGTTTTCTATATCTAAATAGTTGCCAAATCTTATTAATTCCCCCTTTACCACAAATCTTGCATCTTTCTCCTTCTCTCCATTCAAATAACTACCATCCTCATCACTTCTTATCTTTACTGCTGTAGTAACTCCTAATTGGTCTCCCTACTTCCAGTCTCATCTTTCTCCAGTCTATTCTCCATAGAACTTTCAAATTTACATTCCTAAAGTGCAGGTCTGATATGACATTTCCCTTTATCTTGAAAGCCCATTTAATGTCCCAGGGATAAAATATAGTCAATTGTTAAGCCTTAAAAACTCTTCAAAATGCAAAACCATTCTGTCTTTCCAGGTCTATTTCCCATCATTCCAACTCAAACCATCTTAAGTTAAAGCCACCATGATTTTCCTACCAATTCTCATACTTGGTATTCCATCTCCTTTTGTTTTTCTGTTGCATAGGTATCCCTCCAGACCTGCAACACTTTCCTTATTCATCTTATCTCCTGACTTTATTCAAGCCCTTCAAGTCATATTCAATTCATTTCAGGTGTCATCTTTTTCAAGAAACCTTTCTACCAATTGTTAGCCCTTCCTTCTTCCAAAATTACTTTTTCTTTATTTTATACAAATTTTAGTCATTTATTTACATGTTGTTTCCCCTAACAGAATGTTAGCTCTTTGAGGATACATACTGTTTTCATTTTTATCATTGTATCCCCTTCCTTAGTTCACATTCTGGCACCTAATAAATAATTGCCTATTACTATTAACCACAGAGTCTGTTTTTTCAGTCAAGTTTTCCTAAACTTGTCTGTTCCTGGGCATTTGCTCATATTTCTCACACCACGTGGAATACCTTGTCCCCAACAGCACATCTGTACTCCATTCTTTCCTATTCCATCCTTCCAGGCATAGCTCAACTTGTATTTTCTTTTCATACTTCCTATTATATTTATCTATTCACATGTCTCATAGTCCTTGTTAGGCTTTTAAGGTGGTATCTTATCCCCAAGAAACTACTTATACAGTATAAAACACTTTTATAGCTATAATAGATGTTATAACATCAAAATTATTTATCTTGACCCTCCCCATCACACTTGACATAGCATCTTACACATAGCAAATACTATTTACAAGAATTAATTTCATATGATTGAGGCCAGTCCCAATGATTTTGTGATGAAGAGAGCCATCTACATCCAGAGAAAAGACTAGGGGAATTGAGTGTGGATCACAACATAGCATTTTCATTCTTTGTTTGCTTTTTGTTTTCTTTCTCATTTTTTCCCTTTTTGATCTGATTTTTCTTGTTTAGCAAGATAATTGTATAAATACATATGCATATATTGGATTTAACATATATTTTTACCAGTTTAATATATATTGGATTAGCTGCCATCTAGAGGAGGGAGTGGGGGGAATTGGAAAATTTGGAACACAAGATTTTGCAAGGGTCAGTGTTGAAAAATTATCCATACATATGTTTTGAAAATAAAAAGCTTCAATAAATAAAATTTTAAAATTAAAAAAAATTTAATTTTATGACTGAAGTTATTCCTCCCAACAAGATCAGAGAGGACAAATATGAAGAGCCCTGATAGTAGGGATCAGAAAGCATTTCCTGAAACCAAGCATGATTTAAAAAAAAACATTCCATTTTGACTTGGCTTTTAAAGGATTTCTACTGACTCAAAATATAACCTGGTTAGTGCTATATCCACTCTCACTAGGAGAAGAAAAAAAATTTGTCTATTAACAGAGAAAGAAATAGGCAAAGATAGGTATTTACTTACTAGTACTGTGGAAACAAGTGCAACAGCTGGGAATCTTACTTCTTTGGAAACAGCTGCAATTGTGTTAAATAAAGTAAATAAGAGGAAAGTATTTGTGCTGAAAATGTTCTCAAAATGCAGAATTTATACACACAAATAGCATGAATTGTTGATTTGTTGGACAGTAGATGGCATGCTAATCTCTACTAATTCTGATTCTAGAATTATGGAAAATTTTCCCTATAATGTTTATTTCAACTAATTTAGATATTTTCTTCTGCTTTCTTCTGTTGCACTCAGTTGAAAGGAAAATGAAGAAGATAATAGCTACATATGTCTAGGTTAAGCGACAAAACTTGAGCAGTAATTTGAAAATCTGAAAATTTCGCTCTTTTTCCCTATTTTCCTTTGAGGGTTTTTTCCTTATCATTTATCTCAAAAATAAATATCACAAAATTTTTCATTTCTGGGCTTTTAACTTTTATAAAATCCTTATTATTTGTTAGAGTATATGTGTATACAATTGAAGTTACCTCTTTCACTGAACAATATAGATTTGGCTTATTCATAATTTTTATGATGATATAATATGAAATTATGAGGGTATTTTGTTATTCATTTTAAGATAAGGTTTTAACTATACTTAAATATAATACTATATAGCCAGTAGAATAATAATTGAATTGAGTATTATATGTACTCATTGCTCCAAGGTGATTATCTCCTCATTGGTTTTCTCTTTCTTTTTTCATCTAGTTTGGGCCAAAAGTTGTAACATCTGTTCAACAGAAGGCAGGAAAAACAATTACAGCTCGAATTGCAGGGAGATCTGATTTGCCTATTAAAACTGGTAGAAATTGTGGCAGTTTAGCTGTAATGGGGGTATTGCCTCCCATGAGTTCCGTTGTTATAGAAAAACATCATCCAGTCACACAGGTAAGTCTATATATTCAATGACTTTTTGTGAAAAATATTAATGCAACACAAAAAGAATTTCCCCTCCTAAGTTTGTATTCCAGTAAACACTTTTAAAAGCCAGCATGGCTTTTAAAGGAAGCTGTCAACAATACTGATAAAAAAAAAGCCCTCTGCTTTCTTTGTGTATGTTCTCAAAACTTTGATTTATTCTATTGTTCTATATCAACCTTTCCTTCCATTTAAAAAATCATTCTTTGCAGAATCATTTCCTACAAGATATTTTTGGCTATATAAAGCTGCTATAAGAATTGATCAGATCTTTCAGATAAAGAACTGAATGTGTTCCGGCAATAAGGGTAAATAATATCAATGATTTCTAATTTTGTTAAGGGTTGTATTATTAATCAGTCCCAAAGAAAAAATAATCAAAAAGCAGATTTCAAGAGAGAAAAATTTTTTATTTTCTTAGTTTTTACCCTTCTCTTAGGTAAACAATTGAATGGGTGTTTAGCTAAACTGCATTCATTTAGTGAAGATATCCATACTTGTAAATAAAAATTTGTGAAAAAGAAAATCATTTCTACATACATTGTCAGAGTTACATGAACTTCTTGTGCACTACAGAGACAAAAGTGTTAATGATAGAGCTTCACTGATGATAATTTAATCATCTTTCTTCCTCAATGAAACTGTCTGATAGGATATCAGAGTGGTTAAATTAAGGAAATGATGGCTGGATTAATTTGATAACATAACTTCAGCTGTAGTGAACTCTAGTGAAGCTGAAGAGCAGAGCCAAGGTGGAAGCCAGAGAGGGAAAAGGTCCAAGAGCTTGGAAGAGTTGGAATTGTTATCTTAAATTAAATAATTGAATAATTATGTTTAACTTAACAAATGTGTGGAATTTTCTTTCATTTGGAGCAGTGGGCCAAATGAGAAGAAATTTCTACATTAGCCATTGTTTTAATATATCCATTTTTCTTTTTTTTTCTGTTTCATTATTTAACTTAGTAGTTTGAAAATAAATACTCTATTAAGTGACTTGGCATCTTAATCATGTTATTTCTGTTGTCATACAGCCACTAGCAAAAGTTTCAGAGTCAGATGGCATTAACAGGGCATCTGTTGTAAGTCTTGACTCACAGGAGGCCTTTATACGTTCCCAACAACAAACTCAACCTCCATTTAAAGATGATCTAAAATAAGAAGCCCCTTTCTGCCCTCTGAAAACATTGATTCAGTTTGAAGACCCATGCAGTTATAAGAAGTTTTTCCTCATGTCAAGACAAAATTTACCTCCTTTTTTAATTTCTAAAACTTTTGGTCCTAGTGCTGCCCTTTAAGACAAAACAGAATTAGTTTAATCCTTTTCTCTGTGACAACCCATTAGAGGTTGGAAGACTGTGAAAATGTCTTCATTAAACTTTTTCTTCTCTAGATATAACATCCCTTGTTTCTTCAGCCATTCATTTTGGGCAGGTGTCATTCCCAAAGCACATAGTAATAATAGGTAATAGCCTCATCTTACCTGTGAGAAAACTGGAATTCAGAGAGATCAATATGACTTAAAATTTACAAAATGAGTCAATTCATAGAACCATCAATTTGGAAGTGGAAAAGGCTTTAGACCGGGTCAGTTAGTCCACTTTTCATTTTATAGATGAAGAAACCAAGGCCTAAGATAGATTAGATGACTTAACAAGGACCACATAGGTAAAGTAAGTGATTGAACTTCTGATTTCCAAATGCTGAATTCTTTCAAACTATGCCAAAAGTTGAAAATAGAATTCAGGTCTTCTGACTTGGAATTTAAATACTTTTTTTTCCTAACTTAGCCTTGCAAAAATATTTCTCCTCTTTATTGTTTTTCCCATTCTAGTACTACACAACACATACAAAAAACATGTCATGGTCTATCTCTAATGAAAAGTTATGAATTCTGAACCCTAATTCTATTCCTTCTTTCCACCCTTTTAGAAATTTTAGAACTTTTTAGAAATTAACTTTTTACTTACCATATCAAGGTATTTTATTTTCCTGCTCATCTTTGATCTGGTTTCTTTTGTCTCCAAATTCATCATTTATTAAATACCTATTTTATGTAGCGCAAGCAGTAATAAGAACTAAGGGTACAAAGATTAAAAGAACCACATAGTCCCTACCCTCTTGTAACCTGAAATCTAATAGGGGATTAATGTACCAGTGCAAATGATTATAATATTATAATGATAAAAAAACAAGAGTGATAAACTGGGAAATAAAGGGCCCATAGATCAGGAGGTATATGAGATAAGAGAAGTATGAGGACAGGATGTTTTATCGATAGAAGGAAATATTAGAGCTCATGATCCTCAGAGGTTATTTCTTACTTCCCACAGATCTCTTATCTATAGGGATAGATTAGGGACTGGGTCTCTTATTTCATTGGTATAGGGCACTTCCAGGTGAGGAAACACCATCTAATAATGCAAGTTGTCACCTTTTCTGCAACTTACAGTCTTAAAGAGTTGCCCAGGACACTGAGTAAGTAACTTGTCCGGAGTCAGACAGCCAGCATATGTGAGGAGTAGTACTTGAGCCCAGGTCTTTCTAAGGCCTGCTCAATGTCTGCCACATTACACAGCTTCCTTCCTCCTGTTCTATAGGTCTCTTTAAAATGTCCTTTACTCATTTTCTCATATTGAATTCAATCAATATATTAAATTTTATTAGCCATAATTCTGCCATCTAAGTAGGAGTTTGAATTCAGCTTCTGTCTGGAAGTGTGTCTAAACTCTAGACCTTCATGAGATGTAAGTGACCTTCAAAGTCATCTTGTTCAAAAAACCCCATTCCACTAATGAAGAAAGTGGCCTGAAGAAGTAAAAAGACTTCCAAGATTCCATTGCCAGTAAGCAACGCAACTGGGGAGGCAACAGAAGTAGAGAAGTAGCAAGAGCAATAACATTGGACTGGATCTCATCATCTTCTGTAAGATAGGGGAAAAGGGTTATAATAACTACATGACTTCTGGAACACCCCTTATATCTAAATGTTATGGTCCTTAATACAGATATTTGCAGAGAATTATTCTAGGAGCTGAGCAAGAAAAATTAGTTGCTTTTAATCTAGAATGTCACAGACCAGAAGGCCCAGGTGGCCAAGTGACTTGCAGGTGGTCACACAGCCAATCTTGATTTCCATTGCAGGGCTCATTCTCATACACTATGCTGTCTCACCATACAAGCAGTGAAACAAAGCAGAGGAAAATAACTCCTGTGTTTACCTTCCTCAACAATTTAACCTGTTTTACATTCTTATAAACTGACTTCTCTCATTCCTTTCATGGCCTACACAGCAAAATCAAACAAGTAACTTTCATTGGCCTAAAATGAATTAATGAACTAGTATCCAAACTAGCTATAACTTCTACTTTGCACATGGTGCATTTTCCTAATTATGGTAAGTCTAGAAAGCAGGTCTTTTTGGCCTATGCATGGAATCTGTTTACTTATAATAGATAGGAGAAACATAGTAGAAAGTTAATATGTGTTTTTCAAATAGACCAGTCTTTTTTTTTCTACTCATAATGACTGCAGTAAAAAAAAAAAAAAAAAAAAAAAAAGTCATTAATAAATGCCATTCCCATTTTTCTAGATAAAAAACACCTTAAGCACCAAAAAACATTTTATGCAAGTTCTCACCAGGGCAGGGATTTAAATTTAAATTTAGCAGTTTCTGTCAGGGAGAACCTTACCTTTCAGGAATGTATAACTGTGTTCTTCAACAGGTTGCAGATTATAGAGAACCATAGACTACTTCTATTTTGTATACTCTGGGGTATGTAAACAAACTTTTTTTAACTTCATTTGTAAATCCATTTTTAAAGGATTGTTTTTACAGAACCAATAGCTGGGGTAGCTAGGTAATGCAATGAGTAGAGTACAGGTCTGGAATCAGGAACTTATCTTCCTGAGTTCAAATATGTCCTCAGACACATACCAGTTATGTGACTCTGAGATAGTCATTCAACCCTGTTTGCATCAGTGGTTCCCCCCATCTGTAAAAAGAATTAAAGAATCCAAATCAATCCCAATAGATTTTGGACAGAAAATGCTATCTGCATCTAGAAAAAGAACTATGGAGATTGAATGTAAATCAACACATGCTATGTTCACTTCTTTTTTTTTTTTTTTCCTCCCATAGTTTTTCCCTTTTGTTCTCATTTTTCTCTCCTAATATGATTCATAAAGCATTTTGTATTAAAATATTTTTTTTAAAAGAGTTAGAGAAGAAAATGGCAAACCACTCCTGTATTTCAGTCAAGAAATCCTAAATGGAATTACGAAGAGTTAAACATGAATAAAAAAGACTGAATAATAACAAATAGTTAATGATAACTAGAGATCATATTTAATGTTCTAGGCTCATCTGCTAGAGAAGTTGGTAACCTCTACTACAACTTTTTACCCTGATTACCATTTTACAGGAGATTCATAAGCACAAAATCAGTGATAATTTTTATCTACTCATATTCTTTTCTCTCATCTACCTTCCACAAGAAGGAAGTAAAGCTCTTCTAAACTTGCATCAAATAAATTTGCTAGCAGCTGTTTTACAACTTAATCCAATAGTTTCCTGGACTCTCTTTAAGCTCTCTTAGGGTGAAACTAATGTGTTATTATTCATTGTATGCCCCTTAGTGTCTAGACCAGTTCCTTTAGGCATAATTTTCTGCACAGTAACCCAGAGCACAGGGTTAGTTATATTTCAAATTAACAATTTTCCCCATTTTGCATAAAATTATTTGATATCCAAATTAATGGAGCAGCACTACATTCAAGTAAAAATAGTTTAAAGTGATTTTTTTTAAAAGTCATCTCCATGCAAAGCAATGATTCATTTCTACCTGAACAAAATTGTATTCCATGTGTGCCCAGCATTTTGTCTTCTGAAGTATATGGCACTCTTCCATCAGAGATCTCTGCTGTGGCCCCAGGAATTCTATTCTGATTGATCTACCTTGAGGGAATGAGCTGTGCCTCTCTCTCCCCTCCCTGATAATCTCCCTTTACAGCCTCCCAGCCCAATGGAGCCCCTTTCTAGCTTCAGAATCCACAAAAGGTGGAACATTCAACTTTCTTATCAATTTCAGCACCACAAAAATGATTCAAAATTATATTGTACTTTTTCTTTCAGCAAACCATTCCTCAAGCTCTTGCTGCAAAATATCCTCGAACTATATATCATGAAACAGGAGGCACATCTTCAAGACATACAGGACCCAGTGGAAAAACATCTGCCCTGGCTTCTCACTCCATAAAGGTGGTTGACTAAACTGAATATAAATATACATAGAAAGGGATTGATTTTTTTTCAATTCCTGATTTTCCCTTCCTAAAAAATTCTCATGGATTTGCTATCATGGAACTTCTCAGTGAAGCTTAGACTGACATAGCAAAACACTATGGATAACATCATGTTCATCTTTTCAGAATCATCAAAGACTGATTCCATGGAAAAATTATTTTGAGGAAAGTAAAATATCCTTTGTAACGATAAGCAGAAATTATTTTAATGTTAATAAATCTTTATTTAATAAATAAATTGTATATATGCCTTTTTAAATTAAAATATCTATATGCTTGTTTGGAGACCATATGTTGAACTTCTCTCATTACTCCAAGTGTATAATTCATGATCTTGATATTTAACATTCTAGTGGGGGGAGGGAGCTTTTTAATTTTTTTGCTACAACATTATTCAAAAGATTTTAACTACAATGAAATCTCTGTAATTAAGTAAATTCAACATTTTGGCATTGCTTTAAATATCTTTATCTTCTGCCTACTGGTATTTCAGGGATCTGTGAATTCATTGGTGTAAATATTCCCAGAGGCATTTTCCCCATCCTCTTTACTAACAGCTGATGAGGCTTTTGTTCTGGCATTGAAGATGCCTTAATCAACATGCATCAATTAAATGCTTATTTTAGCCTCAGTGCTAGGTACTGGGGATCCAGATATAATGAAACCATCCTTACTCTCTAGGAGACAGATTCTCTCTCCTTACACAAGTTGACAAGAAACACCATTAGTGCCACATTTGAAGATGTTTTCATAATGACTAGTCATCACCTAAGCTATGTGCTTGAAGTAGGCCTTTAAAATGGAGAACAGACACAGATAGAACTAAGGCTAAGAGGGACCACATACTAACTCATACTTGGTTTCCAGGAAAGAAATCTGCAATGATCCTCCAGGGAAGCATAGCCCTAGAAATAGCAGGGGAGGAGCAGTGACAAGAGTTCTTGGGACAAGGTAGGAACTTCAATAATGTTAGATATTTAAGTAATACTTGAAGAAAAAAGCCACCTAGGGGAAAAAAAGCCTAGCCTTTATATAAATAAGGTCATTTGAGGTCCATGAGAATATCATGTGGGAAAAGGAACAAGAGGAACTAAATTAATGAAGAAATTGTGAAAGATTTGGAGTGTTTTGGAATTAGGAATAAAGCAAATAAATAAATAAATAAAATAAATCCAGAGATTGAATTTGGAGGACTTGAGAAGTAGAGGAAGGAGAACAACTGGTTTTGAAGGAAGAGGTAGATTTAAGATTGAAACTAAGAAAAAGACTGGGAAATATAGACCAGAGGAAAGATTAGTAAGACAAAGGTGAGGGTGTAGAATGCTTATCATGATACTAATCAAAGCCAGAATTAATATTAAGCCATAAGATTCACAAAGCACTTTACAAATATCCCATTTGATCCTTCCCACAACTCTGAGAAGTAGGTGCTTCTTCCCATTTGATAGATGAAGAAATAGGCAAACAAAGGTCTCATGACTCCCAAGATCACACTGCTAGAAGATGTTAGGCTAGATTGGTCTCCAGAGGTGAAAAGGTATAACTAACAAGCTTCTGGCACATCATCCAGAAATGGAGTTCCACAAGAAGTTCACTACTTGTGAGTTCTCCAAAGAAATGAATGTTGAGGGTTGGAGGTGTTGGACCCCAAAAGTATATTGGAGTTTCAGACCACTGTCACAGTATCTCAAAAGAATTTTCAAGCATAGACCTCCACATCAAGAGGCAAAAATTTTATTACACTATTAAGAGTAGCTAAATTCCAAGAGAAGTCAGCAAAGAAAGATCTTAGCTATTGTGCAAGAGGAGACAGGGAAAAATGAAGACTTCACAGAGGAAAACAATTGTGTTTGTGTGTGTGTATTGGCTAGTCATTACAATCAAAACAACTAACCTTTCTTCTATGTCTTTATTTTGACATGTATAATATACAATTACAAAGTCTACATGCTTTGCCCATCTCAAAATAAATTATTATAGCTTTAGACAAGAATAAGGAACTAGCTTACAACAAAACTTTGGTAAAGTGAGCCGGTAAAATGAGGGAAGAATTATGAATAGGTTCTGTGTAATTTCAAAATATCATTTGTCAAATGTTTTGAGTTGACATAGTTACCAGTTTGTTTTTTTAAATAATAGAAAGTATTCAACTGGATCTGTTATTCTCAATACACATTTTAATAAGTTACTAGAAATCTAACCTCAAGGTTCAAGTTCTTCAGTCCATTCCTATGTCACTACACTTAAACAGTTCAAATAAAACCTTTTAAAGCTAACAGATGTGTTCCAACCTTATTGTATTGTGAAGGGAACTGGAGGAGGGGGAACTTTCATGAAAAATTAAAGAAGAAAAAAAAATTTATGTAATTATCCCCTAGAAAAAATTAAGTTGGAAAATGAAAACTGCCAATAATCAGAAACAATTTCTCTTAAGAAATGCTTTTGTTCCTTCTAGTTTACTAGCAATTTGAGCATTCATTTTATTCCTGAAGTTATTTTGGCTGGAATATTTAGGAGCAATAGACACACATAGGCATATATATTCTTTAACTATCAGCTAGAGTAAGAGGGGCCTAGTAGGCTTCTGTCACAAGACAGGGAGAAAGGAGACAAGGGCATACCATGAAATTTAGGTCATAATTGTCCAAAAAAGAGAATGAAATTGTTGCAGCCAATCAAAGGGATAAAGGGAAGGGTTAATTTTTTTTGAAGGTTGGGAGGGGATAAAACTGAGTGTGCGCCCCAGAGCAGTGGCTCTCCTTCCCAGGATTTCCCTTATGCTTGGGGGCTGTTGGACCACCTGAATTTCATGGAATTCTAATTAAATATTTTTCTGCTTTTCCCTTTGAGAGACCTCTGAGTAATCATTTCGGGTGCAGGTCTGCAAGTCCCACACACTTATTAACAAGGAGAAAATGTAAGTTCTCTCCAGGAACTCACAGTTAACTAGGATGAAGATGTCATTAAAGCCTTGCAAGTTCAGGATCACAAAGGCTATCTAATGTGGACTTATGAAATGAACTTACTTTCTTCCCTTTTCTGGAAAAAGCCCATCTTGCTATTATCAGGCATAAACAAATCCCTATCTAATTTGTATAAAGGATGGAACTTCCATTGTCTATTCCTCCAACCTCAGAGCATCTTTAAACAACTTTTGAGTATTGATTAGCATATCTTTAGACTGGTCTGGGACTTGGTCAGCCAAGTGGATTCCATCTGGCTCCTTCCCTGATACTTCCCTTCTTCCCCTGAGAAACTCAAGATTATATTTCCCCTAAAAAAGATGTGCATATGATGAAGATCTTTGCTAAATCCTTTTAAGAATTAAGCCCTCTCTCTCTCTTTCCCTCCTCATGCTCTAATGGCATCTTTCTTTTTGCTATAGTTAGCGTTGGTTAGTCTGCTACATTCTTTTAAAGATTTAGCCTGCCAATCAATGGCATACTTCCCACTCATGGTTTATTCCCTTTCTCTTGGCTAATTGTGAGCTCCACTCGATAACTTATCTTTTCCATTGTTAATTGTTAAAAACTACTTTCCTTGCTAATTATATGTTCTCCCAAATTTATTTCATATTTACTACTCCTGGTGCTTATTTTACCTCTTCATTTTGTCTGTAACCTCTTCTAAATAAATGCCCCTTTTAGCAAAAAGAAAAGCCATTGTGAATTTTATCACACATATATTTCAAACTAGGAATTGCAACTTTGATCTCATCATAACTCTAAAAGGAGTATAGAGCCTAATAATTGAAAGGGGAGTGTGCTAATAGGTTAAATTCCTAAATAAGTTTGGTGAGTATTTAGATCTTTTATAGAGGAAATATAGCTTGGGGGAAGGGAGAAGGGTTGCCCTCATAACTTGGCTTTCTGATTGAATATAGTAAACTATGGGGTTAAAAAGATTTCTACCAGAGACCCCATCTGGGTGGGGCTATAATTAAAAGGCCCACTTAAAGACTGAGGCGATCCTATTTGTGCTCTTCCTATTTGCCTTTGGGAGTAATTAGGCTTTTAGACTGTATATGTCAACTGCCACCTAACTTCCCAGGTTCTCATCCTAAACAGAAAGAATAAAAGACTAAGGCTCAAATATGGAAAACTGGGTGGATTTTTCCATTACTGTCCTAGAGAGCTCTGTGTTTCTAACTGGGTTATGGCCAAATAACTGATCTAAAAGAGAAGTTAGAGGCTTATGGAATATCTCTTCACTCTCCAAATATGTCAATGCAAAAAGGAGAGAATGAACATGAAAAGACTGGGGGAAATCCTGAGCTATATCTGGATGTTGAAGGGTAGGGGAAGGTCATAAGGAAAAAGAAGAAAAAAACACTCAGCACTTAAAACTAAGCAATAAATACATGTCCTTCAATAAATACTAATAACCCTGCAGTCTTTTCAAATAGTCATTTCAAGCATCCATTAATTTGAACCTTTAGTTCCTATCAGGGTAAAATGGAATCCCATAACCTAACAGTTACAATTCTAGACAGTCTAGGCAGGAAAAAATTAAAAGAATGAAATTTAAAGACAAATCTATTGAGGGGAACAGTGAGTTAACATTAATATAGAAACATAACATAGTCCTGTTAGAATTGTGTCAGATTCTAGTAATTTAGAAAAAAGCTGAGCCAAGTGAAAAGAACTATAGAAAACAAAAGATATATCTTAGTGATTTGAGGAAGAATGGTCAAATTATTTGGATGACTGGAGTTAGTAGAATGAGAATAACTGACTAATTATTCAACTCTTATTTGTTTTCTATTTTAAGGAGAGTAATCTTCGAGCTAGATAAAATCCCCAAAATATGACCAATAGGTAGAAGATACTGAAATGAATATTTAAATAATGAAAGAGTGCCTGTTTTTAATAATCTCAAGTCAGACCCAGATAAACTATATCCTCCAAGTTTTGCCTTTCCCAAGTAGTGGCAAAGAACTTGAAACTAAGAGAGTACTCAACAATTGGAAATTCTTTTAAAATAAAAACAAATGGTGAGAAGAATGGATTGAAGCAATGTTGTTCCTTTTTTTTTTTTTTTTTTTTTTTTTTTTTTTTTTTTACTGTTAAGGATTTTAACATTATTGTCTTCAGAGACAAAAAAAAAAGATCACGTTGGATGGAAGAAATACCATATGACTAAACAAGAGCAAAAGTAGATCTTTAAAAAAAAAAGAAAGAAAGAAAGAAAGAGGGGGAAGAAGGAAACATCTATAAAAGTTGATAGCCACCCAATGTTTATTTGGGCCATAAGGAGGGTATTGGGGTATTGACAAGATTATCTTGGCTTCAATTGTGTACCATCTGAAGGCCAAAGTAGAGATGTCAACTCCCCAAGGCTTTTTTGCTTAGTTTAAAAGGTCCTCCCTTTCTCTTTGTAAATGGCTAACTCCACTAGGGAACTTTTATCTTTCTCCTGGTAAATGACTGGTTCTTCAGGAACTTTGCTTTTTTACTAAACATCTTAATAAAGCTTTTGCTCCTTAATGGAAAGATGGGTTTGAGTCCATGAATTCATTCCAAACCACTCCATGCATTCATGGCTTCTTGAACCTCATCAATAATCAAAAAATGGCTTGATCAAGGACATGCCATTTCAGATTAACTTTTTTTCCTTTTTTGACATGGTTACAAAACTGGTAAATCAAGAGACTGTTGTAAACATATTTTATCTAGATATTAGCAAAGGATTTGACAAATGATCCCATGTTTTTGTGATAAAAATGGAAATATGTATGTTAGATCTGGGTTATCAAACTAGGACATGTGAGCTAAATCCAACCTGCCACCTGTTTGTATATTGCCCATGAGTTGAGTGGTTTTTGCATTTTTTAAAATAAAAGATGCATACAAAAATAAGTAGGCTAGATTTGTCCCTCAGTTTCTAGTATGCTGATCCTTGACCTAATTGATGTTAAGTGGTTTTGAAATTGGATGAATACCCAGATCCAAAGAGTAGTCATTAATCATTCAATGTCAATTTGGCAGTCTCTAGTGACTTAATTCTGTGCTTTTAAACCATTTTATCAATGATTTGATTAAAAACAAGCTTATCAAATTTGCAGAGGACACAAGACTGGGAGAGACAAACACAAATACAATGTCAATGCACCTATGAATTGATCCAACCATTTTATTGTAATAATAATGTAAATAGCAGCTAAAAAAAGAATGTAATCTGAAACTTCATTGGGAGGCACACTGTCTATGAATAGGGAGGAGTAGAGTACTATATATTTTTATATATAGTCCAGGAGAATAGTCCTATCTATAACAGCACCACTAATATATGATATTCTGTTCTGGGTACCATATTCTAGAAAAAAGTACTAAACTAGAGAAAACCAAGAGGAAAGCAAACATCATGGTGATAGGCCTTATGTTCATGCCATAAGAGGGTGGGTTGAAGGAAAAGGGATGTTTGGTTTTGAAAGGGAAGACATGGAAGTTGGGGGGATGGCAAGAGGAAAGGACAGGATAGCTGTCTTCATATCTGAAAAAAAAAAAGGATTAGAATTCTACTAGTAGCAATCTGAAGAAGTTGCAAAGAGGCTAATTTAAGCTTCATATAAAGAAAAACTTCTAGCAATTAGAGGTATCCCATAGTAAAAAGAACTTCCTCAAAAGTCAGAGGGATTCTCTGGTCTTCAGGTAAAGGCTGAATAACCACTTGGGTATATTGTAGAGGGTTTTCTCATTTGGTGATGGATTAAACTAAATGATAAATTATGAGATGCCTTCCATCTTCTGTAGTCTCTCTCATGAGACAATTGATCATTGGTGCTTGGTTCTTTGTTCTCTGAATGACCCAAAGTATCTCACATAATAGTTCAAAACGTGAATCTAATATTAATTCCATATAACTCTGACAGTAGGAAAAACAGCATTACAGGGAGATTTTAGTTCTATTGGAACATTAGGAAAGAAAAGGGTAAATTATATTGATTGAACTTGACCATATTATATTAATAACTATTGCAAAATGATATTAACACCATGCCTATATACCTGTATCATATGCTATCGAATCCTTTTGACAGATGTAATCTTACTTGTTGCAGGAGGAAACCAAACAGTTTGCTTGATCACTATCATTTCTTCTTTTGTTGGGGAAATTAAGATAAATGGTATGTGACTTCCTGTTTCATTTATTTGATTAAATTTATATCATTACATAATGATATGATTTAGAAGTATGCTTCCAGAGAACTATCAAAAAAAATCTTGCTGTGGCAGCTAGATGGCGCAGTGGATAGAGCACTAGCTCTGAAGTCAGGAGGACCTGAGTTCATATTTGACCTCAGACACTTAACATTACCTAGCTGTGTGACCCTGGGCAAGTCACTTAATCCCAACTGCTTCAGCAAAAACAAAAACAAAAACAAAATCTTATTACAGGTTGTAATCAGGATAAACTGTAGTTTCACTTTAAATATTAAATAAAAGAGCTATAGTTCACAAAGTCAGGGTTTATAATATATATGCATCTCTTTCATTCTGCAAATAAGTTAAACAAACAAATAAAAAAATAACTCTCAGGTCCTAACTAGTCTTAACATTTACCAACAATCGGAATTTATTAACCAATTTTAATAACAAGGATATTTATTAACTTTTAGTAATATAATATTAACGCTCTGGTTCATATCTTTGTTGCTTTTATTTTGTTTTGCATATCTTTAGCCTGATTTTTAACATGTTTCTACACAGATTAGTTTCTACCAAAAGAAAATGAGCACTTTATGTAATTCAGCATGAGAACTTAAAATTATTTTAATTTCTGTTAATTCTCTTTGAATATTCTTTTAAAATAAAAACAAATGATGAGAGGAATGAACAGAAGCCATATTGTTCCTTTTCTTACTCTATTAAAGGATCTTGGTCTCATTGTCCCCAAAGGTAAAGGGAAATTAGGTTATTTCCCAAAAACCTTTACAGCACTATTCTAGATAAGGAATCATTCCTACATAATTTTTGTTTTTAAAAAAAAATGTTTATAGATTGTTCCAAAAGTGCTAGGCCAATTTTAAGTTTCTGTAATTACCATAACACTATAGTATTTTTTATTCTGAATTTAACACCAAATTAAAATGACTGTTTCTACATTTCCTCCCTCTTCTGCCCTATATGCCAAAGCTTCCCCAAATCAAAACAAAAATAAAATATGCATAGTTGAGCCAAACAAATCACTTCATTAACCATGTCTGAAAATATATGTAATTTTAAATCTTAAGTTCACCACCTCTCTATCAAGAGGTGGATAACAAATTTCATCATTTCTTTGGAATCATGGTTGGTCATTGCACTGCTCAGAATCTTTCAAAGTTGTTTTTCACGGAAATGTTGCTTTATCAGTTGTTCTTGTGATTCTACTCTTTTTACTTCATGTCAGTTCACAAAAGTCTTCTCAGGTTTGTCTGAAACCGACTCTTTCATCATTTATTACATCATAATAATTTTCCCTTATGTTCATATAGCATAATGTGTTCAGCCATTTCCCAATTGTTCGGGCATTCCTTTAGTTTCCAATTCTTTATCACTACAAAAAAAAATCTGCTATAAATACTTTTTATAACTGAGTCTTTTTCTTCTTTCTTTGATCTTATCATCTAGGCCAAGAAATTGTATCACTGGGTCAAAGAAAAATACATTATCTCTCTTCAAGAGGCTATGAAATTGTACATTTGTTAGAGCTTGCCTCTGTACTGCTTTGTAGTTGTCGGATCTTCTCTGGGGAAAAAAAAAAATACTTTTATTAGAGATAAGTTGCTGGAATAATTTAAAAAACATTGAAAAATTACATTTTATTGAAGAGTTCCTGTAAACATTAATATATTAGCAAAAATTTTAAATTTTCTATTGTCTTACATGACAGAAAAAATTGCAAAGGTATGTTCATCAGATTCATTGAGATTTAATCAATCTGATTCTGACAAGTATAATTTCTATTTAGGAGAAGAGCCACACATTCTAAGATTACTTCCACTTATGCTAGGTTGGTTGTCCTTAAGATGTTGAAATGAGCTTTGAAACTTAATTGGCCCAAGGGACTAAGGCAGTTTATAATTAGGGATTTAATTATTAAAAACCTTGCACAAGAAGAATCAGGAGCTATTTGGGCTTCATGCACTGCACCGTTACCCAGATTCTCCACCATGGTAAATATGGAGACAGGAGAGTTGCATTGATATGATATGAGGTCTTTGATGAATATTCTCCTTTGCTGTGATTAAGTAAACCCCCACCCCCACCCTTTTTTTTTTTTTTAACATTAGAAAGGATACAAATTTTGATTTTGTTCTAATCCCAAACCAGAATTCCTGGACCAGCCTAAATCAGGTCTGGGCCAGAACACTGTCCTTAGTTATGGATTATCAACATGAGTGTAAGAGCATCTCTGATTTTATAAAAGGAAACTCAAAAGCCTTTCTTAAAATTTTACCATGTGATACTTTTTGATGCATAACTCCAAATCACATAGGACTCACAAAGAAAATTCTACAACAACTTCATCAAATTCAAGACCCAAATACCTAACCAATCCACCTCACTGTCAACTAGAATGACTGATGAGAAAAGCAAGATTGAGGCAGCTGCATATAGTGGATTAGACTATTAAATTCTTGAGAGCAAAGACTTTCTTTTTGTTAATTATATTCCTGGTGCTTAGCATAGTGCCTGGCACACAGTAGGTGCTTAGTAAATGTTTATTGGATTGAATTGGATAGTGGATACAGTATTGGATTTGTGTTCAGGAAGACTGAAGTTCATATGCTGTCTCAGACATTTATTTATTAGCTGTATGACCCTGGACAAGTACCTCAACCTTTTTCAACCTCAGTTTCTGGAACTGCAAAATATAGATAATGATAGGACCTATTGTTATAAGGCTCAAATAAGATAATATGTATAAAGTTTTGTAAACTTTGCAGCACTGTGTAAATCTTTATTATTATTATTCTATTATCTCCAATAATAAATCAGCCTTTAGAATTATTAAAATGTTACCTACAAACAAGCTTTACTGCTCTTTGGTTTTATTTAACTAAGGTTGATCAATCATTGCTCTAGGAATACCTGTGTGTGGAGGGGTATAATTAAGGGAAAAAATGTTATGAATGCTCCAATTTATGAATATCCAGGTTTGAGCACTTGTACCTTGGTAATCAACAAAATGAAAAATCAGAGTTTCATTTATTGTTCTGTTGATTTCTAGATTGGAGATAATAAAGCAGATTAAATTCAAAGAGTTATCATATGAGAAGGTTATAAAATACTTACCAGTACACTCCTATGTAGTCCCATCTTAGAACTAATCTTACACAGATGAATGAGCAACAAGGGAAAAGAAAAGGCTTTCCCCAACACGTCAATGTTTTCCCTGAGCTTTGGCAAAAGTTACAGAGTCATATGATCCTCATGTTTCTGCACTCCCTCCTTGGCACACACAAAGAATGTATTTCCTCATAAAACACCTAGCCCATTATGGGTAATTCCCTGCCTCACCCACAAAAGCCTATTAATCTGTAATGTGGAATGCGGATTCTAGTCCTAATAAATTATAAGTCTATCATTTTGTTATTGTGCCTCAAGAAGTTTGGAGTCACTGCAAAGAACTATGAGTAAAGTAGAAATTGCTATCCTGAAGAGCTAAAGGAAAGTGTTTTCCCATGGGAAACCTTGCTGCCTTTAGGCAAAACAATTGGAGATGGCTAATTTGTCAAAAACCATTTACTCATTAATATTTTTATATTTTTCTCAGAATATTCTCCCAAAATGCATTGAAGCTCAATGACTCAACTCCATCTAACTTTGTATCTCTTTGGTGTGATATTTGCTTTCTCAAAAGATAATAAAAAGTTCTTAATGCTAATTCATAGAGAAGCTCTTTCACAGTATCTGCACAGAGGCTTGAGATTTGTGTCTTTGTTAAATACTTTCTTCCTTATAGAATAGGAATAAAACTCTGCTTGACTAAGATATAGCAGGTTAATTCTTCAATAATAGTATTATGTTAGATGGGAAAAATAATAAGACACATAATAGATAGACAACAGGCCTTGGAATCAGAAAGTCATATGTCTGATACATAGTGACCAGGTGAAATATTTAATTTTTTAGTGGTTCAGGCAATTCTCTAAGCCCCTTCAAAAATTAAAAAATAAAACTAGAGACTGTTATGTGAGAAAGGCCATGCCATAAGGCTCTGAATTTACGTCAGCTGAGAACCATGAAGTATATTCTTATGAGGAATCTCTGCTATCACCAATGTACCTTTTCCATTAGTACAGATTGAAATCTATCAACACCTAATATATCTATTTCTTCTCTATATTCTCCGATAGATTTTCTACAGAGGATTTAATTCAATTCAACAAAGCATTTATTAAGAACTTATTATTTTTTAGATTCTGCCAAAATCTGCATGATATACTAAATATATCTTTTAACATTCAAGAGCATGAGTGTACTGAAACTATAATGAAATATGAGCAGGCCATCAACTTTCCTGATCATGCACTTCTAGGCTTTTTTGGCCTCTTCATTTTGGTGATTTATTTATATCAGCTAAATTTATGAAAGAAATACTGATTACCAAAGTCTTTCCATGTTTTGACATCAATATCCTGTTTGAATAGGTCATACTGAAGCTGTAGAAATTATATATAATGTAGTTTCATCTTTATTCTTCTAACATATTATTGATTTTCTTTTAACTTGTCAATGGCATGGCTACACAGCTAATTTAGAAATGACTCCCACATGGATAACTAGTCATTTCATCATCATCATCATCATCATCATCATCATCATCATCATCACCACAATAAATAACATTTCTATATCTCTTTAAGGTTTACAAAGTGCTTTATGTTATGTTATATCATTTGATGTTCACCAGCCTCATGAAGTAGCTTCCCCATTGCTATTCCATTTTATGATGGCAGGAAAGGAGAATGAAAAAAATAAAAAAATTAAATGTCTTGCCCAGAGCCACACAGCTTGTAAAAGTCTGAGTCTAAATATTGTCCATTTCAGTCTTGATGAAGTTAGTTAATGCTATGTACAGTACCTTCAGATCTTATTTTTTTTACTGTGCAATCCTTTTAAACATATTTCCATATTTGTCATATTACGCAAGAAAAAATCAGACCAAAATGGAGAAAACCATGAGAAAGAAAAAGCAAACACACAAAAAAGGTAAAAATAATATGCTTCAATCCACATTCAGTCTCCACAGCTGTCTCTCTGAATGCCTTTTCCATCCCAAGTCTACTAGAATTACCTTGAGTCACTGTACTGCTGAGAAGAGCCAAGTCCATCATGGTTGATCGTCACATAATCTTACTGAGTACAATGATCTACTGGTTCTGTTCACTTCACTTAGCATCAGTTCATGAACATTATATTCATATACCATCAGCCATTCTCTAACTCAGGGGCATTCAACCAATTTCCAGATCCTTGTCACTACAAAAAGAGCTGCTACAAACATTTCTGTACATGTGGTAGACCCTCTTTTTATTTTATTATTTTTGTTAATTAAAACTTTTTATTTACAAAACATATGCATGGGTAATTTAACATTGACCCTTGTAAATCCTTCTGTTTGAAATTTTCCCCTCCTTCCCCCTATCCCCTTCCCTAGATGGCAGGTAGTCCAATACATGTTAAATATGTTACAATATATGTTAAATCCAATATATGTATGCATAGTTATATAGTTATCTTGCTACACAATAAAAATTGGATCAAGAAGGAAAAAAATTGAGAAAGAAAACAAAATGTAAGCAAACAACAACACTAAGAGTGAAAATGCTATGTTATATAGACCCTCTTTTTAAAACAAACATTTTTGATTCTTTATGTGAAGGGTTATGAATGTATGGAGACAGAAGGTACAGAAAAATGAAAGATATGGTAGGGGGTAAGGTGGAATAGATTACAATCAATACTGGTGACAATAACATTACTACTGGCAAGATGACAGTTTGGCTGAAGGATGGAAACAATTAGACTTTCTCAAAATATCCCCCTGTATCATTGGTAGCACTGCCCAAGTCAAGATATTGGATCAGTCTCTTGATTCATCAAGGATTTCCTTAGTGGAATAGTGGCAACCACATTGAATTTACTAATAAGCTTCAACATGCTTATTACATGAGGAAGGCCATTCCATAAGGCACTGAAAGAAGCATGAATTACCAGTAACACCATAGGAATCTATGACATCATCAACATGGAATATATGACATCATCAACTGAAGCATGAAAGGAGATCTTATGATGTCATCTGCATGGATACCCTATCAAGGTGGACTTTGAATTGATTATTTGTAAATAGATTCTCTATGGGGATAATGTCATTCTAAGTCTATTTCATTTCTATCTGTAGCAAGATCACAGATTTAGATCTGGAAGAGATTTTAAAGGTAACTTGTCTACCCTCCTTCTGCCATAGTTCAGGAACAATGGAAACTGCCTTATACACCAAGGCAATTCTCATAATATAGCTGATGGAACAGTAAAGATATTTCTCTAATAGCAAATCTTGGTCTGAAGTCTTACAAGTTTCCTGACAATAGCCCTGTGAGATGGCCAGCTCAAATATAATTACCTCTATTTTACAGAAGGATTATGTAACACCTAGTGTTAGAGCCATTATCTGAAGCTAGATCATGACATCATCAAGCTGAAAGGGACCTCAGAGGCTATGTAATCTGATTACCTCATTTTACATGAGAGGAAATTGAGGAGATTAAGTGACTGGCCCTACATCACACAAGTAGTGAATCTGGGGGTGGGGGGTAATGGTCCCTACATGAATGCCCTTTTCATTGTAGTATACTGCCTTAGTGATAGTAATTCTTGCCTTTGTCTTTTGTGATTTACACAAGAGTTCTCACCTGCAGGATATTGAAGAGAGGATAGTGAAAATTATTTGTTTAAAAAAAAAAATCTCTTTGCTCACCTGCTATTTCTGGGAATCCTGCATTTACCAGATCTTCATACAAGTGTTTCATGGGGTTCTCATGTCTTATCAGTAGTCCATGTAACCAGATGAGCAGCATTCTATGACCATGCTCGCAAGAGCTTTCACTTCCTATATAACACACCTGGAATTATCTGATGTTTTTTTTTTTATGCAAGATCTTCATTTTTGTGCAATTCTTTTTCTTTTTGAAAATGCATTTATTCATTTTTCTGTTCAAAGTTATGACATTACCAAGAACACCTTGTGTGGGTACGTGAGCCATGAAGACTGAATCCAATCTACAGAGTTGTTTTCCTGTGGCAGTAATAGACCACAGATTGCAATAACACACAAACATATATAAAACCCAAGATAATGAACAGAAACCAGTCTGTGTTTTCTAATTCTGACAAAAGTAATTTAGTTTAAATCCTTTAATTACTTTGAATTATTGTCTTTCAGTAATTGCTGTAGAACATTTTGTAAAAACCAGAAAGGCCAGGATATCTAATCCTATTTACCACAGAGTAGCCTAAGAAATATTTATTCTTTAGTTGCAGTTACTGAGGTGGTCATTTATTTCTCACTGTTGGCCACCCAGTCACAGAACAAGCAGTTAAGAACTGAGCGTTTCTCTTGGTACTCATTCTACTGTGGATTTATTTGGTCAGAAAATATCAATTCCTCTTTAAGCTTTTGTGATTTGACTCCAAATAAAGAAATAACCATTTGCAAAGTTTGTTTTCAAGGAGATTCTCCAGGAAGAGTCACTGGCTAAAAATTCTTAAAAACCACAGTAAACAGTGATAATACTGTTCCTGTTTTATAGGATGAAAGTAGCTGCTAATTGCCAGTCTTCAGCAATTTATCAGAAATTTCTAGTTTCATCACTCCTTGTTCCCCATTTCTTCTAATAAATTCTCCTGGGTTATTACCTGACCACTGTTCTTCAATAGCTTTGATCTGTGCATCTGAAAATTCCCAGGAGCGAGCTAGCTTCCGCCAGTCTTGGGCTTTAAGTTGACGGTAAGCCAATTTCCAAAGGCAAGAGCGGATCTGCTTCGTCTCCAAACTGTGATCTTGTTTGAATGTCAGAGCAGGGTCTATTGGTGAGTCATAGCTGCTTCCTTTATGTTCCTAAATTGAAAAAAAAGATAACAGACAATTTCAGATGTACTATGTTTATAGCTTCATCAGAGTATTTTCCACCCTTGGCAAAACAGATAAAGGTCCAACTCAAGTCATTTGTTCAGAACCATTTGTCTTCAGGCCAGTTTTCATCATCTAGAATGCAGGGAACATATCTAACAAAAACATAAAGCATAGCCTGTCTGACCTCAAGATATAGGGATTCTGCAATTCTTAATTGCATGCTTCTACCCTAAGAGTGACCTGACTGATGTTAGAATGCCCACAGGGAGAGTGAGAATGTCAGCCAAAGAAATGTCACCACAGATAACCTTCAGCACTGTGTCTCTCTCCCCATTCCCTCTGACTGACTGTACCTCCCTGAAATTCTCATTTGTTTTCTTTCTTCAAATTTAAGAATCTTGAAATCCTTCCTTGCCAGGGCAGTTTTTCTCAGGTGTTACCTTGTAAGAGCTCATTCATTGTTTCCCTTCTCCCAAGTCACAAAGTACAAGGTTGAAGGGGAAGGAGAAGGGAGGAATGAAAGAATTACAGAAAGAACTGGAAGGAAACTGGAATCATCTCTCCCAAACCTCTTTTTCTTACAAATGAGAAAAGGAAGGACTAGAGAATTCAAAACAAAATTAAGGAAAACCTCAACCAAGCACGCTCAAACAGAAACTAGATTTAAGCCTTTCTCTCTACCACAATGCTTAGGTGGCCATTGGGGAGAGGGAGAAACCGATACTTGGCTTTTTAATAACTGAAACAAGATTGGGTTCTGCATCACTGTGTACTGGGCTCAAGTCCAATTTCTGTCCCTCAAAAGAATCCTCCAAAGTACCCCTGAACAAGAAAACTGAAAGAAGTCTCATATTACAAATCCAGAGAATAGGGTGGATTGCTGTGTCATAGTTTTTCTTTCAAGAGAGTCTTAAATATAAGTTGCACTCTAAATTATTGACTGCCTACAGGGAATATTACCTCTCTCCTAGCCTATAGCAACCAACTCCTTGTCCCTGGTCTTTCTATTGTCCATATCACTGTTTTCAAATAAAAACAGGGCTACAAAATCTTACATAAGGATCCCAATGGACCAAATATTGGACTTAGTTTTCAAATGCAATATTTACCTTATGTTTCACTGTATTTTAAATTATTTTGTTAAATATTTCCCAATTACAGTTTTTTTAAGGCAATTAGAATTAAGTGCCTAGGTTCACACAGCTAGAAAGTGTTTGAGGCTAGATTTGAACTCCTAACTCTGGGGCCATTCCCAATTGCCCCTCCAATTACATTTTAACCTGTTTTTCTCAGGATTGTTGGTTGCTGCATGTAGCTTCCTTTTTGTTCTGTATAAATTGCCAAATTGAGATTCCTAAAATGCAAGTGTGACCAGGTCACTCTCCTGCTTAAGAACTTTCAGTGGTTCCCTATTTAAACAAAGCTAAAATATAAGTCCCCCTGTTTAATATTCTTATAACCCTTCACAATCTGACTCCTGTTGACCTTTCCAGATTCTGCCCCCAAGTCAAACTAGCCAATTGCCATTCACTCTACATAGCATTCCCTCTCTACTCCTTATGCCTGGAATGCTCTCCCTCTATGTTGCTCCTATGAGACATCTCTAGTTCCCTTGGAGATTTATCTTGACTATCATCTAGAGTCCTTTCTTGATATTCCTCTTGTGAGCCCATTTTCTCCCTCCCAAATTACTTTGTATTTCCTTTGGATAAATTTTGTATAGCTGAATACCCATTTCCACCCAGTAAAATGTAATGGCAGAAATGGTCTCTTTTTTTTTTTTTTCTAATAGGGATATGGTAAGGTAGTACAATGGATAGAATGCCAGCCTAGAATCAGGAAAACTCATCTTTCTGAATTCAAATCTAGTCTCAGATACTGTGTGACACTGGGCAAGTCACTTAACCCTCAGTTTCCTCATTTGTATAAAAACCAGAGAAGGAAATGGCAAACTACTTCAGTATCTTTGTCAAAAAAAACACCCCAAAAGTTATGATAAAGGATCAGATACAAGTGAAAAATAACTGAATAACAAAAAGGGATAGGTATAAAGATGGAAATGGAATAATGGCGTGGGGATAGGGATAAAGCTTGGAATAGAGATGGGGATGGGGAATAAAAATGATTTTATTGTTATAGGAAATTCCAAGGTAAGGAAACTTCCTCTATCAACATACTTTAGTACCTTCTCTGCAATTTATGGTCTTGGGAATTCCCTAGTCCCAGAGCATGTTATTGGATCAGAAATACAGCAAGTGAGTTCAAAAAGTAGGAATTGAACCCAGATACCCCTAGCTTTGAAGCCTGCTCTATATCCACTAGGACAGTTTTTTGTTTGTTTGTTTGTTTTGCTACACATTCTTCTCTCTATATATATAAACATATCTATTCCTGCTTATTTTGGGGAGGAAATAATAAAAGATTAGTAATAATGGAAATAGAAACATTATAGATAAAAGATATTAACTGGGAGATAGAATTAAAAACTAAGATTATCAGGGGACCAGGATCCCTCTTCTATCATGACCAAATCACCTGGATGTATATTGGAATTAGCAAAATTTGGACTCTATGGTTCACTCCAGTAAAATGGGCCAATTTTTGGAAACAATATAGGAAAAAGGAATATAATCTGTATACTAAAACTTATTGGCTAGAAATGTGGGGTGGGGTAAGGATATGACTAAAACACCACTGATTATAGTGTCTTAGGTTAAAGAACACACACACACACACACACAACCTTTTCCAACTTTGCTTTCCTCCCTCATCACTTCTTTCAGGAGAGAGTCTCCTATTGTCTTCACCCTTAAGACAATTAGGCAAAGATAAGTGAAAGGGGGGCAAGCTGATGAATTCCTCCTACACCAAATACAGGATCCTGGATTTCTTCTGGACTATTCATGTTCTGATTCAGTGCTGAAGGGTTGGGTACTTTGACACACACACACACACACACCTCAAAGCTGGATCAGAGAGGGTTGGTTTGGTCACCCATCAGTAGACCTTAACAGAAGTGACTCTACCTCCTGGGCTTTCTCTTTTCCTTACAGTCTCTAGAATGTATGGCATGTAACTTCTCTTAACCAAGTGTAAAATGTGAACTACACATCTAGCAACTAGAGCACACACTTGGCTGGGGAAGTGTGTGGCTGGACTTTGGTTCTTTTGCATGATCTGCCTTATGTTTCTTTCCCTGACCACAGGTGACAACATAGGGACCCTGAGAAGAGTCATAGACTTGGAGACCCCTTTATGAGTTTGAGAGGTTGGGAATTCCTGGGTCTCTCAGTCAGAGCTAGTCATAATATGGGAAGTATCTCCTGCAGCTACTATGATACCGGAGGGGGGAGAGAGGGAGAAAATGACCCATCAGTAGGAGTAACCCAAACTCTGGCCTGAATACTAGAAAGACATGGACCCTTAAGGAGCCAAAGGTGAAGTAAATACTGATTCAGCATTTCCATAAAATGCCTCATTTAAGTATCAACCTCCCCAGAGAATATAACAGCAATTATAAATTAATGTTTCCTGTTTCTCTTTGTCAATACACACGTTTGTGTTTTAAGCATTTTGGGTTCGGATAAAGGCCTCATTCCTAAAATATATAGAGAATTGTCCCATATTTATAAGAATTCAAGCCATTCTCCAATGGTCAAAGGATATGGACAGACAATTTTCAGATGATGAAATTAAAACTATTTATAGTGTTTTAAGCATTTCTTTTGCAAGGAAGAAATAAATAGCTGTTCTATAGCTGATCTACTTTGTACATTGAGTACTTTTCACTTTTCCATTTGAGGAAATGCTAGACCTAAAGTCAAACTCAAGCTTTTAATTATTTCTCCAGGGCTACAGGATTGTGATATAAAGAGCAAGAGGCAATGAAAAAAAAAAAAAAAGGAGTCTGATGGCTTTTTTCAAGAATAAAGTGTTTCAGGCCAATTCCAATAGACCTGTGCTGGAGAGAGATTTCTGCATCCAGAAAGAGGACTATGGGGACTGAATGTGGATTACAACATAGTATTTTCACCTTTTGTGTTTTTTGCATGCTCTTCTTTTCTTTCTCAATTTTTTCCTTTTTGATCTGCTTTTTCTTGAGCAGCATGATAAATGTGGACATATATATAGAAGAAATGCACAAATTGAACATATTGGATTACTTGCTTTTTAGGGGAGGGAAAAAAAATTTGGAACACAAGGTTTTGCAAGGGTTAATGTTGAAAACAATCTTTGCATGTATTTTGAAAACAAAAGGCTGTTATTAAAAAAAAAAAAAAAAAGAGTCTGACTCCTCTCTATAGAGACCAGGTTCTCCCAGGACTGAATCTGGTACATGCATATGGATCTATAGATAGAGTCTCTTGACAATCCCAAAGGGTTTGGCACTATTTTAAAAGAATGCTCACCTTCCTTCTGTTCTACCTCTAAATCTAGGAGCTTTATTTAACCCCATCTCCAGAAAACTAAAGATTCCAAAGCAGCTCTCTCATTTCATAAACTTTTCTAAGTCTTTCATATTTAATAATAACTCATCTTTATAAAATGCTGTAAGGTTTATAAAAACTATTTTCTCACAACTATGAGGCAGTATATTATTAAAATAATCATTCGATAGGTAAAAAAGCAAGACTCTAAGGTAATCCCACAACTAGTAAAGTATCAGAGGGAAGACCCAGGCCCCCTGATTCTAGGGTCAGTACTCTTTCAACTACAGAACTTGTGAAATTCATCCCAAAGGTTTCAATTGAAAAAAAGTCCATCTGTCTCTAAGATGTTGTTGGTCACTCAAGCACAACAGAGCTGCCTCTTAGAGACCCCGAATTAAGGAAAAAAAAAAGGTAGATGTAGTATGGCTCTGTCCAACCCCTTTGTGCAGTTAACAATTTTATTGTAATAAGAATCCCTGGGTAACGAAGGAATCTCTATTTTCTGAGTATAGCATTTTAAACCACTAGTCTTATCTGTCAAGGCTAGTGGGGCAGCTTAGCTATTCTGTCCTTCTGGCTTCCTTTAGAAAAGCTAGGGTGGGACTCCAAAGCCCTGATCTATAGTTCTCATTTTCCACAGCAAGAGGAACACAAAGCTGTCTGCTTGCCAAAAAGCATGTTGTCAGCAAGTGCAATGGCTAGGCGGAAATGGAGGAAATAAAAGAATAAGGAGATGAGCAGATTTTAGGAACTTTCATTTATCCCCAAGAGCACAGAATTTCACTGTTATGTGAAAAGAAATTTCTCTATTTCTTTTATCTGTTTCTCAGAAATATATGAGGGCAAGCTATGTCATTTTTTAAAAACCTTCATTAAAGTATAAGATGCTGAAGCTTTGTTGTAAGGGAAGAACTTATTAATTCTGGAAAAATAAGGGATAGTGATAAAGAGCTGGTTTTAAAACAAAATAGCTTAGTTCAGATCCTGCCTCTGACATATGTTGGCTCTGTAATTCTTAGGCAAATCAATTAATTGCTCGGTGCTCTTGGCAATTTTCTTGTACTATGGATTGAAAAGAAGATATTGATCTTCACTGATTCAGGGAGTTTCTTTGCCCGAGTCTCATCTAGACCATCACAGGTCTAAATCTTATTCTCCATTTTTATATAGTTAAAGGAGTTCCAAGCAAAAGCAACCATCTCACCCAAAAGTTCAGCAGGGTATGTATGGATCCTGGCTCAGACACAAATCTCCAGGAACTGAAGTGGGGAGAGATAAGTAATTCAAAGAAAATATTGACAACTATCAATAATTCTTTTCCAAAAATAAACATTATTTTTGAAAAGGCAAAAGGACCCACATATACAAAAATGTTTGTAGCAGCCCTTTTTGTAGTAGTAAGAAACTGGAAATTGAGTGGATTCCCATCAGTTGAGGAATGGCTGAATAAGTTATAGTATATGAATGTAAGAGAATATTATTATTCTATAAAAAATGATGAGCAGGCTGATTTCAGAAAAGCCTGGAAAGACTTACATGAACTGATGCTAGTAAGATGAATAGAATCAAGAGAACATTGTACATAGCAACAACAAGATTATGTGATGATCAACTGTGATGATCAACTGTGATGAAGATGATTCTTTTCAACAATGAGGTGATTCAAGGCAATTCCAGTCAGAGTAAAAATATAAAGAATCTCCTCATCATCTCCTGAAAGGGATCCCAAAAGAAAAAGTCCCATAAATACAGTTCTCACATCAAAGAAAAAATACTACAAAGCTGTCAGAAGATGTCTATCTTTCAAATATCAAGGAACTATAGTTAGTTATCACATAGACCTAGCAGTTTCTACCATAAATTAGAAGAAAAATTGAGACACAATATTCCAAAGGCAAAAGAGATAGACTTACAACTAAGAATAACCTATCTAGTAAAGCTGAGCATGATCCTATGGGAGTGAGTGGAGAAATGAAATTTTCATGGATTAAAAGATGTTTTATAAGGCATTTCTGATGAAAACACAATAGTAAGGTAGAAATACAAATCCAAGAAGCAGGAGAAACCTAAAAAAAAAAGAAATATTTTTAAAATTGGAAGGGATTATAGGATGATATAATGCTAACATTCTTTTTTTAAATAGCTTTTTATTTTCAAAATACAAAGATAGTTTTCAGCATTCACCCTTGCAAAACCTTGTGTTCCAAATTGTTCTCTCTCTCTTTCACCCACTCCTCTCCCCTAAACAGCAAATAATACAATATATGTTAAACATGTGCAATTTTTCTAAACACATTTCCATATTTATCATAATGCTAACATTCTAAAAGGGAAACAATTATCCTTTCAGCATCTTAATATCTTCAAGTACTATTGAAGAAATTAAGTAAGAAAAATATAACCAGGGTGTGGATTGTTTGTATTCTCAGAGTTTTAAGGAAAAAAGAAGAAAGGCAGGATAAAAAGAATCAACTAATATAGAAAGGAAAAAATAGGGGAAGCATTTACTATTTCTCCTAATTGTGGAGCCTATAAATAATATATAAATATGGGTGGGGAGGAGGAACAAATGAACCTAACTCTATTGGCTTGTTGGGCTTTACTATGCTTATTTGTAACAAATGTCATAGGAGAATTTTTCTGGTTTAATTGTATTGCTGATATTTTCTTGAGCAGCAGATCATTTTATTAACTAGTCAGAGTCTGTAGAATTTACCTGAGATATCAAACTTTAGTTCAGGTAATGAGATGTTCTGTATCATTATTATCATCAGTTGCTTAAGACAAGAATGCCATGTGACTATAACTCCAGGATTAATGGTCAGTCTGCAAATTCCAGCTATATTCCCAGTGTCTATTGATCAGTTTATTATTTTGTCTGACAGATCTTCTTCACCTTTTGCTCCCTGTTCTTTAATGTGTAAATCTTTACTGGCTCCTTCTACTCTCTAAAAATTACATTGTGTCCATCCTGATTATGTAATCAATTCTGAGCATATAATAAACTGATTATTAATATACCTCTATATGTTGATAAGTATAATTAGCTGCAGTACCTATCAATGAATTCTTGTATAATTTTTATGTCACAAGGATATTGTTTTTTTCTCTCTTGATTTTTAATTAAGTGGCAGAAGTTAAGGGAAGTTAACAACAGTGATGCAAAAAAAAAAAAAAAAAAGCTACTGAAACATTTCAAAATATGCACAGAAGAGAACCAAAGTTCAGAAGTCAAAGACAGGCAGGATAATTTTGAAAATAATGTGTGAAATTTTAATGTAGTTAAAAATAAAGCCAAACAAAATGGAGATTAATAGTTTCATATGTGATTTTTTTTGCATTCCAGTGTTTATATGAAAACTTTTTTTTGATGGTGCTTAAGCTCAGAATAAAAAATAAACTAGTTTTTTTTTTTTAATGTGCTTACTTTTACTCTAATCAAGTTTAGTTCAATGGAAATTGAGTGGACGTCCATCATGTGGGGAATGGATGAATAAATTGAATATTATTGAAGATAATTGAATATTATTGTTCTATAAGAAATAATGAGCAGGCTGATTTCAGAAAAACCTGGAAAGACCTACATGAACTGATGCTGAGTAAAGTGAGCAGAAAAAGGAAAACACTGTACACAGTAACAATAAGCTTATGTGATGATCAATTGTGATGGATATGGCTCTTCTCAAAAATGAAGTGATTCATGGCAATTCCAATAGACTAGGATGGAAAATGACAATCATACCCAGGGACAGAACTATGGAGACTGAATATGGAGGGAAGCATAGTATTTTCACCTTTTTGTTTGTTTTCTTTTCCCATGGTGTTTTTTGTTTTTTTGTTTTTTTTCCTTTTGGTCTGATTGTCAGCAATATTTATGGATGACTTTATTGATGTCCCCAGCTTTACTTTTTAAAATATTTTAAATACATTGTTCTTTGTTTCTCATGTGTGATGTGATATATCCATTGTTTAGTCATGACTAAGTCTTCATGATCCCATTTGTTTTGTTTGATTGGTTAGGGTTTTTTTTTTTTCTATTTTTGGTGAGGCAATTGGGGTTAAGTGACTTGTTCAGAGTCACACAGCTAGCAAGTCTTAAGAGTTTGAAGCTGGATTTGAACTCACTCAGGTCCTTTTGATTTCAGAATTGGTGCTCTTTCCACTGTGCCATCTAGCTGCCCCTCCTTTTGTTTGTTTGTTTGTTTTTTTTTACAAAGATGTTGGAGTAGTTTGCCATTTCCTTCTCATCTCATTTTACAGATGAGGAAACTGAGACAAACATGTTAAGTAACTTACTTGCCTGGGGTCACACATCTGAGGCCAGATTTCAACTCAGGAACATGAAACTTCGAGGCTCCAGACTCAGTGTTTTATCCACTGTTGCTACTAGGCTGTGGCTACTACTACTAGTTGTAGTAAAACTGATTCACTTTTTCTGAGGAGGAAGCTTCAGAATAGGAATAAGTCATTTGAATCAAAAGCTGAGTAGTATCTTGGAATGACAGTTTGGGGCATATGTCGTATCCTGGGAATTCTATTGGAAGTCCCCCTCCCTGCCTACACCATAGCAACAGCTTTCATCATTTAAGAAAAAGAAAAACTACAATAAAAGAAACTCAAATGTGAGATTTGGACTCCAGGCTAAGAGGGAATATTTACTTCTACTAGAAGTAGTTCTACTGCTACAGTCCTGTATAAGGAAATTTTATGAGAAGCAAGGAGAGGTCTTAGAATCAAGAGACTTAGGTTTGCCCCTCACTGTGTAATTTTAGACATGTGACTTAACTGTTCCGTATCTCAGCTCCTTTATTTATAAAATAAGGTAATAATAATAATATGTTTGTATCTTATATAATATATAAAAATAAATTGTGTTATATATGTATATATGCATTAGAAATATACCATAATACATATATAATAAATATATCTCTATAGTATATGCATTATAAATATATATTATTAATATATTAACATTATATATAAATATATGATAAATTCACATGTTATGATAAATTTCTATTATATAATGATAAATTTCTATTATATGTAACATGTAAATATATAATGATAAATAATATATGATAAATGACAAATTTTATTACTATATAATAATAAATAGTACCTGACTTACCTATCTTTTTTTTTTTTTTTTTGCTGAGGCAATTAGGTTAAGTGACTTGCCCAGGGTCACACAGCTAGGAAGTGCTAAGTGAGAGCAGATTTGAACTCAGGTCCTCCTGATTTCAAGACTGGTGCTCTATCCACTGCACCTACTAGCTGCCCCTAACTTAGCTATCTTACAAAGACAAGCAGAGGATCATTTGGGGAGAAGGGTAACCAGACCAATGATTTAGTTAGTATAGAGAACTCTCAGTGAGAAAATTCTGTCTACCAATGTAGAATAGCATGTGTTCTGCAATTTAGGGGACAAGGGGGATGGGTAGTGAGAAGTTAAGTAATTGGTGCAAGGTCATACATGCCACCGTGTCAGATTCAGGCTTTCTGATCCTGAAGGTAGGTGTCTGTCTAGCCACTGAGACCACGATGCTTCCCTCCATTTGTAACCATAAAGCACTGGGCTCTGTGCCCAGAATAATGACTCTGAGAAAATGTAAAATCCTCAAACCTCACAGAAAATATAAATTATGCTGAGTGACAGCACCCTCCCCCAACCTATCCTCTAAAGCCACTAGTTTTGTTTCAGCCCAGTGCCCTGGGCAATCACTCTGGGAATGGAGATAAAGTCTGCTCTAATTCTTATAGATGCTATACCTTTACTATTGAAGACAGAGAAAAGAAAGTACTTGCCACCAAAGTGCTTGGCACTGTCAGTTGGTTCAGTATCAGAAACTGATGTGATATGACTGGGGCGGAGGAAAGGGAAGAGGAAAGTGAAGAGACATTATCTTCTGTTTGCTGTGTTGCCTAAGGATCATGGAACCTTCCCATGTGAGCTACAACTGATGCCTTCTGGGTGTATTTTCTCCACCACTAGAAGTGAGCGTCTTGAGAGGAGGGACTATCTTCCCTTTCCACTTGTATCCCCAGTGATTTTCACAAAGTAAGCAGTAATAATAATAATAATATCTAACATTTACTATGCGCTATGCACTATGCTAGGTTCTTTACAATTATCCTTTCATTTGATCTTCACATTTTAGGAGGCAATAACAATTATAATCATTATTATGATTATTATTATAGCTAAATGGCATTATGTGCCAAGCTCTGTATAAAGTGCTTAAAAATATCTCAGCTGACCCTAAAAACAACCTTGAGATGTAGGTGCTATGATCCCCATTTGACAGATGAGGAAATTGAAGCAAGTAGGGATTAAGAGATTTGCCCAAGATTACATAACTAGTAAACCTCTAAAGTGGGATTTGAACTCGGGTCTTCTTGCTTCTAGGCTGGTCTCTCTATCCACTGTGCCCCCCATCTTTAATTCATGCTTCATACATTCATTCATTCACTCATGCTCTTTGAGCGGTAGTAAGTACTAAGAGTGGTCACTTACTATAGTAAGTAGTAAGTGGTTACTGACATATTTTAGACTATTTCAACCATAATGGTTTTCTGGTTAACCTCCATTTAGCTAAGAAGCACATTTGACCAGAGAAACCCATTTCTCAACCAATAATTCCATTTCCCCACCAACTTAAGCACAAAATAGCATAAAAAACAGAGCATAGCTACTATCCCAGCTTCCTCATTTCTCTGAAGCACAATAGCCTAGAGCCTCATGCAGCTTCCTACTTCCTCAGAAGATAAATGATGCATTTGTTTAGCAGAAATTCAAAGGGAAACTGCAGAGGGGGAGGGAGGATCGGAAAGAAAGTAAGAGCAAGGATAAGAAAAAGGAAGAAGTAAATCAAGAAGAGGAAAAAGCTCAAGGAAGGATTTTTGGACAACTTTCACCTAATACTTTATACTTTCAAACAGGTCATCCCAGTGGTTACTACATGATGCCAGAACAAAGCTTGTGCAATTTCCCATGTAGAAGGGTTAAAATAAAAAGAAGTTAGGACACCATTTTCAGAGTTCCCATCTTGAAGAATTAATTATAATGAAGTGTTTTTGGCCTCAATGATTGAGGCTGGCCCTGTATTCAAAACCTGATACAAAGGAAGGAGACAAGATCCCCATGGATCAACCCTGGAACCACCACCACCTAGCAAATGGGGACACCTTGAGATTGTACACTGTCCATTAGTATAGGGGGCTAAGGAAGGGATTTATGGAATATTGGCTAAAATATATGGCCATGATGTCATCCTGGTAGTTAAGAGTTAGCAAAAAAAAAAAAAAAGGATAAAATACTGGCTCAGATACAAATTAGTTGTGGGACTTTGTTCAAATGACTTCCCTCAATTTCCTTACTTCTAAAATGAGGAGAGTGAATCAACTGATTCCCTCTGGTTCAAACATTCTGGTACTTAAATAAAAATGGGATGGACAAGGAGATAGGAGAAAGATATTGAGCCTCTTTTTTAGTCTTCCACAGAGTAGATCCCCTATGATTTGTGTGGAATACAAACTGTTTGCCACTTTCTTCTCTAGCTCATTTTACAGATGAGGAAATTGAGGAAATTTACAGATGAGGAAACAGGGTTAAGTGGCTTGCCCAGAATCACACAGCTAATAAGTGTCAAGACTAGATTTGATGATTCCTGACCCAGTGCTAGATCCCCTGGGCCACCTAGCTTCCCTAGAACACACGTATTAAAGGGATTTTTCCAGATAGCTAGTAGAACTGGGCTGATTGGGTATGCATTTCAAAAAAGCTTGAGACTGTGAGTTTTGCAGAGCTGAGATCTCAGCAGCTACCAAGGCAGGCCACCATAGAATCCTAGACCAACAGAGAGCCAGAAGATGGCAGAATAGAGCAGTGTAGGAGAGAGACCCAGCAGAAAGTAGGGTGAGAATATCAAGTCACCAGAAGGACCTCAGCATTTGAAACTTGAGTTGCCTCTAGCCATACACACACACTGGTCACATATATTCCCCAATGTTTAGGTCCCTTCATTGATAAGTGTTCACTTTTCCCACTGGTATACTGTGGAAGACCATTCCTCTATATGCCTTAGAAATCTTTCTTGTCATAAATATTACTTTGTTGTTTGATTGAATGTCTTTCATTTTGAATTAATGTGTTCTGTGGTTGGTCTAGTAAAAGACTCAGAACTATGGGAGTTCATGGACTATAGTCTTGGTAGATGCTGTCCCACAAGATGCCTTAAATCTGTCAAAGCTTTCTGACGACCCTTGTGGGAGGGGGAGGAAGGTTTGGGGGTGTAGCTCAAGTGTTTTTGGTCCTCTTTCCACTCAAGCACAGTGTGGTTCTGGATGGGAACAAAACCTAAGTGGTCCTGTTGGAAAGCCTAAGCCTGAAAATAGTTCTTTTTGTTGTTGTTGTTCAGAGGTATTTGACCCCTTTCAACTGTCTTCTTGATCCCTTGGACCATAATATGCCAACATTGTCCATGAGATTTTATTTTATTTTTTGACAGACACTGGAGAGATTGGTCATTTCTTTCTCCAGTGGATTAAAGCAAACAGAGGTTAATCCAATTGCCCTACTAAGTGTCTAAAACCCAATCTGGCTTCAGGTTTTTGTGATTCCAGTCCCAATGCTCTATTTACTCAAGATCACACAGCTAGTAAGGCCAGATGTGAAAGCAGTATTAGGAAATCTTTTAAATAAATACCCTACATTCCCTTTCCAGGAGCCCCATAGCTAAATTTTTTCTTCTTCCTTACCTGTCTCCAGGTGTAATATCTCTCCGCTTTGATGATCATGTCTACGATGAGAGAATGGTTGCTCCTGGATGCTACAGCTAATGCAGTCTTTCCTTGCTGAGAACAAAAACATGGCTGATAATTGCTCTGATAGCCATCATTCATTTTTAAACACACCATTGAAAGGATGTCATTTGGGAAAGGAGATGGAGGAGAGGGAGTTGTTGGGTCACCTCATTAAAAAAAAAAAAGTCATAGGTTCTCCAAATATTTCTCTAGTCAATCCTGTGGCTGAGAAATTTAACTGAAGAATATAAACAGAATCACATTGCTTTATCTTAATTTCCCCCATCCCACCTTCCATATAGAGGAAACAAGGACTCTGTCACCATGTTCTCCCTGCCTGATATTTTATTCTATTGTCATAAGCAGCCCACTGGACAAATGCCAATAGCCAAAAGGTGATCAGGATGGACAGGCCTGGTCCTTATATAAATTGTGAAGTAGGTAGAAATTCCTGACCTTTCTTATCCCCCAAAGCAAACCTACTTGTCTTTTCTACCCTTGCAGAGGTCTCTAGCTACTACCTTTCTCCCTCCTCCCACCCCCCAGGATGTCTAAGGTCCTCCAGTGGACTGGCTCTCCAATCTCATTCTCCAAACCTTTGCTACCTCCTCCCTAAAATTCACTGACTGTATGAGATATGGAAGCAGTCACAATGTAGATCCACAGGATATAGTTCTGCATCTTGAAAAGGAAATCACATGATTTCCCTATGTCTCAGTTTTCCCCCTCTGTAAAATGAGGGAGTTGGGCTTAAGTCTGACTAATTCCAAGGTCTCTTCTAGCTCTAAATCTCTGGTCTTGTTGATCCATTTCCCTTTTAGAACCCTGCTTGGGGCCAGAAAAATCTCTGACACTAATGAGACAAAGGTTTTAAAAGGATTCATCTCTCAGAGATAACATTTGTATTTTAATAATATCTTCTGCTGTGATTGTATACTTATAACCCATAGTAGATGGCTTACTGTCTCAGTGAGGGAGAATGGGAGGGAGAAAGAAAAAGAACTCTAATTTTAAAAAAATGAATGTTAAAAATTATAAATGGAAAAAAATGGAACATTATTGTTTTTCAATTTAGCTTTCAAACCAGCTCCTCCCTACAAGCCATTGAAGTATGCACAGCAGTTGTGCCATAAGATCATAGGTTCCCAAAATCTCAGAGTCCGAACCTCAGTAAACACCTATCCATAGTTCTATCATAATCTCTTCCACAATGTGTCCATCTTACAGACAGGGAAAACTGAGATTCAAAGAGTTTAAGTGATTGATTCATGGTTACACAGTATGGCAATGGCAGAAAGTCACTGAACAAGTATATAGTAAGCCCTTACTATATGTTCAACACTTTGTTAAACACATTTATTAAGCACTTAGCTAGATGGGCAGTTAATTGGTGCAGTGTACAGAGTGCTGAACTTAAAAACAGGAAGACTCCTCTTCCTGAATTCAAATCTGACCTCAGATATTTACTAGCTGTGTAACCATGGGCAAAGCATTGCCAATTATCTCCACAAAAATTCTTTTTTTTTTTTTTATTAAAGCTTTTTATTTGCAAAACATGTGCATGGGTAATTTTTCAACATTGACCCTTGCAAAGCCTTTTGTTACATATTTTTCTCTCCTTCCTCTCATCCCCTCCCCTAGATGGCAGGTAGTCTAATACATGTTAATTATATTAAAATACATGACAAATCAAATATATGTATACATATTTATACAGTTATCTTGCTGTACAAGAAAAATCGGATCTACAAGAACAACAACAACAAAAAACCTGAGAAGGAAAACAAAAAGCAAGCAAACATCAACAGAGAGTATGAAAATGCTATGTTGCTCCACAAAAATCTAAAAAAAAATTTTTTTTAACTACAAAGGTAGGAAGGACTCTAAAAGCCAAATACCAGTTTTTATATTTGATCTGGAAAGTAATAGGGAACCACTGGAGTTTACTGAACAGGGGAGGGAAGCTGAGATGACACAGTTACACCAGGACTTTAGGAGAATCACTTAGCTGAGTAAAGAAATGTTGAAGTGTCTAGAGATTTGGGGCAGAGAGACCAATCAGAATGTCCAAGTCCAAGTGGTGAGACCCTGTAGAAGGGTAGTGAGTGTATTGGGGGGGGGGGAGATATTTGGGAGGGTTACTGAGAGGGAGAAAATAAGACTGTCAAAGCAAGATCTAGGTATCAGCTGTCAAGTTGCCCTAGTCCATGATACTTCTTAACCTAATAGAGTTACATGGAAATCTAGGGGACTAGAACAGCCAACAAAGGAAACAGGTTTGCTTTTGTTGTGCTTCTTTGCTGGGTGCGAGGGAGGGGAGAATGTTAAGGGAGATTTCCTAGTTCTTCTAAATCAGGACTACTTAAACCTTTTCCACTGTAGATCTATTTTTGTCCAAGAAATTTTTACACAATCCAGAGCATATAAGTATATAAAGCTATACAAATCAAACATTTACTGATAACTCATAAAAAATATTTTAAAACAAGTTTACCATTTATTGAAAGCAAACTTGCATGCTAATGAGATGGATGTGCTTGTTTATTTTTACATCAAGAATTAAATCTAGGCAGAATATTTGATATCCTTTACTGTTACCAAATTTTCCATGACCCCCACAGTTTAAGAAGCTTTGTTCTATTTTATTCATTCTAAAAACCAGGCGCAATATTGAGCTGTTAATTTCAGAACACAATTAGACAAGGTACTGTAAGATGGGAATAGCTGAATAATAAAAAAAATATAATTGAAGGTGTCCAAATTCAGAACCCCACTCCAGGCAGCAGGGTGGTAATGGGGGACTTGAAGAACTGTGTCCCTTTCTTTATCATCCTAAATGCATCCAGAGACTCACTAGAAGTACAATTCCCACAGGCACCAGTGTTGGCTATTTTCCACTTACTCAGAGTCTTAGATGAGCCTGAAAATTAGGGTTGAAAGCAATCAGCCTCTAATCAGGGGCACAGTAATTGGATTACAAAGTACTGCTACTTCTAGGCCTTTACACAACCCCCTAATCTCTGCCATCTGAGTGCTGGCTTTCAACACCATTCACAATCATGGCAATTAGTCTATTAGGAGAGCAGCATGCTGGGAGCCAGAGGTTTTTCACTCTTAGGAGAGCATTTTCCTTAGGAATATATGCTGGAATGGGAATCTGAAGGCTCCTGATATTGGGATCATTAAGCCTGTGATACTCCCCAGAGATTAAACTTTAGGAAGAGGGAAGAAGCATACCAAATCATAGTTTTAGCATCTTTTTCTTTTTCTTTTTTCTTCTTCTATTCATTAATAATACACCAGGTACCGGGAAACACCACTTACCTAGAGTGGATAAAAAGTGAATGCTACAAGAGGAAGTTTGTCAACAATTTTCAAGTATGCTCTCATTTGATCTCCAAGACAGCCCAGTGAGGTAAGTACTATGAGTATTATTATCCCCATTTTAGAAGTGAGGAGCCTGAGACTTAGAATTTCAAAGACTTCCTCATCCTATATAACTCCTATCAGAGGGAGGATTCTAAATCTCATTTTCCCTGACTCTTCCCAATACCTGACAAGGCTTAACTTTTAAAGAAAAGACAGTAGGAGAGAAGAGGAGTATTTCCAAACTATTTACGATCAACAAAGGGGATTCAGACAAAACTATCTAAGGTTCAAAATCTCTTTTTCAGTATTCTCCATTGTTACGTACTTTATCTGGGGATGTGGGGAGAATTGTAGATGGTATGGATACAACTCAAGGTTTTTCAGGTGAAATCCTTCAGGCAGAATAACTTTTCCTTGACACTTAATCTCAGTGCTGAGCTGGGCTACATTTTCTGGGCCATCTAGTTTCTCCTTCCCCCAACCCAGGATTTTTGGTTGGCTCAGGAATTAAAATTAAAAATATGACCAAACCACTAGTGTGACTAGTGTGAAGATGATAATATCTGAAATGGGTGGGGTTGAAGTTTCCAACAACAAAAATAAAAGTTTAAAAAAAAAAAAAAGACAAAAAGACTATCTAATTGTAACAAACTTGGTCCCAAGTAGAGATGGAAGGAAAATGTACTTTCTTCATTTCTTTGCAGAAGTGGGGATTTATGGGTGTGGAACATTGATATGTTGGTTTTGCTGAGATGTTTGTTAAAAATTTTGTCCTTTTCTATAAGGTATGGTTGTTGGAGAAGAGAGAAGAAAAATTTACTCAGAAATGAAGGTAAAGTCAGAACAAAAGAAGTAAGTAACTAATGAGAGGGGAAGAGTGCCTGAGCAAACAAATACCTTCAGCAAGACTTAAGTTAAGGGGATTTCTCCACTTCCTTGAGAAGTGGAAGAATAAAGAAGCTTTCTAATACTTTATAAGCCCTGTGAACTAACAATAGTTGTGAATAATTTATGCTTCAGTATTCATTTGGAGACTGGCTTTAAGTAATACTTGTTATTATATATACTTGAAAGATATTTTTAAAAAAGCATTTCTCCTTTTTTAAAAAGATGCAATTCAGACTTTTTTGGCTTTCACAATGACCCCTGCAAATTTAAAATTTCACAAAATGGCAATATGGACAATCTCAGGTAAGTATTTCATATATGCAGATGTGCTGTCACTGAAGCTGGAGCAACAGCAGACATTTAGACTTGTTACCTTGTCAACAGCCTTCAGATCACAGCCTGCCTTCAGCAAGGTATCCACTAGTTCCACATTTCCAAGATCAGCTGCTAAATGCAGGGGGGTCTGCTGCTTCTGTAACAATAAGTTGGTAGGTTAGTTGTGTCTTTGTGACCCCATTTGAGGGTTTTTTTGGCAAAGATACTGGAGTGATTTGCCATTTCCTTCTTCAGCTCATTTTACAAATGAGGAAACTGAGGCAAACAGGGTGAAGTGACTTGTTCATGATCACACAATTAGTGACTGAGGCCTAATTTGAATGGTACCTGATTCTAAGACTGGGGTTCTATCCCCTGTACTACCACCTGTGTAACAATAATTTCAGAACTTATGCTTCAAGATTTGCAAAGCATATTAAATGTATTCTCTTCTTTGAGTTGGTAATCTTGAGGATGGCAGTGATTCTGACTGGTTAAAAATAATGAGAGAAAATGAATATTATAATGAGAGAATATTACAATGAAAGAGAGAGGGACTGCAGGTGGGGAATTAGGAGGGAAACCATGACTTTGATCATGGAACACCTCCTCCTCCAGCCTTATGCCATCTAATCAAAGAATTTATCCCAGCCCAAACCTGAGTAAAATAGATTTCCTGCCTGGTAGGGTCTAAACAAGATTGAGGAGAAAGTTCAACCTCATTATCACCAATATCTTTCAGATGCTGGCTTGGCCTAGTAAACTTTAAGGCTTCAGAAAGGAATAAATTCTGTGTCTCCCCAATATTAACAATTGCTTATTTAATAATTTTCTCTGGTTAATTTTTTTATTGATTATTTTTTCTAAGACATCTTATTATATTTTTTAAAATAATAATAAATTAATTAAAATAAAATAAATAAAAAATAATTTCGGTTATACAGATTATGAAAGGTACAATTATTTACAATGATACAGTAAACAGACTTGTTTTCGATAGGATCAGTAGTCTATTTGGATGAATAGAAAATAAAAACAAAACAGAACATTCTAGGATCCCTTGCTGTTAGGATAGCTGAGGCAGGGGGAGTTAAGAAGAAACCAAATCCCTTCCAACAATGTCTCTTTAAATAAATATTCTGTTTAGAAGAATTGCACATGTTTAATCTATATTGGATTACTTTTTTTTAATAAAGCTTTTTATTTGCAAAACATATGAGTGACCTTTCAACATTGACCTTTGCAAAAAAACTTTTTTTTTCCCAAGCTTTTCCTTTCCTTCCCCCCACCCCCCACCCCTAGATGACAGGTAATCTAATACATGCTAGATAGGATAAATTATATGACAAATACAATACATGTATACATATCTATACAGTTATCTTACTGCACAAGAAACATCAGATCTAGAAAGAGAAGAAGAAAAAAACAACCTAAGAAGGAAAACAAAATGCATGGAAATATTCACAGAAAGCGTTAAAATGCTCTCAGCTCCCACAGGCCTCTCTCTGGATGTATATGATTATCTTCATCGCAGCACAATTGGTTTGAATCACATCATTGTTGAAGAGAACCATGTCCATCAAAATTGATCATCATATAGTCTTGTTGCTGTGTATAATGTTCTCCTGGTTCTGCTGATTTCACTCAGCATCAGTTCATGCAAGTCTCTCCAATCCTCTCTGAAATCCTCCTGTTGGTCATTTCTTACAGAACAATAATATTCCATAACATTCATATACCATAATTTATTCAGCCATTCTCCAATTGATGGGCATCTTTTCAATTTCCAGTTTCTTGCCACTACAAAAAGGGCTGCCACAAACATTTTTGCACCTGTGGGTCCCTTTCCCTCCTCTAAGATCTCTTTGGGATATAGGCCCAGTAGAAACACTGCTGGGTCAAAGGGTATGCACTGTTTGATAACTTTTTGAGCATAGCTCCAAATTGCTCTCCAGAATGGTTGGATCCATTCACAGTTTATATTGGATTACTTGATGTCTAGAGGAGGAGTAGGAGGGAGGGAGAAAAATTGGAAACATAAGGTTTTGCAAGGATGAATGTTGAAAGTTATTTTTGCATATATTTTGAAAATTAAAAAAAAACTATCAAAATAAAAAAGTAAAGAATGAAATTAGAAAACAAACAAATGTTTCTTTGGGAGTAAGGTTTGGAGCTATATTTAAACACCTCTAGGTCCCAACTCTAGAGACCATACAGGGCCAGAGTGGAAGATTTCAATACTATTTTAATTTTTTTTTTTTTTTTTTGAGAGACCAGGAGGGTACAACAATCTGTTGAGCTGTCCAGGCTGATCTCTTCCAGTGTGGAGAAAACAAACTCGCCCAAATCCTGACTCCAGGCTTGTTCGTTCAGGTGTTTGATCTCAATTGCCTGCCTAGCCTCAGCCGTCCCATTATGGGAAACTCCTTGCATGAGTTTCATTCTGTTCAAACTTAGACCTGACTTTAATAACCCAGACCTCTCCCATTCCCTGCCTTCCCACCTCCCACAATGGCATAGTACATAGCACACTATGCCTGGAATCAGGAAAACTCATCTTCATATGTTCAAATCCAGCCTCAAACATGTACTGGCTGTGTCACTTATTCGTTTGGTTCAATTCCTCACCTGCAAAATGGGCTGGAGAAGAAAAAAAAGCAAACTACTACAGTATCTATACCAAGAAAACTTCAAATGGAATCACCAAGACTGGTGGACACTATTGAAATGATTCAACAACAACCACCATGTTCATCAGGTTTATGGTAATACAAGACTTGGAGGAATGACTAACAGACTGGATGACACAGGATGCAGAGAGATCTCAGCAGGTGAGGGCTCAAAAATGTGATTCACAGCTTCATCCCAGTCCCAGATCTCCCTCTGACTAGCTAAGCAATTTTGGGACAAGCAGATTACTTTATCTCTCTGAAGTTTAGTGTGCTCATCTATAATATGAAGGCTTTAAACTGGAAGATGTCAAAGATTCTTCCAAGCCCTGAGGTCCTTTGGCTCTAAATCATATTTATTATTCTGTCTCAGCATTTCCAGATGGAGCCAGTGATAGATTGATCTTATGGAACATTTGCTGCTTCTTCAGTTAATTGAATTCAAGTAATTTTTATATTTTGTGTGGCCTTTCAGTCTTCAGGCTAAAGGAAGACACATTAATGACTTTAAGATAAAAATAAAGCTTCCTTCTTGTGGAAAGGGGCCCCCTGCCAATGACAGTGCATCAGCCTTGGGGAGTGGCTCTTGATTTAGAGACTCTTCTAGCAATAGATCTCTAAGTCATTGTTTTTCTATCAAAAAATCTGGATGTATCCAATGTGAACATTTGAATAATGCACTGGCTGCCATCCATCTACCAGAGGAAGCTTGTGGGAGAGAGAGGGAGAGAGGGAGGGAGGTTGAAGAATGCACATATCCTTCTAAAGAGCTGGCCTTTATCCTTGAATTCACCTTGAAATAATATGCAAACCAACATGATTATCTGAAGATCATCACCAGTGGATTCTGCCTCACTTTGCTTACCTGATTTAAGACATCAACATCATGCTTAGCTCCCAATAATTTGTTCACTATAGTGACATGATTATTGACAACTGCTAAGTGAAGAGGGGAATCCTGCTGCAGAAAGATAGAAAACACATTAAAATGGGGATATTCTCCCTTGACTATTATTCATATACCACCACAAGGCTATACAATGAGCTCATAGACTCAGAGGTCATGGGTTCAAATATCGGTTCTTCTACTTGTTAGCAAAGTGACCTTGGAGAAGATCACAGATTTAACACTGGATGGACCACAGAAGGTCTTTCCCATTTGACAGATGAAGAAACTGAATCAGAAATTAAGTAATGTCATAAAGCATTAAATTAAAATCATTTAATTAATAATAGCTAAGATTTCTATAATACTCTGCAAAGCATTATATATATATATATATGTATATACATTATATATATATTCCCATTTGATTCTCACAATAAGATGATAAGAGTTATTATCTTCATTTTTCTGATGAAGAAATTAAGAATAAGAGTAGTTAAATGACTTGTTCAAGGTCACATAGCTTTGACAAAGCAGAGCTGACATTCATGAATTCAAGTCTTCTGACTCCTAGAGTTAGAACTCCTCCCACTATACCAGGCTGGCCCCCCTATAATAAAAAGAAGAGGTAATTAGGTAAGAAGAAGGAAGGATAGCCAATTCTGAAAGAAAATGAGAATGAGGGAGAGTGACAATATTCAGGGAAAGGAATAGCTGAATTGGAAAGAATGAGTGATTCACAGCAAGCAGACAGGTATGGCCACAGGCAGATCAGTATAGGGTTGGTCAAGGGGGAAGAATATTTGTTAAAGCAGGAAAGGTAACTCAAAGGGGAGGTACCTGGAGAGGAAGGCAAAGACTTGGGAGGCAGAAGATGAGAGAGTGGGAATGACCTAAGAGTTGTAAGAGGCTTGAGGAAGCATGATTTAGAGAAGTGGGAGAGAGGGATTCTAGTCTCAGTGTTTCTACTTGTGCATTTTTATGACTTCTCCTATGGAAAATGAGGGGGGATGTGATTAAATTAGATTCTTTCCAAGGTCCTTCCCAGGCTTACCCATTTGTGCCTTTCTGGAAAGCAAAGTCTATACAGATGGGTAGAATTACTGAATTCTAATTACTAGAATTCTTTACAGAATTATAGGCCAATGATGTCAAACTCTAAAAGTCTAATAAAAACTGATCGGTATATAAGGAACTCTGCATTGGTTTTTAAAATATCTGTCTCGTATTTTTATTTAGTAAATATTTACCAGTTACAATTTAATTTAGTTTTTACAGCACTTAGGTCATGTATTTGACACCTCTAAGACAATTCTCCTCAGCCAAAACAAACAAAACGCTTCCTTTTGCCTTCCCTTTTTTTCCCCTTTTGCCTTCAAACCTTCTAGAATGCTCAAACAAAAGGAAGAAAAAAAATCACTCTAAATGTTAAACATGTTTTGTAAGGAAAGACCCTCTGGGGGAGGAAAAGAAAGGAGATATACTGGGAAATGTAGATAATGTGAGAACAAAAAATAATTTAATAAAAATTTTTTTTTAAATAAAGTAGCTCCCATTTCTATAACACATTAATTTTTAAAAGGCTTTTTCTCCAAACAACTTTATGAAGCTGATGATAATATTATGACCATTTTACAGATGAGGAAATTAGACTCAGGTAATGTGACTTGCCAGGGTCATGTAGTAAAGGATGACTGAATCAGGCCTCTGACTCCAGGTTTTGAAATGTCAGTGAATACAACTGACATGGTGGTCGAAACATTTCTACAAATTAAGAAGTTCTTTGGACTGAATGAGAAAATTTCAAACCAGTTTCAATGAAAACTTGTCCTCTAAAACAACCAACCCCAGTTCAAGTCACACCCTCAGTCTGGAATTACCAGAACATATAGTAACAGATAATTGCAATCAGAATGAGTAATATTCCCAGGAAAGAAAAAAAAAAAAAAAAGAGTAAAACAAATGTGAAAGGATTTTCCTGGTTCAGCTCCAACATAGAAAGTCACTGTCAAAATGTTTGCTTTGGGTGTGTTGGGTCATTTTAAAAGCCAACATGAAATTCCAGAAACCAAAGTTATAATAGTTGATTGAATTTTAAAGAAAAATAGATAGTTCCACAGAACAAATGATCATTTTTCATAGTGCAGCTATGCATATAGATACCCCAATAATAAAGCAGCTTCCTCATCTTCCCAGACAAATTTAATAAGAATAGTGGCACCTTGTGCATATATGGAAGTTTTATTGCTTTAAATATTAAAATGTAAAATGCACAAGCTTAGTTTTCATCTGTATTAGACCTTTAGCCACCCCTTCCTTAAAAAAAGAAAACAAAAAATTATTTTTTAAAAATACCCTCCATCATAAATAAATCTATCTTTCACAAATGTACCAATTCATCCAAAAACTAATAACTACCCAAAGTTAACCAGCCACTGAAAAGCAAGTTGGGTATGATGACCCCCTAAATGATAAATTACTATCCACTACTCACCTCAGCTTTCGAATCCAGAACAATGTCTTCATTGAGAAGAAAAGTGACAAGGGGTATGTGACCATTCTGGGTTGCTATTTGCAAAGCAGTAATTTTGTTCTGAGAGAAAAACAGAAGGATTGAAGGAGGTGAAATGGTTTTCAGGTTAAAATCAGAATGCTTCTTTTAATATATCAAGGTTCTGTCATTTCAATTGTGATTATTAATCACAATTACTAATAGTCATGATCACTAACATATGTATGGTGCTTCATGTTTGTAGACTGCATTACTGTATGGACTGAGTGGCAATAGTCAAAAAATTAAATTATATCCAGGTTGCTAGCCCTCCAGTGGTGTACACCTCTGAAGTTCAGTAGTGGGCCAAAATGCCAAGGCTTCCACTTTGGTACAACTCACCAACCTGCCTTTTTTCTGGCATGACCTTCAAGAATCCAAGGTCAAATCCCTGCCAGATAAGCTATAGTAACTATGTTAGTGGAGAATTCAGAATGATTCTATTTATTTGTACAATAGGTATTTCTGGTTTCCACCATTCCCATAGATATAGCACAAATGAATGCATTTCCCCCAAGGTACCAGTGAAGTAAAAGCACAATTTCCTTTCTCCCAGGGACAGGAAATGAATATCTGGCTTTTTTTTTCTGACTAGTTTCCTCATAAACCCTTCACTTCAGTCAAATTATTTTACTTGATGAGCCTCAATCTCTACAGCCCCTGAAAGGTATCTTTCTTAGACCTCTTTTGGACAATCAGGCTATTTAGTAGATGGAATAAGGCCTAGACAGGAAGATTTGAGTTCAAATTTGGCCTCAGACATTTATTAGCTGTGTGGCCTTGGGTAAGTCATTTTACTCTGCCTCAGTTTCCTCATCTGTAAAATGAGGTGGAGATGGAAATGGCAAACCCCTCCATTCCAATATGTTTGCCAAGGAAACCCCATGTTGGATCACAAATAGTCAGACACCACTAAAGCAATGCAACAACAAAATTCGCTAAATTTTACCCATTCTTCAAGATCCAGCCAAAAATTACTTTCTCCATGGAGCCTTCTCTATTTAGCCCTAATCAAAAATGAATTCTCACTCTTCTGAACTCTTGGAGGTATTATTTGCATTGGATTTTTTTTAGTCACGTATTGCCTTAGACTGTTACTTCGTGTGATAGGAGCAAGATATCTGCTCATCTGGTTAGGGCTCAACCTCAAAATTTAATCTTTAATTTAATTAATGAGAACAAAGCTATTTAGGCAATTTCCTGATATTCTAAAGCATAAAAACCCAGTTCTGAAAAAGCTGGCAATTCTCCAGCTTGACAGTCATTCCTTTGTGAGTCATCGACTAGGCTCACTAAGAAAGCTGATGTGGAGGTGAAGAGTTATATCCATAAGGTAGGAAAATTGGGGAAGAGGAGGAAGAGGTGGAACAAGCATGTATGGCTCTCCTATTTTGGGTCAGGCACAGTGCTTAAGGGCTCCATTTTGTTTGAACTTCACAACAACCTTGTAGGATTAAATTCCATTTTTCCCATTTTATAACTGAGGAAACCGAGGCAGACAAAGATTAAGTGACTTGCCCAGAGTCATAAAGGTAGGAAGCATCTGAGGTCAGATTTGAACTCAGGTCTTTCTAAGTCCAGCACTTGATCTATCTGCTATTGTTAAGAAAATTTCTTTTCTGAAATGTTATATCATCTACACATCTCATTTCATCACAGGCCTGAACCTGAACCTTAGGCATGATCCATATTAGGCCCAGTCCAGATGATTTAATAATGCAAACATAGTGTTCAGAACATAGAAAAAAAATAGTTCTGCATGAAGCAGACAAAATCTGGAGTATTCTTTCCAGTCTGGGTCCATATTTTAGGAAGAAAATTGATAAAAGTACTTCCAGAGAATAATGACCAGTTTGGTGAGAAGACCACTTACTGTGCCAAACAAGTCAATAAAGGAACCAGAATAGAAAACAGAGTACTTCTTGAGATTGACATGACTATTTTCAAGTATTTGAAAAGTTTTCTTGTGGAAGAGGAATTAAAGTTCTTTTGATTAGCACTAAGGGAGCTTCGTTAGAAAAAAGGGATAGAAGCACCAGACAGACTTCACCTTGTTTACTAAACTAAAATTGACTCCAAATTAACTTCCTGAGTCTCAGTGTTTTTTTTTTTTTTCCCTCTAATTTTTACTCTTTCTTTCTGGGAGGAAAGGATGAATGAAGAAGGGAGAAGGCAGCAGGGTTAAGAAATTTGCATGGGGTCAAATAGTAAATATCTGAGGCCACATTTGAACTGACTCCTGACTCCAGGATTGGTGTCTAGCCACCTCTCTATTCTTTCTTGAATCCTGACTTCCCCAAATAATCTTTCTAAAGTTCTGCTGCAATCATGTCACTCTTTAATTTAAAAAAAAAAATCTTTGATAGTTCCTCATTAATAACATCTTATTCTGATATCCCAGGTCTTTTACAATCTGGCTCTCACCTATTCTTCCAACTTTTTACATGGTATCCCAAAAATATTTAGTGTCTTTTTAAGCTAAAAAAGACCTAGTAGCTTCTTTCTTCTAAGTCTCCCTATGGAATTTCTTCTTCTCTTCCTTCAAAGTCCAAATCTGGTTCCCTGCATGGATCTGGCAAGAACTATAGTTTCCAAACTCCAGACTTCCCATTGGTCCGAGCTTACTGCCTTGGTGACTCAACCTCAGACCCTGTCATCAGTTCAGCCTTGTTCATTCCACCTCCACAGCAGTTGCCTTGCCCTCTTAATGACGGTCCTGTGAGCTCTTCAATGATTGTGAATTTTTTTCAAGGATGCCATATCTGGAGGACCTCTCCTACCCAGCAGTTTAGTTGCTGAGCTCGCTTCTGGATCACTCCCAGGTCCATTCTACAATGTCAGCCTGTTTTTTAGACCCTCTCTTCTCTCCTCCCAACTTCCCTTAATGTTTTGTCTTTTGTTAGAATGAAAACTCCTTGAGAAAAGGGACTGTTTTGTTTTCTTGGTTGTTTTGTTTTTGTTTTTTGTTGGGTTTTTTTTTTTTAAATCTCCTGTGCTCTATAAGCAAAGCAGAATTGGATTAGCCCAAAAGAAACACAAGATGAACAGAATTAGAGAAGCTACTTCACAATGTTCATATGGATTAATGGTACTTATATGTGGACAGAGCACTCCAAGCTCATATTGGTCTGATCAGCCATACTGGGACATACTGTGGTTTGACTCAACATAATGGTGTCATTTTGGTCGTTTTTAAGAGTGAAATTCAACAACCAACCAATCCTTACCTTTTAATTACATAGAAAATGCTTAATAAGCATTCTCTCTATATATCAAGTTTTCTTCCCTTCCCATTCTCTCTGGAGATGGTATCTTCCTCCTCAAATGTCTTGTTGTTCTTTTCTCCCTTTATCCTTGTAACATCCTCATTGTGTTATGGTCCATGGATTACAGGATTATAGAATGAGAATGGGAAGGGACCTCAAAAGTCATGCAGCCCTTTACTTTTATAAATGAGGAAAAAGGCCCAAGAAATTATGACTTGCTTAGGTTCACACAAATGGTTAAGAGGCAGGATTTGAATACAGTTTCTCTGTCTCTGGATTCAGTGCTCCCCTGAAACACTAAAACCTGTATTTTAGTTTACAAAAAACCTGAAGGAGCCACTAGTATCAGATTCTTACAAAAATGAGTAAAACAGATTGTGGAGAGGGTGGAGTCACGTGGAAAATCATTTTCTTTTTCTTACTTTTCTTTTTTAAAATGTGCTTAGTCATAAACCTTGACTAAAAGAACTTATATTTCCCAATAACCCCAGAGAAGTACATAATTGAGTTTCATTTTTTCTCAGATGTTTTTCAAGGAACGTACTGCTCGGTTACTGGAAATATACTGGTTTATATAATTCATGTAAGCTTAATTTTAGTGACTTGAACAAACTCCTTCCCTGACAAAATATAATTTCTTTCAAGAACTTTCTTTCTCCTTAGCCCCTTTTTACTTCAGTGAGCACAGCTAAGAATATTCATATAGCCTTCTGGCTCTGAAATCAAACAAGGATATAATCTTCAGTTTTGTATAGAGCTCTTTGAGGAACATGTTATTACACCACTTATGGTCTTCAGTTCTTTCTAACAAACTCAGATGATGACATAGATACAATCACTCTCAAACTTAGACCTCTTGATGTGGTACAGCCCTTAGAAATGATGCAGGTAGGTATGTTGTATTTCTACCCATAAGTTATCTTGCCTTAGTTTACATCATATAGCCAAAATGCTGAGTCTAAAAGATTGTTGACCATCAGATAACAGCCTGCTGACCAGCAGTAACAGGACTCTTGGAGTTACAGAGTATCAATAATGAGGTATTTAAAGTTAAAGTAGGTGCAATACAAAATTGGATGTCCATCACTTGACCTTCACACCTAAAAATATACCTCCTGAAGGATTCTCCCATGAACTCTGCCCAGAGAACTACAGGTAAGGGACCTATGCACAAAGAACCTGTCTTTTAAGACTTAGACAAGATTATTACATTTCATAGTGGTCCCATTAGTAGTTAGTGGTATTTTCCTCCTCTTCATTTATCTGTTGTTCTGTTGTGTGTTATATGTAGAATCTAAGATACCTTAAGTCAAGTACTTTTTCAGTCTTATTTTTGTATCCACTATTCCTTGCACAGTATCTGAAAAATAGTAGATACTGGATATGTAACTTTTGAAATCAGAGGCTGAAATTTAACATTATAATGTAGTTTGCTGGTTGCTAGATAGGTGTCTGAAGTGAGGAAGAACTGAGTAGAAATCTAACCTGAGACATTTAACTAGCTCACTTTGTTTTGTTTTGTCCGCCTTTGTTTTGTCATCTGTAAAAAATAGTAGCATATACTTTCCTGGGCTGTTCTGGGGATCAAAGAAGACAATACTCATTTGTTTTTTGCACATTTTAAAGGTTTACATGAAAGTTATCTTTTAGATGTAGTCTAAAGATTGTTATTGGCATATTGTTTACTGATAACACTAACTAAACTGTAACAGACTAGGGAAACTTCTTTGATTAACTAAAGTATGAGGTACTTAATGATGTTATTTGTAAATATAACACATCTATGTAGGTTGTCACAAGAACACGCTAAATACAATAAAATTTTTAAAATTAATTCAGCAAAAAAACCCAAAACAACAACAACCAAAGAATGTGACCACTCCTCAATTCCAACTCTAAGCCATAAAATTAGCATATCAGTGATATGAAATACCTGGTTTCTCTCACTTTTCCCTATAAACCCCAAAATTCAGCTTAGATAAGGCAAAAAAAGCCAAACCTCCCAGATATGTCCCCTTATGCCCACCAGACCTTCAGCATTTGACCTATTGCTATAAAACTAAGGAACTCTAGGACTTTTCCATCCATCCATCATTGAACCCTTAGCATTTTTAGGCCTCTCCTCATCTTAATGTTGATGTATCCTCTTTCTCAATTAGAATTCCTCAAGAGCAGGGACTGTCTTAGATTTTCTATTTATATCTCCAATACTAAGCACATTTAGGCTTAATAAATGCTTTCTTAATTCCTTCCTTCATTCTCTATCCCACTACAAAAAAAGCAAACTTCTCCCAAGTGAATGAGAAGGGTGTTCCTTTGGAGTAGACCTCAATGGGGAATGTGAAAAATAAATCCAAACAAAAGCATAGATAGCATTATTAGCTGTCAGTCCTACAAAAGGTCAGTCCCTAGACTTTCTCTTATCTGCAGGCAACACACAAAGTACTCCTAACAGAGGATCCTAGTAATGGGTACCTACATTATTTGGAATGTTGACATCACTTCCTGCATCCAATAATAATTTGCTGCATTCTTTATGACCTCCTGCAGCAGCCAAAAAGAATGGTGTTTCTCCATCCTGTAACAATAAAGAAATGAGTAACAAGTCTTCTAGTCTCAATGATCCAATTCTAGCACTCAAGATTTTCAGTCTTATGATGCTAATTAATGAATTTAGCTTCTAAGAATTTTAAGGAAATAAAGGATTTACTTTACTTTATTTACTTGTATATTTTTCCCTATCCTCCTCTAAAACCCCATCTTTCAAAATTTGAGGTGGAAATGTGTGACTTATTGTTATTATTATGTTTCACAAAATTCCCCTTCTAGAGCTTGCTTTGCTGTTTAATAGAGAAGATTTTGGGAAAGTTTGGTAAAATAATAATAAAGGTCCAACAATTTTGGTGAGCAATTTGAAACTATGCCCAAAGGGCAATCAAACCAGCATACCCTTTGGTCCAACAATACCCTATTAGGTCTATATCCCAAAGAGATCATAAAAAAGAGAAAAGGACCTACATGAACAAAAACATTTATAGCAGCTCTCTTTGTGGTGGCAAAAAATTAGAAACTGAGGGAATCCATCAATTGAGGAATGGCAAATTGTAATATGTGAATGGAATGGAATAGTGTTTTGCTATAAGAAATGATGAGCAGGGGGCAGCTAGGTGGTGCAGTGGATAGAGCACTAGCCTTGAAGTCAGGAGGACCTGAGTTCAAATCTGGTCTCAGACACTTAACACTTCCTAGCTGTGTGACCTTGGGCAAGTCACTTAACCCCAATTGCCTCAGCAAAAAAAAAAAAAAAAAAGAAAAAGAAAGAAAGAAAGAAATGATGAGCAGGATGATTTCAGAAAAACTTGGAAAGACATGAACTGATGCTGAGTGAAGTGAGCAGAACCAGGAGAACAGTGTACACAGTAATAGCAACATTGTGCAATGGTGAATTGTGATTGACTTAGCTCTTCTCAGAAGTATATTCCAAGACAATTCTAAAAGACTCCTGATAGAAAATCCACACCCAGAGAAAGAACAATGGGTCGGATTGCAAATCAAAGCATACTACTTTCCTTTGAGGGGGTGGGGTGTTGTATGTGCATAGTTTTTCCCAAAACTTTTGTTCTGTTTCTTTTTTCACAATATGACTAATGTGGAAATATGTTTACATTATTGTACATGTATAACCTATATTAAATTACTTGCTGTATTGGGGGGGAGGAATGGAAGGAAAAGAGAAAGAAAAAATTTGAAACTCTAAATCTTATTTTTAAATGAATGTTAAATTATGTTTACATGTAATTAGAAAAAATACTATTTCCAAAAAAAAAAAAAACCCAAAAAACAATTCTAGAACTAGCTATTGTTTAAAAAAAGTGGGGAGAGGGCTGAGAGAAAAGAAAGAGGGAAGAGAGAGAGAGAGAGAAGATAGAGGGAGGGAGAGAGACAGAGATAGAAACAGGGACAGTGGGAGAGACAGAAGGAGACAGAAAGAGAGAGAGAAGGGAATATAAATGATATTCAAGGTTGCCATCCTTAGTTCATCTCTATTTATATTAAGGAGAAACCTACTCATAATCTTTGTCCCATTTTAGCAGTAGAATATGTTAAGAATGTAAGCTTTTTGAAGTCAAGGACTTACTATTTTAGGAGCGTGTGTATGTGTGTATTTCTAGTGCCTAGAACAGTGCCAGCACAGAGTTGGCACTTAGGAAACAAGTTAGCAATTGTTGAACTGAATTAAATTAAGAAAAGAAGTGAGAATTAAACATAGTGCTTTTGATGCCAATAAGACATTTGAAGTTTGCTGACTGCCAGGAAAGAATGCTGGATTGGGAATAAGAGGGACCAGAGTGTGAATGCTAGCTCTTCCATTTATTGCTGTGTATCCTTTGACAAAGTGATTTAACCTCCCAGTGCTTTGGGTTGCCAATCTGAGATATGAATGAATTAGACTAGATGGCTTTCTAGCTAAATCTACATACCTTTGAATAAATGCAATCTAGACACTCCCAGCCAGTTAACACTAATCCTAGTCTCTATGCTCTTCATTGAGAGTAGTTTTCTTCAAACTTCCTTAATTGCCAGTAAAAAAAAAAAAAAAAAAATTGAACATCCCCAATATATACATATTAACTTATAAATAAATACACATATGGGGCAGCTAAGGTAGTTCAATGAATAGCATGCAGGACCAGAAGTCAGGAAGACTCATCTTCCTGAGTTTAAATCTGATCTCAGAAACTTACTAGCTGTATGACTCTGGGCTTCCTCATCTGTAAAATGAGCTTCAAACTGACCCAGTATCTTTACCAAGAAAATCCCAAATTAGGTTATGAGGAGACAAGATACAATTAAACAACAACAAATGTTTATATATTTCTGTACCAATAATTATAAAACAACATATAACTTAATATAAAACATTCATTATATATTATGAAATACTACTCAAAAAAAGACATCTTTAAAAGATGGGATAAAGATGGAATAATATTTAGTCCTAAAGGTAATGGGGAGCTACTGGGGTTTTCTTAATAATTAGGTAACTTAGTCATTGTCACTGTTTATCATTTCAGTCATGTCTGACTTTTTCCATTTGGAGTTTTCTTGGCAGATGCCAGAGTGGTTTGCCCTTTCCATCTGGGATCATTTTATAGATGAGCCCAGGGTTATACAGCTAATAGTGCCTGAGGTCAGATTTTAACTCGGGAAGATGAGTTTTCTTAAGTTTAGGTCTGACACTATTTTCACTTAGGAAAATCAGTTTGGCAGCTGTCTAGTAGGAGTTGGATTAAAAAAGGGAGAGACAATTTTTTTTCCTTTTTGATCTGATTTTTCTTGTACAGCAAGATAATTGTATAAATATGCAAACATAATGGATTTAACATATATTTTTTAATATGTTTAACATATATTGGATTATTTGCCATCTAAGGGAGAGGATAGGGAGAAAGGGGAAAATTTGGAGCACAAGGTTTTACAAGAGTCAATGTTCAAAAATTATCCATGCATATGTTTTGAAAATAAAAAGCTTTAATAAAAAAAAAAAGAAAAAAGAAAAGAAAAAGGGAGAGACTTGAAGGAGGAAGGCCACTTAGAAAATGACTGCAGTAATTCAGACCAGAGGTGAAGAGGCCCACAATTAGGGTAGTAGTGTGTGATTAGATGGGAAAGGACCAATGTAGAAGATGTGAATGTAGAATCAGCAAGATTTGACTACTGAAGGAGAGGGACTTCGGTACTGAGGTTGCAACAGGAATAATAGAAAGGATTGGTGGTGTCCCCTTGACAGTAATAGGGAGGTTAAGAAAAGGAATGGGTTTGGAACAATCTCAGGAGGTCTGTAACATAGATAGCATCTCACTCCTGCTCATACCTTACCAGTCACTCAGAATTATCAAAACCAAAAAAAAAAAAGGCCGGACTATTACTCAGCAGCCACCACCCTGAGACAGAGGGTCAGCCAAGAGAGACAGATTCAGCTGAAATGATCTAAGGGAAAAGGTGTGGGGACACTATTGGGAAAGGAGGAGAGGAATTTTTCCAATAGCACCAGCAGAGCTACTGATATGGATGCTCTGGTCACAGTTAGGTAAAACTGCCCCAAGGGGCCCACAACTTGCCCAGAATGGGAAGGAACATAAGCTTGCACAGCCTTTCAAGGAGACAAAGGAGGGGGATGTTGAGTGATGAAGGGCAAGAAGGTGGGGAAACCCCTTTGTAATAGAGATAAGTCCTGTAATTGGCTATTCAAGGAGAATGGAGGATGACTCCGATCTTTTGGGGATCCTTCTATGATTCCATAAGGTCTAGGGTCCTCAACTGGTGACCACAATGCAGAAAGTTTTCAGAGACATTAATCTATCTCTACTCTAGAAATCTGTTAAATTAAGAAAAGAGATATTTTAAAGAGAGTCATAGGAGCCCATGATTGAATTAGAATCATTGGCTTTGTGAAGAACAATGTTGTCATTGTATAACTTATTTTGTATAAAGGGAACCAATCATAAATGTTAATTACATCCACTTGGACTTTGAGTTTTCTCTAGCATGCTGTTTTTTGTAAATAGCTTAAAAGGGAGCTGAAATCCTACTGTACATTTCTAATAGTTTTTTTTTTTTTATTAAAGCTTTTTATTTGTATAACATATGTATGGGTAGTTCTCCAACATTGATCTTTACAAAGCTTTCCATTACAAATTTTACCCCCAGTCCCCTCCCCTCCCCTAGATGGCAGGAAGTCCACTACATGTTAATTGTACATTTCTAACAGTAAAGTAAAACTGAAACTTGGATAAAGCTATAAAGTACTCAAAATTAATGATGATAATAACATTGACCCTTAGCCTCATCTCACACAACATTCTGCTTATACCTCTCTTATGTACTTGTGTGTTATTTTCCATTAAAATTATGTGTATGCATCATACTAGTATGTAAGCTCCCTTAGGACAGGAAAAATCTTATCTAAATTTTATATCTCTTCCAGGGACTGCTGAGTGCTTTGCATAGAACTTTAAATATCAATTGACTGCTTGTTGAATATAATTCCATTATGGAGCTATCTGATTTTTTGAAGTTATCTATCGAGTGGGAGATGGAAGGCCTGGAGTGAGGAAGACCTGAATTCAAGTTCAGCCTTAGACAGTCACTTCACCCTGTTTGCTTTAACCTACTGGAAAAGAAAATGGCAAATCTCGCCATTATTTTGCCAAGAAAACCCCATGGCCAGCATTGTGTGCTATGGTCTATGAGACAACAAAGTTTTGAATATGACAAAATGAAACAAGAAAGCTGGTTTCTATAATTATTTTTAAAGGTTGATCTTTGCTAATAGTGATCCAGGAGTAAATGGACATCAATTCTAAGCATCATAATAAATGTGTTCATATGAAATTTAAAGAATTGCTTGCCCAGCATTTCAACATTATTAGCATGTAGTGGACTTCCTGCCATCTAGGGGAGGGGAGGGGACTGGGGGTAAAATTTGTAATGGAAAGCTTTGTAAAGATCAATGTTGGGGAACTACCCATACATATGTTATACAAATAAAAAGCTTTAATTAAAAAAAAAAAAAAAAAAAAGAATTGCTTGCCCCACTTTAATTCCCAGAACTAATTCCTCCATCCCCCATTCTATCCACATAAATTAGCAGGGAAAGTGACTAGAGAGAACATAAATCAAGAAACATGAGGCATTTATTTACTCAACAAACCTTTACTTTGGACCTAGGTCTCTTTATGGAGCACTGTGCTAGATAATGGGATGAGATGAAAAGTTTAGAAAGATTTTGACCCTTCCCTGATGCAGTTAATAGAGGGATAAGACTAAAATAATAGATAATCATAATACAACTATTATATAAGTGCATTGGAGAGGTGCAAAGCAATTTTCAATAAATATTGCCTTCTGCTACAAGCTGGATAGATTAATGTACATTCTAGAATTAAAATGAACCTTGCCCCTCAATAACAGGCATACAAATTAAGGCAGTTTGTTTACTCAGGAAGACAAGTGGTTCTACACAGTCCCAAAGGTAATTTATCATTATTTCTTATTAAATAAATACCTACAATGTACCAGGCACTTATACCTATACTAAATAGTCCCTGTCGTCAAGAAGTTTACATTCTGTGGTGGGAAGCAATACACACACACACACACACACACACACAAACACACCCTATAAGGCACTCAGGGTTAGTGAATAGGGAACTGGCCTTAGAGCCAGGAAGGTCTCTATCGAAATCTTGACACATGCTGACTGTGAACCCAGGCAAATTACTTAACTGCTTAGTAACTCAAGTTTCGGAGAATACCTTAACCTGTACCTGGGAGTTCCCTATACCATTTAAAATAATTCTAATATGTACCTTCTAATTTGGAAATGGAGAACTCTAGGATTTGGGAGGACCAGAAAAGACTTATTTGGTTTGGGGGTCTGGGGGAGGATAAGGAGGCATTTGGAGTTAAATGATTTGCCCAGAGACACACATCTAGTAAGTAAAAGATGGAAGAAACTGAGGCTGAATTTGAACTCAGGTCCTGTTTCCAGAGTCAGTGCTCTACTTCTATTCACTAGCTATCCCAGGGCCCGAGTTTTGAAGTAAATGTGTGTGTGTGTGTGTGTGTGTGTGTGTGTATGAATTTAATTGCTTAAAAATCAAATTAATTTATTTTTTGTTACATTTTAAGTTTTGAACTGTCTTCTTTCTTCCCTCCATACTAAAGAAGTCTTCCATTTGATATAAATTTATAAATATATGTAAAATCGAACTATATGTACTTTTTTTGTTGGTTCTTTCTCTGGAGGTAGATAGTATCTCCTTACTAAGTCCTTTAGTATTCAGAATAAGTAGGTTGTTCACAATTATTCTTTGAACAATATTACCATTACTACATATAATGTTGTTTTAGTTCTGCTTTCTTCAATTATATTATTTCATGGAAGTTTTTCTAAAGTCATTTCTACTACAATCAGGTTCCAATACAACTCCAACATAATCATATGACATAATCAGTTTAGCCATTTCTCAACTGATGGACATTCCCTTGATTCTAGTTCTTTGTCACCACAGAGTTGCTATAAATATTTTAGAACGAATAAGTTTATCTCCTTTTTCTTTTAATATAGTTTAAGATCTGCTAACAACCTCCTTCCTTTACTTTTTTTCCCCATTAATTCTTTTGATATTCTTGACCTTTTGTTCTTCCAAATGATTTTTATTATTATTTTTTCTAATTCAACAAAACTTTTTTTTGGTAATTTAATTGGGAAAGCATTTAATAGTAGATTACCTTAAATAGAATTGTCATTTTTATGATAATGACTCTGCTTCTCATAAACAATTAATTTTTCTCCAATTATTTAAATCTGACTTTATTTGCATAAAAAGTTTTGGAGGAATTTATAATAGATCATTGACATAAACAGATATTAAGCAGTACAAATTTGGAAAATTGTCATGCAATAATAGAAAAAGAAGAATGTACTAAGCTACTTTTTACATCGTTCTAATTATACCTAGAGAGATTATTTTTGGAATCTTTCCTTGAAAATCATTACTATGTGCCTTTGATGTCATCAGTTTCTATTTCTGTATGTCTAGGAAATGCACTTACCTCATTGGGTTCATTTATTTCTTGCCACTGGGTTATCAACATCTCTACAACACTGGTATGACCATGCTTTGCTGCTAGATGCAAAGCTGTATTTCCCTCCTACAATCAGGAACACAAGAGGTAGAATCCCAAAAAGAAAACAAGCACCTCTAATATCTGAATAATATAAATATGCTGGATTTTGTAAAAAGTTTGAATCTGATTTCATTTGGCATTCAAGATGTGGTCATTTCCACACACACTTGCCAATTAATTTTTTTTTTTTTTTGTCATTCTTGGGTGAAGGTGATATTGACCAGGTAAATGGTCTAAAATTTACAACAGTAGAAATAGCCAAAGAAGGCTTGTTTTGGATAATTCAATCAGAATAAATAAATTCTGATTATGTTATTCAACAGCATCTTCTGCAAGAAGCTTTTCCTGTTTTCCGAAGTTGCTAATGAACTTTTTTATTTATGTTGTATACATTTTGTTTATTCTCTCCCTTATTAGAATATAAGTTCATTGTAAGTAGAAATTATTTCATTTTTGGCACTCATATCTGATAGCGCAGAAGTTAAAGAACTGGGCTGGGAATCAGGAAAATTTATCTTCTTGAGTTCAAATCTAACCTTAGATACTTAATAGCTATGTGATTGTAAGCAAGTCACTTAATCCCATTTGGCTCAGTTCCTCCTATAAAATGAGCTGGAGAAGAAAATGGCATATCATTCCAGTATCTTTGCCAAAAAAAAAACACAAAACCCATTTGAGGTCTTGAAGAATTAGACAGAGCTCAGCAACAACATTGGTAATGACTTGCACATAGTAGGAGCTTAATAAATTCTTGTTGATTAACTAAATTTAGACCTTGCTAAAATTTGAAAATTGCTACCTTACTTTTTTGGCATGTCCCCATTATTATTATTATTTTTTAATAAAGGCAAAGAGATATGAAGGCATATACAAAAATATTTTAGAATTATAGAATCTTAAAACTTACAAGGGTATTGGAAGTTCAATCTCACACTCATTTCAGTAGTCCTCCTTATAGCTGTCCAATAGATATGTGAAAATGACCCTTAATTAGATTTTAGGGAAAATAGCAATGTTGTGAGGAACAGTAAATAGGCCAGTTTGGCTGAGCCATTGAGCACAAGGAGGGGGTTGCACCACACTGTGATGTCCCTTGGCCCTTAACTAAATAATGTTAAAGGGCTGCTCATAGCTGATTGTTACTACCTTACTCCTATTATGTTTAAATGGGCTCCACCAAAGTTATGGGGAAAAGTAAAATTCACCTTATCTTTTCCTGAACTGAGCAGGTTGAGAATGATGAGTTTTTCTATCATTTCAACATGTCCCTTTTCAGCAGCCAAAAGAAATGGCTTTCTTCCTTTCTGAAAAATAATCACAAAACATGTGTTTTTATTACATCTCTCAGATGCTTTAATAATAATCATTAATTATATACAAAGCACTGTACTAAGCAGCTTACAGTTATCTCATTTAATCATCACAACTTTGACAAGTAGGTGTTACCTTTTTTTTTTTTTTCCCCAATGAGGGAACTAAGGCAAAGAGAGTGACTTGCCCAGGATCACAGTTAGTAGGTGTCAGAAGTCACATTTGAACTTAAGTCTACCTGATCCCAGGCTCAACACTTAATCTACTTCAAATATCTACCTGCCTTGTATGTATGCATGCCATTCCAATCAGGGTTTAGTGGCAATTAGACCCAAGAAAATCATTTTCCTCAGAAAAAAAGGTTGAGAAAAATTCTTAAAAAGACTCACTAGATCTTCAGAGTTTCAAGGGAAAATAGGATATAAACTCTTTCTTTTCTTTTGTTGTAGTCATTGTCTATTCTCAGCTCCTAATATGATGCCTGTTTTAGGCTGGTTTAGAAGCAACATTTCCCAGAGCCTTGCCAGTAAGTTGGGCTGGTTTATCCTAAAATTCTACCCCACATAGGCTAGGCCAGTTTTTTCTTAAAAGGGATTGTAATTATCTGCCAGATTTAATTGGCTCCAGGACAAAAGCTTCTTCTTTACCTGAAGACAGAAGAATCAGGCTACAAACTGCTGAGATTTCTGACTAGCTCAAACCTTCAATTTGAGCATCACCAACATAGGGAAACTGTTTAACTGTATCAATGCTGTATACTCATTGATTAACCTTGTCCTGTTTTAAGTGTACTTTGCTTTATATGGCCAAGGAAAAGTCTTTTTGTTTACTGCTAAATGTTTCATGAATGCCTCAGTTTACACCAGTCTTAAACTTGAAATGACAGATGGACTTGGTCTAGTCTAAACTATTACATAGGCATTTATTTAATACATGCTTATGGGATTAATGAAAATAATAGGTGACAATCTCTCTCTGAATTGTCAGTTTTGCCATCAACTTTATGGGGATCCACAATGAGTAAAGAGTAGGTTTCTAACACTTGACATATGGCAGACATTTAGATGTTTAATAGTAGATTTTCATGGAGGTAGTGGTATGCTCACTATTGCTAAAACATGAGACAAACTAACAGTTTTCTCTTTCCTCACTGTGCCACATCTAAATTGTTGGAAATAAGAAGTCAAAATAGCTCAAAATTAGAATGTAATTATATTGTACATAGATAATTAGACACATCTATATTTTTTCTCTCAATAGTACACAAGCTTCTTGAGGGCAAGAAATGTTTCATTTCTGCTTGTGTCCCAAGAAACTAGCCAAGTATTTGGCACATGGTAGATGTTTCATGCTGATTGATTGCACAGAATTGGAAGGCCTGGGTTTGAGTCTTGCTTAGGAGCCAATTATTTCACCTTTCTGGTTCTCATTTTCTCCAAGTCTTATCTAGCAGGAATGATGATGTGTTCTTAATGGTGAATGGAGTAGAAGGTAAACTTAATGAGCCTGAGAATGAGTTCCTCCCTTCCCTTGTGATAACAACTCTTACTCCCAGCTCCTTTCTTCAAGGGTGACTAATCCCATCAGAAATTAGGGTCCTTTTAAACCTATCACTGGAGGTACTAAGTTAAAAGGGAAAAACAATTGAAACTACAATTTCATACCATTCAGAGCCTCCTTCAAGTTGCTTGATTCATATGTCTTGGTATTAGTCCCAATTTACCTGTTCAACTATGCTTTCAGGAGGCTACAAAAATATGAGCCAGAAAAATCTCTTTTGTATACCTTAAGCCCCAGCTGGGGCTATCTGAAAATAAGAGTTCATCCTACCTTTTGATTGCTCTATTTGGGACAAGTCATCTTGTATCCATGTGATAGTATTTGCAGAACCATGACTTGCAGTGTAATACTTCAGAAGTGTTAAACATAGGCATTTAGCATTAATCAGTAATAATTAGTTAAATTACAAAGCTTCTCACGTGCTGAAGTTTTTGATCACCTTCAAATTCCTCTCCTCAAAGAGTCATGTCTCTTTTACTATATCAAGAACAATCTTGAGGATACTAACCCCATTTCCAAAAATTCCTGGCTATAGTTCTGAGTGCTGGAATATCCAATACACTTTAAAAATACACACAAATCTGCTTATTACCATAAAGTAAAATAAAGAACTGAGGAAACTATCTAGCCAATATTGGTCACAAAAAAAAGGGGGGGGGTGTTTTGCTGAGTGTGGGTTGATTGGTTTGTTTTTTTTAATGCAGGATTTTCTGGTCATGGTAATAGCCCCAACTCTCATTTGTTCCACTTTTGAGATAGCCAAGATAACCTCAGCAAAGCCAATAGAACTTCTGAAATGCTTTTCAAACTCAAGGGATTAAAGAAAGGTTAAAGTTCGTTTGAGTTGGGTTGGAGAGGATGGGGTCAATTTAAAGAGAAAACATTTATAAATTGATCTAGCATTCTATAACCACAATTGTAGTAAGAATAGAAAAAAGCATGTATTATTTAGTAAGAGGTAATGGGAGGAAGGGAGAGGAAGGAAGGAGGAGAAAGGAAAGCCTCTTTATAGTAGGTTCTTGAAACTACAACTTTGAATTCTACTCTTCTAAACTGAATAAAGTGCTTATTTTTCATTGTTTTCCAGTAGCTAAAGCAAAAAGATGGGGTAATGGGGAGACACTTAAAAATACAGTATAAGTGAATATCTACAAGGAACAGTTCTAGGAAGTTGTACAGTGTGGCTTATTTTCTTTTATCAAAAAATGAGAGAAAGTTCTAGTATCATTCTCCTTGCTCTGCTTAAATTCATTTTCAGCAGGGCTTAAATATGGAAATCTCTTGTGGTCTCTCTTTGATTTGGCCTAAAGGAAAGCACTAGAGTAGAAGTCAGAAAATCTGTATCCTTGTCTCAATTCCATCTATGTAACCTTGGGTAAGGAATCTTACCTTTCCAGGCCTCAGTTCCCTTATCTGGAAAATGAGAGGAATAAGCGGTATCTAAAATGCTTTCTAGCATGATATGGAGTAAAGAGTTCCAGATTTTATTGGGAGCTATGGATTCAAATAGAGCTGGAAGGTTGGTTAGTCCAAACCCTTCTTTTTCAAATAGAGTACCTGAGACCCAGAGAAATAGTTTACTATAAATGTGACTGGGTAAATGATTTAAAACTTCCTGGACCTCAATTTTTGTTTATTTTTTTTTAATCTGTAAAATGAGAGTGGTCCCTGCCAATATTAAGTCTATCATCCTAAGTCTGATTCATTTCTTTTTTTTCTTTTATTGGATAAATTGCAGAAGGAGGAGAGGGCCTGTTCCTTTTTTCACTTTTTGGTTCAGTGACCTGTTTAGCTTAATTCTATGTGCACTATAGATAAGGGGATTTCATTATGTCTGAAAGTCTGAAGGGCTGAGATTTTCTGTTCAGGGTTTTTTGTTTTTTGTTTTTTGTTTTTTTTTCCCTTTTTAAAAATACTTTGCAGATCTGTGAACTATCATTTGTAGCAACAATTACATTAACATTCCCTGTCATCATTGAAACCCAAGCCAGTCACTTTCTTCTTACAGGAATTACCTCATTATTTCAAACCTAAGAATTTCTATGGGCTGGATTTGTAAGGAAGCACCCTTCTATCAAACTAAGCTCTCTTCCTACAGTGCCTTATTTTCATTTTGATATCCCCAGCTTTCTTCTGCACCAGATTGAAGGATCCAAAATAGAAACAAGACCTATCACAGAAGGAAAAGATAATTAGCTATAAAAGCAAGCAAGAATTTGTGGAAGGAGAGTCAGGGCAGGGGAATGCGGATTCTGTGTATGTGCTTTATATATATTTGTACGTTTGTATGGCTGGGTTCAATAAGTGGAAGAAAAATTTAGTCATCTATACCATTCCCATCTTTCTGCCAATGAGGAAACCTTAACCCATGGTTATATGACTCACCCAGAGCGAACTAGATAGCCAATATATAGAGTACCAGGCCTAGCAGAAGCCTCAACTTCCTAGAGGAATTGGGCCTTAAACATTTACTAGATGTGTGACCAAGGGCAAGTCATTTAATCCTGTTTGCCTCAGTTTCCTCATTTGTAAAATGAGCTGAATGAGGAAATGGCAAATCTTTGACAAGAAAACCCCAAATGGGGACACAAACAATTGAACACAACTGAAAAAGCTGAAAACATTTAAAGTTTTCTTTCCTTACAGAGGAAGTGAGAGTTAGCAATTTAACCCCATTCCTTTGATTACAAATCTAGACATGTAAATTTAGAAGGGAGGAGGAGGTAGAATGAGAGGGTGTGTGTGTATGTGTTTCAACTTAAGAGAAAGGTTTCTGAAGTATAATGAAATAACTTTAAAACATGGTTAGGTCAATTATAATAAGAGGGCCTTTGGGTCAGCTCTGCTCTTTCTGACTGGAATTAAAGTTTTGACTTAATTTATGTTGTTTGTACAGTTGAAGCTATAGTCACCCTCATTTAACTAAGCTATTGAGCCTTTTTCCTGTTTTTTTTCTGGGCTTTAAATTATGTGCTACTCCCAAGCTTTTAAAAAAAATTAAAATCTTCTTCTATGACGTATACATTATTAAATTTATTCAACTTCTATTCCAAGATGATTCCATAGACTCTAGAGAAGAGTTAATTTCCATCTCTAATGGACTTAAATTCTTAACAATTTCACCCCTATTTACTGGGAAAATCCTTTGCTTAAATCGATTGCTGTTGACTGTTGACCTTGGTTCCATAAAACAACTCATATTTCTTCTCAGAGATCTTCCTGCTCATTATTTTCCCCCTTCACAAGGCTCCCCTCCTCCAAGACCTCACACATCTTTCCTCTTTGGGGCCAACTGAATCTCCCATTATCTGAATGTGACCCAAGATTGTAAAGTCCTATAAACATTTGCAAATGCTCTGCAATTATACGGGTATCCCTTCAGGCACCTTCTTAAGTCTTTCCTCAAATGTTTTTTAACATTTCTTTTTTTAGAGGCAGAAGATAGTTTGTACATTTATTCAGAATGTCTGTATGTCATCATACATGCATCTAAACATTTCTTTTCTTCTCTGTCCTCCCTCAGGTACAGCAACTAAGAATTACAGAACTGGGAGGAACTTCTGGACTCTCCCATTATTCCTTACCCATATCCAAACTCTCCAGAAGGAAAAGATTCCTATTATTGTTAAAGTGCTATCTCTAGTAATCCAGTCTAATCTCTAACATGGGGAGCTCCCTCTAGGTAAATACCTTTATCGTTATCTTCCTGGTCCTGGGTAAATATCCTGCCTCCTATTATTTTCTGTTTACAGTAGAATGGGGTGAGGATAGGGAGTTGAAGGTGACAGACCTCTTTCTATCTGATTAAGTTTATGAACAAAATGTTCCTGATTTCATAATCCCTTATAAGCTGAGCAAAGGGGAAACACCTACTATAATAAATTATTTGAAGACTGTACTGAAAGCAGCATTTGAGGTCCTCAAATCCAGCTCACAGACTTTAGATGCTAACTAACAAAAGCTCGAATCTAGGAGAGACAAAACATAAACATCAGCCATATTTAGGATGGGAAATTCACTTATGAGAAACCAGAAGCCACATGTAGTATAACAGACCAAGGGCTGGCAGACACCTCAGAAACCATTTAGTCTAACTCATTGTGCAAATAAGGAAACAGAGGCAGGATAAATAACTTGCCAAAAATCACACAGGTAGTAAGCAATAGTGTTAGGACTGGAACCAAGGCAAATGCCTTTCATTATTGTTGTTCTATCCCGACATCTTTCCAAGCTAGCCTCAATTATTCAGGACTCCAGCAAAGAGGCAAAAAAAAAAAAAATCAGCATTACTCATGGCCAATCTTTTCAAATTCCCCAGTGGCCAGTAAAAGGACTGTAAGGGGAGCCCCTGATTGTTATAAGAAAAGACAAGAAAAGTGGATCAGGTTTTTCTGATCACCAAACCAGTTCTGTATATTAGACTCAGAATTAAGTTTCCACCAGCTGAACTAATAATATCAGTCCTATGTAATGCTCACCACCTAGACTTCCTTGATATCTGTGCGAGCACTGCTAGACTCTGCAGAGTACAACAATTCTATGATTGGAGGCCTCTTTACCCACAGGTAACAGCTATGTTTATTTATTCATGTAATGAGATGAGGCCAAATAGAACTACAGAAGTAAGAATAATTAATTAAAACAGGAAGCTACCATATAGTACACCTTTTGTACCCCAAGGGAGTTTCCCCCAAAACTTTTCCCCCCTCCTTTCTTCTCCTTTCATGTTCCCCCTCCATCTTGATCTTATGTGCTAGGAGCTCAACCAACAGGGGCTGATATCCAGGGTTTTTGTCTCCTACCCTCAGTTGAATTGGTCCTAAAATGTTGATTTGAGAGTACCTCTCATTCTATTTATTCTCCCTGCAAAAACTAGTTATACCTAGTTATAACTATAAAGCTAGTTATGGTTCTAGGAGGAGACTAAGGCAAGACCTTGAAGTTTAAAATCCTCATCATTACAATTTTACTTACTTAAATATTGGCCATACTTCTTTATTTAGATATTACCAGTGTATAGGGTACAGGGCAGGGAAAGGAAGATCTAGCCCATGGAGCTGCTGCTAACTTGGAGACTTCTCCTCCAAGGGGCCCATGGTATATCCAGATCATATATATATATATATATATATATATATACATGCATATGTATATATATATATATATACACACACACATATATATGGCACATATGTATATATTACTACATACAATTATTATAACATTTAACTACTTTTGCAATTTAATGTTTATTCATTTTTTAAAAAATTATTCTGAGAAGAGATTCATAGACTTCAGATTGAAAAGGAATTCATTACACAGAAAAGGTTAAGAATCCTGAGCTATCCTTTCTGTCCTCCTCAGACCTCCTGCAATAGACCCCAGGCTGTGGGTATACTCAAGATATTGTCATAGGCAACTCTATCCTTCCTTATGCCCCAGCTTCCAGTTCTGGTTTTGTTAATAGAAGCTTAGGCCCATTTGTGGCCGTCCAACAGAATCTAGTTGGACAAAGAGCAGGGTCAGGCCCATGGGAAGCTAAACACATACCTCATCTTGCTGATTTAGGTCTTTCAGATGTAGATCCTGGATAAGATATTCCACAATTTTCACATTATTGTTCAGAGCTGCAAAGTGGAGGATAGTCATCCCATCCTAAAGAAAGTCAAATTGAGACATTTATTAGAGATCTAAAGCTCCCAGCACTATTATGACAGGTGCTTATTTGACAAACTTGATCAATTAGAACAGACATACCTGATTCTTGGCTTTCTGATCAGCTCCAGCTTTCACTAACATGAGCATGATTTCTAAACTCCCAGACCAGGCTGCAAGGTGAAGGACAGTCAAGCCATGCTTCCAAAAAAAAAAAAAAATCAGAAACCAATATGAGCATTCTTTATTTCATAACATCCCACATATTGCCATTATAGGGTAACTGACTAAGGCTGGTATGAATGAAACATGGAATTGCTATTGGTCCAGGCAGTGGGGAAGTACTTATGGAAAAAGGCAGAAAGGATTCCTTGCCAAGCTCAAAATATATGCAATCAGCATATAAAGATACTAGGCTCCTACAAAACTGTCACAGAAGCCAGATATGTTCCTCAGGTCTACATGTTGACCTTCTCTGACATTTTCTCCCTTTAATTTCCCATCAAGGCTGCTGGCCATTAGTGGTAATTTTAACCAGATTTCACCTATGCAGATATAATGGAGGGGAATGGACTGAATTGCCTCAAGGGCAGCCTTGATATAGGCTAATACTGTACAACTCAAGGACTATCAAGTCTGAAATTAAAGGTGATTATGAGTTCTTAATGGAAAGAGCCAATGTGCCTTTAGAGATTTAAAAAAAAAATCTCTAAAAGATCAATGCTCAAAGGAATATCATCTCCTAAAAAGGTCTCTTTTGGAGAGCAATTATAAGTCTGGTTCCCCCCCTCTCATTTCACAAGGCTATTCTTCCTGTCTAGCAATGACACTGTCATTCTCCCCAGTATTTAGACTTGAAATGATGGGGTTTTTAAAAGTTTTTCTTTTGTATCTTCTTTCTTTGAGGTGTCTTTTACATTTTCTCCCTTCCTCTTAAGAAAAGTTTTATTGAAATTTTTTGTTTTATACATCATTGTCCTTTCCCAATGTAGTTTCCCCCTTCTGCCCCCCCCCCCCCCGACCTTCTTTTGGAATAAAGAAAGAGTTGGGCAGCTAGGTGGCGCAGTGGATAGAGCACCAGCCCTGAAGTCAGGAGGACCTGAGTTCAAATCTGGTCTCAGACACAGAACAGCTGTGTGACCCTGGGCAAGTCACTTAACCCCAATTGCCTCAGCAAAAAAAAAAAAAAAAAAAAAAAGGAATAAAGAAAGAGTTAAACAAAACTGAGGTATTGAACACATTTGATAGCTATGTGATATACAGAACCAGTACTTTAGCCCCTCTCTATCAAGAAGGAATTGCATTCATCAATTGTCATTTGGGATCAGCATTCAATTATAGAAGAAAATAAGCATTTCTATAACGTAATATAATAATAAAAAAAAAGATGAAGTACAGGAAACTGCAAGTCTGTTGCATGACTTGCTATTCCTTTAAAATATATATTAAAGTTGTCTTTGAAATTTTTTTCTTCCTATTTTTTCCTTTTTTTTTCTTTCCTATCCCATCCTAGAAATGGCTACCATTAGACACAAATAGGTATGTGTGAATATACACATAAAGTATGTAACATTATTCTGTACATACTTCTATTTATCAGTTCTTTCTCTAGATGTAGATAAGGTTTTTCTTAATGTCCTTTGTAGTTAATTTGGGTATTTGTAGCAGTCAGAATGACTTGTTTACTCAAAGTCATTCTTAAAACAATATTGCTGTTACTATATACAATGTTCTCTTGGTTTTGCTCACTTTCCTCTTCATTGTATCCATAGAGCCTTGAATAATATCTGGCACATAGTGGATGCTTAATAAATAATTACTGCCATTTACATTATTGTAGTTGTTTCTTCCTTTCCATTTTTAATAAAATAAAATAAACCAATAAAACCAACCATTCAAAAGAATAATTTGGGTCTATGCCCAAAAAGCTATAAAACTGTTCATAACCTTTGATCCAGCAATACTACTATTACATCTGTTTTCCAAAGAGATCAAAGAAAAGAACGTATACATAGAGGGTTTTTTTTTTTTTTTTTTGGCAAAGAGCTGGAAACTGAAGGAATACTTATCAATTGGGGGATGACTGAACAAGTCATTATAATTTTGATGGAATTGTGCTATTAAAAAAAAGGATGGTTTCAACAAAACCTCAGAAGACTTATATGAATTAATGCAAAGCAAAGTGAGCAGAACTAAGAGAACATACAAAATAACTGTAACACTGTAACAATCAACTGTGAAAAATGTAACTACTCTGATTAGTATAATGATCCAAGATAATTCTAAAAGATTCATGATGAAAAATGCTATCCACCCTCAGAGAGAGAACTATAAACTCAGAGTGCAGATTGGAATATAGTTTTTTCACTCTTTTTATTTTTCCTACTTTAAAAAAAATAACATAGCTAATATGGAAATATGATTTCACATGCATAATTGATATTATATTGCTTACTTTCTCAATGGATAAGGAAGGGACAGAAGGAATTTGGAACTCAAAACTTTTAAAAAATGAACACAAAAAATGTTTCAAATCACTTCCAATTGTTCACTGAAGAAAGCCATATACACCCAGAGAGAGAGATGTGAAATGTGGACCACAACATAACATTTTCATGCTCTCTATTGATGTTTGCTTGCATTGTGTTTTCTTTTTCTGATTTTTCTTTCTTGTAGATACGATTTTTCTTGCACAAAAATGATAAGTGTGGAAATATGTATACATATATTCGATTTGTCAAGTATTTTAACATAATTAACATGTAGTGGATATCCTGCCATCTAGGGGAGGGGTGGAGAGTAGGGGGGAAAATTTGTAACAGAAAGCTTTTTAAGGGTTCATGTTGAAGAATTATCCATACATATATTTTGCAAATAAAAAGTTTTAATTTAAAATAAATAAATAAATAAAATTATTGTAGATAATATTTAAAAAAAATTAACACAATGAATAGTTTAGGTCCTCATCACTTTGCCCAAATGACTACCCTAACTTCCTAACTGGTCTCCCTATCTCTAATGCAGACACAATTGTCATCTTAGTCTTTCTAACATATATATTTTACCAAATCCTTGTGTTGTTTAATAATTAACTCCTTGTGGTAAAAATTTAGCTCCCTATGATAAAAAGTCCAAAATCTTCTGCCAGAATAGAATTTCCCTGGTTAAATCTAACCATCCAACTGACATATCACTGCTAGGGTTATCTTCCTTTTACATAGATCTGGCTATGTTGTTTCTCTACTCAAAAACCTTCAGAGGTTTTGCACATTCTACTGAGTAAAATTCAGACCATTAATATTTGGTGTAACTCTCTCTTTCCAGGTTTATATCATATTACTTCTTTCTTTCTGTTCTTTGTTACAAACAAACTGGATTAATTACTATTCTGACTTTCCTACCTCTGTGTATTTGCTCATGCTGTTCTCTATGTATTGGTATTTATTCCTATCCAATCCTTATCCCTCTTCATTTCTGTCTATTGTAATGCTACCAATTCTTCAAAGACCTCCCAAACATAAATTCTTCAATTAAATTTTCCCAAGTTGATAAATCTTTTTCTATCTTTGAATCTCATGTCGTATTTGGCTTACCCCTCCCTTGTGTGTCAATCATATTATTTTATATGTTATTTATGTCCTGTGATCCTGTTATATCTGTAAGTCCCATGAAAGCCGAAAATGGTTTTTATCTAATATTTATATGTCTACCAGTTCTAAGCACAATGCTCAAATACACACACATATAGAGAGAACTTAGAAAATGTTTGTTGAATTCATTCAATATTCAATTCATTCAAAAAACATATTAATTGAACTTATTTTTCTACTCAAAGGCAAATGTGGTATATATATATATATCCAAAATTCATGTATGCAAGCCTGCACAAAGTAGCCAGTAGTTGAAATAGAAACCTAAATATCATTACTGACACATAGTTTTCATATTCCATTGAGTAACTCTACTTGGGGCATTTTAAAGTATGTTTTCTTCTATTACCCTAAGTAATTTAAAATTATTCTACTTAAAATACATTCCTCCTTGCATCTAAGTATTTTCCTAAATTCTATTCTGAACAACAGAAACATGGGGAAAATGATCTAGAAAAGGAAATAAGGTATATTTTCTAGCATATTATTTTACTATTTTATATGACAAAGTGATGTTTACTAGGTAGATAATACAAAAAAGTATAAGTTACTTAGACACGAGAGGTAGAAATACAAAACAATTACCTAACAAAGAGAAAATCAGAATGTACAAGATAAAGTAAAATGTTATTCAGACAGGCAAAAGAATCAAAGAATAACAGTCTCCTGATTCAAAGAGTGTTAGAGCTGGGAGGGACCTTCTAGAAAATTCAGTTGACATTATATGATGAACTTTCTCTGCTAAAATATTTGCATTTTATACAACATTTTATACAAACTGTAAAACTTCAGCTATTCAGATGCTTCAAAGAATAAGTTGTTATAAAAGTTTTCTGGATAGCTCCTTAGATATCTTGGCTATCTGACTCTTATCAGACATATGAGATGAATTTCCTTCCAATCAAAAGCTTCCGTTAAGATAGCTGTATTGATTTTGTTCATTCAAAAATTATTCAATTTTATATAATCAGAAATGATCTGCTTTCTTTTTTCTGATCAAATATATCCCTTGTTTGGTTAAGAATTCTACTTAATCATACCTGTAATTTGGTTACCCTCTCCCCTCCTCTCCCTCCCTCTCTCTCTTTCTCTTTTTCTCTCTCTCTGTATGTGTGTGTGTGTATGTGTTTATGTGTATATGTGTGATGTCATGTCATGTGACCTATAATATTCTTGGTTGAGTTTCCATCTTGAGCTTATTGTGGTATATAATGTGAATGTTGGTCTAACCCTAATTTCTGCTAAGTGGCTTTTGTGCTCACCAAGTAAGTTTATATCAAATTCAATTATATTATCAGGTTTATTGAATACTAAGTTGGTAAGGTATATATTACATATATATTTGACAAACTTAGTGTTCAAAAAACCTAATAATATAATATAATTTTTATTGTATGCCAAACAGAAGAATATTCATTTTATCCTGTCAGCAACAGGAGGCCCTTAGAATTTCTTGAGCAAGGAAGTGGCTTGGTCAAATTATTTTGGCATCTATTCACAGAGAATGAACTTCAGAGAAGTTTATAAACAGAAAGCTGTAGTAATAATCCAGGTGAGAGGTGACAAGGACCTGGGCTAAGGTACAGTTATGTGAATAGGTAAAAGAGGATTAATGTGATATGAGAGGCTAAAGGTAGAGATATTCATTAGGAAGCTACTGCAAAGTATAAGTCACATAGGGCTTAATGTTCATATAATTAATTTACAAAACAGACCCTCCATGATGGAAACCTACTCATATTTTTTACTTAAATTTTTTATGCACTCATGCCCCTAAAAGTAATTAGGTTGGTGATAAAAGTACTAAAATTGGCAATCTTTATTTGATCAGGAAAATAAGATATGTAGGAAATTGCTCTATATTTTACCTGGGAGAAATAACATTCAGTCTTTGAATTAATGATCTTACTTGCCAAACATTTGTCAGGTATAATATTACATTTATAGGAAAACACAATTATGGATTTTGAAAAAGCACAAAGAGAACAAGTAATGAAAATTTTTCGATATTATTGATGGAATATAATTGTCTACTCAATGTAACATAGACCAGTCCTGAATTTAAATAACATAGTAGGACTGTATAGATACTGTTAAGACTTGGATCAGCAATTGCAACATTTTCCAACACCAAAAAAGGAAAGCAGACTATTCTCTTTGAAAGCCATTAGCATAACCTCCTGGGAACAGGATAATGAAAGCTGAGAAAAACAAGAAATATTTTCTGGGACTATAGAGTCTGCTCCTTGGTTAATGCAGTTATTCACCTCTATATAAATGGAGGTTATGGCCAATTAATCACTTCCATAATCAATAGAGGGTATGATCAATATTCAAATGGCAAAAATAATTATTTCCTTAATATTATTTCAATGATATTTGTTTGTCAGCAGTTAAAAACAATAAGGGGAAAAAAGAATAAAAGAGTAGGAAAAGATAACTCTGGAGTAAAACCAAAAGAAATCTTCATGACTGGCCCATGGACTAGTCTATACTGTAGTTGGCAAACTGAACTACATGAGACAATGAAATTGGCTACAATTTCATACTCCTTTTCTCTGTAAATTAGTGTCATTCCCCACATCTCCATTGTTCCAATGAAGGGCCATGTTATAGAATCATCAAAAAAATCATAAATGTGAAGTTGGGACACAGCTCAGAAGTTTCATAAAGGACTAATGTCCTCATGAGAAAACTAAGGGCCAGAAAGTTTAAACAACTTGCCCATGATCGCACAATTTATAATTACTACAAATGGAATTGAAATTCAGGTGCTCTCACCACAGAGTCAGTTGTCTTTTTGCTTTTCCACAGGAAAGTCTCCATCACTTCTACTTAAGGTGGAGGGTATAAGTTCAAATTTAAGCTCTCTTGCTTACTATCAATGTCACTTTGGGCAAGCCACTTTAGGCATTTTTGGTTTGTTCCTTTGTAAAATGAAGGGTTTGGATTTATTATCATACAGGTCCCTTCCAGTTCTCAATCCCATGAATTTATAAGCATTATATGGGTTAGTTCCCCCAGTTTCTTAAACTAGAGCAGTAATACAAAGGGGAAACAGGGTTAAGTGGGCAGGAAGCATCCTGGGTGAGTCAGTTTATGTATGTAAACAGGCATCTCTGTGGTTTATTAGTTCAGGTGATTGAACATTTTTATCTCAAGAGCAAAGTCATGGGTTCAGTCCCTCTGTGAACTAGTTTGCTTTCAGCCTGTTCAATAACCACAAATTGTACTATTTGCTCTCTTGCAAATGCATGGCCTTGGTCTCAAGGGTCACTTGTGGATTTCATCACCATCACTGAACAAACAGTCCAAAGTATTGCTTCTATCAGTGATGAGTTAGGAGTGCATATAAAGACAGCCTAATTTAATATCCACATGTATATGTTGCAAATATACTTCATAGGTAGCCATCACCATGGAAAAAGACTACTGATCATTTGGTAGGGGGAAAAGACATTCTCTCTTTCTCTCTCTCTCTCAAGTCAGTAACTTTTTCTTCTTCAATAATATACTAGCTTAAATGGAAGTGTCTCAAATAATTCTACTAGGTGAAGATGAGCTTACCTTATCAGCAATGTCCACCCTGGCCTTATGTTTCAGAAGGAAGTCTACTGCTGATAAATGGTTTCCACCCACGGCAAAATGCAGAGCTGTGCGTTTCATCTAAGTAAACACAGTAAATGCTTATTGGAGGTTTCTTATGTTGGAGAATAAAAACCTGCATTTTCTAAAAAACAGAGCTAGAAATGAAAATTTTAATTATCATCATATCAAAAAGTGTTTGATCTTTTAAAACAAATTATTTCTGTAGAAGCCAACATTTGCTCTGAAATTTTAATTTAAAAAACATTCAGCTCAATTTCCCCCCCTTCTTCCTCTTTAAAAAAAAATAAATTATATATATATATATATATATATATATATATAGAGAGAGAGAGAGAGAGAGAGAGAGAGAGAGAGAGAGAGAGAGAGAGAGAGAGATTATATGGGATGGTTCTCTGGAGGGAGCTAGGGAAAAGGTACTGGGAGAAGGTGTGCTAATGTAAAAAATAAAAGATATTAATAAAAATTATTTTAAAAATCATTCAGCTCTGCTTTTTTGGTCTGCCTTGTACATAGTATGAATTATTTCCAGCATAATTCAAAATGCATTAGGTTTCACATAGCATTGGAGAGGTTTACAACTCACTGGGATGTATGCCAGAAACATAAGGCATATTAAATTTAATAGGAAGAGCTGAAACTCAATGCAGAACCAGTCATTCTTGTAATACCAAAAAAAAAAAAAAAATAGTTTGTAAAATATGCCTTTTCTAGGGGCAGCTAGGTGGCGCAATGGATAGAGCACCAGCCCTGAAGTCAGGATGACCTGAGTTCAAATGTGATCTCAGACACTTAACACTTCCTAGCTGTGTGACCCTAGGCAAGTCACTTAACCCCAACTGCCTCAACAACAACAACAACAACAACAACAACAACAACAACAACAAAAAAAAAAAGTTGTGAGAAAATATGTCTTTTCTTTTCCTTAGCACAAAAATTTTAGCACAAAATCTTTGGTGGAGGTTAAGAATTTTCACACAAGGGAAAAAAAAAAAAGGAAATGTGTGATCAGTCTCTTCATTCTGTTTTTGTTATAAAATGTTTTAAAAATCTTCCCTCCCTCCCCAGAACATACATTGTGACTGTTACTTAGATGGAATTCTTTGTAGGTGAGAAGTCAGCACTAAAATGCAGTCTAAGGATACCATTTTGTTACCAGATGATTGACAAATATAAAAGCAGTTAGATATTCTTACAAACTAGAATTTAGACTATTTCTTAAAAATGAACTTATAAACACCAAAGTAAAATAGTAGTAGAATAGTAGAAGAGGATTGTACATAAAACTTAAAATTTTGATTATGCATATCTTGTTTTATATATATATATTATATATATATGCATATATATATGTATGTGGGTATACACACATATATGTCTGTCTATATATCTATTTATCTAACATGTAACTTTCAAAACTATCTTGTCTAATTCTTTCTGGCCTTCCTTCCCTGATTTCTTCTGCAGATTTTTTTTGAAATGTTTTTTTCTTTTTCTTCTCCCCCCTCCAATCTGTTCTTATTTCTCCCTCTCCTTCCTACCCCCTACCATTGTGGATGGGGTTGGGGAGTGGAATTAAAGCTTTTGTAACAAACATTTTAGCCTACTTTTTATAATGTCTCCACTTACCTACCTCTGAGGGCACCTGCTTATTAATTTTAATGCCCTATAGGAACCCACATGAAAGGCAGTTTGGTAATCTTTGAAACATATTGGTTCTGATCCTAAGGACCACTAAATTCTTCAATGTGCCAGGCAGCTCTCTAAGACTTTAGTTATAAGTTAGTGATGATCTGTGATGTTATAAGATCAGTGATGATATAAGGCAATGTGGTGATCTGCATTGGAAAAGGGGGTTTCCTAACTGGGAGTTCCTTACACCAATGAAATCACAAGTCCAGTCTGGGGATGGCAGTATGGGAGAGAGAAAGAAAGAAAAAAAGAAAAATCTTCAGAGACAGCTACACTTGGAATCAGAAAGACTCCATATGCCCATAATATATATTGGCAGTGTGACCATGGCCAATTCCCTCCTTAATCTTCTCAGTGACTCCAGGCAACTCTATAAGATTTCATATGAGTTTTACAAATTGTTGATCTGCATACATAGAACGATTTTTCTATGCTAAAAGTTCTCCCATGATGATAAAAGTAAATTCTTATCCCTTCCCTACCCCCCCCCCAAAAAAAAGGAACCTTCCATATGGAATAGATGAGGAAGCATATTCATTTTTATAGGAATTGCCAGCAATAAACAATTATTTGGCACACCATAGTTTTAGTTTCTATTATACTGGCACATGTGCTCATGCACACACAAATCCATGCATACAGACATACACTCCCATCTTGAAATGCGCCCATAGACTATCCTCAGCAACTGGCCCTATACATCTCTTTTTCTCTCCCCTACCCCTGTCCTACTTTTAGAAACATTGTTAGAGGTATCAAGGGATTTCCGTAATGAAGAAGAAGAGTTGCAGGAAATCCAGGGAAACAGGAAACTTCTATTTCTAGCAATGGACCTATTCAGCTATCCCTTGCTGCCCTTCATCTCTCTGAAACCTGACACCCAAGAGATAGGAGCTGAAATCGAAGGTTTCTGGCCAGACAGGAAGGTTTACAATAACCCAACAACAATGCTATTAAGCAGTCTTTTTTTTCCCCTAAAAATTTTAGCTTTGGAGGAACCTAGCATAAATGATGTTCTATGGGAGGATATCAACTAAGATCAAATAGCCAAGGATGTCCTGACTTTACAGAATTTGAGAGGCCCAAATGATAAGCAGACTGCAATCCAAGTCTTTAATCTTGCCTGTTGGTTTACCACATACCCACAATGTAAGTCTACAGAGAAGACTAAAAAGCAAGCAAACACCCTACATCCTTGCCCAAAGATAAGATAAACACATACCCAGGGAGGTAGTACTCTCTGATTTTACATTTTCAATCCAATTCAATCACCAACATTTTGCCCGCCTCTAGAGCAAATACGAATGCCTCTATTTTATGGCTAGATGAGTAATAAGTGTTAGATTCAAACCCAGGACTCTTGATTTTAAATCCAATTCACTTTGTACCTAATAGTATCCATTGTATCGGTTGCTTAAAATTATACCCATTGTATCTTACCTCATTCCTTTCCCTTTTTTCAAGAAATACAAAGAATTACCACATAGACCTATTCTCAATGAGTTCCTCTCTAACCTGGAAAGGTGCACCAATAGACAAACCATTGATACAGGGAGGAGATAATCAGGGCAGCAGTTAGATCTAGTATTCTCTGAGAAGTCTGAAGAGGTAGAGAGATTCCTTTCTCCTGGGGGGTGGATTTCATGAAAGGCTTTAGGGAGGATGTAGCACCCTAGTTGGGCTTCCAAGGAAGGGATGGATAGATGGAGGTGAGGTGTGGGTGTTCCATGTCAGGCAAGGCTGATGTAAGCAAAAGCATGGAAGTATTTTGGGGCAGGAAAGGAAGAGAACATGCATAAGCCATAGTTTAGCTGGGCTGCAAAAGTAGAGTAAATGAGAGAAGATGGTTGAACCCAAGTGGTAGAAAACCTTAAATGTAAAGGTCAGTGGTGTATATTTTATTATTCTAGCAGTAGTGCGAAGCATAAATTGAGGAGAGGATATACAAAAGATGAGAGTGCTATGAGGCTATGAACATAATTCAAGATGATCTGGATAAAAGAGATATGGAACTAGAATTGACAGGGAACTGGCAACTAACTGACTTGATGTGGCAGGAGAGGGAGAGTAGAAAGCATGGGTTAGTAAATAAAGTAATAAGGATAGGCGTTGGAATTTGAACCCCAGTCCTGACCCCAGTATCAGTGTTCCAGTGATACTGGAATCAGAGGACCTGGGTTCAAATCCCAACACCCATCCTTATTACCACTGTGATTCTGATTAAATCATGTAACCTTCCTGAATTCAGGTTTTTTTCATCAGTGCAATGAAAAGGATTGTACTAGGCAAGTCCTTTTCTTGAGCTAAGAATTTGAGTCAAAGATTATAAGTAATTGAACCTGGGTAATTGTGAAGTGGAGCAGTAATATTAACAGAAAGAGAAAAATTAGGAGAAGGAGCTGATGTAGGGGAGGAGAGGTTAAATTCAGGGTCAGATCCCAAGGTTTTGGTCTTTATCCTGATGGAGAGATCCAAAAGACAATATAGGGATGGGATTCAACTGTAAATATAAGGTGCTACCTTTACTCCAGGACTGCTGAGAAAATTGGTTCATCTCAGCCACCACTCTCAATTATTTTCTATTCTACACTATATACTCACACTGTTCACAGCATTAATGTTAATCTTCTCCTCAATCAGCTGCTCCATGATATCCAAATTGTTTCTTTTAGCAGCATGGTGAAAACTTCTCTCATTCGGCAGCACTAGAAGAGGAAGCAAGTGCAAATGAGAAATGGAAACTGAGAGTATAAAAAAAACACATTCATTAAATCTAATTTAAACAAATGTTTATGAAGCATGAACTATATGCAAGACACTATGGTAAATATTGAAGATAATTAAAAGATCTATAATTTTGCCAGTTTGGGGAGCTCTCCATAGAGGAAATCTTTTTACTGATGTAAATCACAAACTATGATTTAACAGATATGTCTTAAGTGCAGAGGTAATACAACTTTTCCATCCAGATAGTAAGGGTGAGAGGTGATATTTGAGCCCAAGGCTTCCTAACTCTGGACATAGCATTCTAATCAAACTACTTCTCACTGGGAATCTAAAGAACAGAATCAAGTACCTTGTATTCTACTGGATGTAAACTTAACTAAGTATACTCAACTAAAATGATAGCCTTCCCATATTGTAATTTAGCATAGGTGAATTTTCCTTCCTTCTTCTCTTCCTCCTTCCCTTCCTTCCTTCCTTCCTTCCTTCCTTCCTTCCTTCCTTCCTTCCTTCCT
>JAJPUD010000242.1:589229-636225 GCA_023553655.1 Myrmecobius fasciatus
CCTTCCTTCCTTCCTTCCTTCCTTCCTTCCTTCCTTCCTTCCTTCCTCCTTCCTTCCTTTCCTGTCTGCCTGTCAAAATATCACACAAAAAGCAGGGTTCATCAGACCACCCAGAAGATGGAAATGCATTCTCCATCCTGAGACATGAGTTGAGAGCTACTGGTTTCACTGGAAGGGGGGAAGGGAAACAGAGGGAAGGAGGAGGGGATTGTTGATAACTACTTTGGCCAGGATGAAAGGGGAAGAACACAGCTTCACTTACATAAACTGACCAAAAGAAAAGAACCACCTCCCCCCAAAAAAATACCTCTGGGTTAGGGCTGCAAGAAAATTTGTTTTTAAAAATATCACATTGCATAAATGCAAACAATAACTGTGACTGATAATAATGTTTTATTACTTTATTGGTGTAGCAGGATGACATATAGATATCTACTATCCAAGAACTTAGGGCTATCCAAAAGGCAGCATTGGTCACTGGACAACTTGACTAGGGAAGCTTCCATGTGTCAACACCATGGGAAAGAACTTCTGGGATCATTCTACTTTTGTAGGTGACACTAAAACTGTCTCTTGGTATGGCTGAAACAGTCCCATTCTTCTAAACATAAGGAGGCATTCTGATATTGGAGTTTTCATGCTAAAGTTGTAACTCAGGAAGATCTGGATTCTAATTTTGCCTCTGATACTTTACTGGCTGTTCCTGTCCAAGTCACTTAACCTCTCTGATCCTCAGTTTCCTGAAATGTAAAATGGGTGGGGCAGAAGAATCACTGTAATGCTTACCTTAAAAAAGATATCTTGAAGTTCAAATGAGATAAAATATATAAAATGTTTTGCAAACCCTGAAGCACTCTATAAATCTATTATTATGAAAAGGAGGGGAGATGTAGGGCACCAAATGGTTTGAGAGAATGGCTTTTGAAAAGTAGGATAGTGTAATGGAGACTGTTGCTGAGAATCTAGCTGTGTGACAAGTCACTTAATCTCTCTTTGGGTCTCAAGTTTCCCTGTTGTTAAAAGAAGAGCTGAGAATAGGTTACTTCTCAAGTTTCTTCCAAAGCAAAAATCCTAAAATAATATAAATTTTCAGCTCATTTGGTCCTGATATCAGCTAGATTAATAAATCTATCTTCAATTGATATTTATAATAAGGGCTCACTTAGGGGTTATAGATCCCTTTTAGGAAATCTTTTCATGGATCCACCCTTCTCTAAAAATCATAGTCAATTTCAAAACTCATTTTTGTAAAACTTTGAGTTCCAAATTTTTCTCCCTCCCTCCTTTACCTCTCCCCTCCCCAAAATAGCAAGCAATCTGATAAAGGCTAAATATGTGTAATTCTTTTAAGCATATTTCCATATTTGTCATAAAGTGCAAAAAAAATAAGACCAAAAAGGAAAAAAAAAATCATGAGAAAGAAAAAAAACCAAGTAAACAAGAACACCAAAAGTTGAAAACACTATGCTTTGCATTTGATAAAATTCAACACTCATTCCTATTAAAAAAACTAGAAAGTAAGTATAGGAATAAATGGAGTTTTCCTTACAATGATCACTAGCATCTATTTAAAACCATCAGCAAGCATCACATGTAATGGGGATAAACTAGAACCATTCCCAATAAGATCATGGATGAAACAAGATTGCCCACTATCACCATTACTATTCAATATTGTCTTAGGAATATTAGCTTTATGAATATAATAAAAATGACAATACTACCCAAACTAATCTACTTATTTAGTGCCATACCAATCAAACTCCCAAGAAATTATTTTACAGATCTAGAAAAAATAGTAGCAAAGTTCATTTGGAAGAACAAAAGGTCAAGGATTTCAAGGGGATTAATGAAAAAAAAAGGCAGATGAAGGTGGCCTTGCTGTACCATATCTAAAACTATATTATAAAGCAGCAGTCATCAAAACCATTTGGTACTGGCTAAGAAATAGAGCAGTTGATCAGTGGCATAGGATAGGTTATCAGGACAATCTAGGCAATAACTTTAACAATTTAGTGTTTGATAAACCCAAAGACCTCAGCTTTTGGGATAAGTACTCACTATTTGACAAAAACTTCTGGGAAAATTGGAAACTAGTGTGGAAGAAATTAGGGCTTGACCCACATCTAACACCACATACCAAGATAAGATCTAAATGGGTTCATGATCTGGCTATAAAGAGTGATACTGTAAGCAAATTAGAGGAACACTGGATAGTTTCCTCTCAGACCTGTGGAGATGGAATAAATTTATGTCCAAAGAAGATCTGGAACTCCTAATTGAACACCAGATAGATAATTAGGATTATATTAAGTTAAAAAGTTTCTGTACAAATAAAACTAATGCAGACAAGATTAGGAGGGAAGCATCAAATTGGGAAATCATCTTTATATTTAATGGTTCTGATAAAGACCTCATTTCTAAAATATATAGAGAATTGTCTCATATTTATAAGAATTCAAGCCATTCTCCAATTGATAAATGGTCAAGGGATATGAACAGACAATTTTCAGATGATGAAATTAAAACCATCTCTAGTCATATGAAAAGCTGCTACAAATCACTATTGATCAGAGAAATGCAAATTAAGACAACTCTGAGGTACCATTACACACCTGTCAGATTGGCTAAAATGACAGGAAAAGATAATGATGAATGTTGGAGGGGATGTGGGAAAACTGGGACACTGATACATTGTTGGTGGAACTGTGAATGGATCCAACCATTCTGGAGAGTAATTTGGAGCTATGCTCAAAAAGTTATCAAACTGTGCATACCCTTTGACCCAGCAGTGTTTCTATTGGGCTTATATCCCAAAGAAATCATAAAGGAAGGAAAGGGCCCCACCTGTGCAAGAATGTTTGTGGCAGCCCTTTTTGTAGTGGCTAGAAACTGGAAACTGAATGGATGCCCATCAACTGGAGAGTGGCTGAATAAATTATGGTATATGAATGTTATGGAATATTATTGTTCTGTGAGAAACGACCAGCAGGATGATTTCAGAGAGGCCTGGAAAGACTTGCATGAACTGATGCTGAGTGAAATGAGCAGAATCAGGAAATCATTATACACAGCAACAACAATATTACATAATGATTAATTCTGATGGACATGGCTCTCTGCAACAAAGAATTGTCTCAAACCAGTTCCAATTGTTCACTGAAGAAAACCATATACACCCAGAGAGAGGGATATGAAATATGGACCACAACATAACATTTTCATGCTCTCTCTATTGATGTTTGTTTGCATTGTGTTTCCTTTCTCTGATTTTTTTTTTTCTTGTAGATAGGATTTTTCTTGCACAACTTGTCAAGTATTTCAACATTATTAACATGTAATGGACTTCCTGCCATCTAGGGGAGGGGAGGAGACTGGGGGCAAAACTTGTAATGGAAAGCTTTGTAAAGATCAATGCTGGGGAACTACCCATACATATGTTATACAAATAAAAAGCTTTAATTAAACAAAAAAAAAGGAATATTAGTTTTAGCAATAAGAGAAGAAAAAAAAACTAAAGGAATTAGAGCAGGTAATGAAGAAACCAAATTATCATTCCTTGCAGATGATATGATTCATACTTAGAAAATCCTAGAGAATCAACTAAAAACTACTAGAAATAATTCACAACTTTAGCAAAGTTGCAAGATACAAAATAAATCCACATAAATCATCAGCATTTCTATATGTTACCAACAAAGTCCAACCCCAAGAGATACAAAGAGAAATTCCATTTAAAATACTTGTAGATAATATAGCATATTTGGGAGTCTACTTGCCAAGACAAAGTCAGGAACTATATAAACACAATTACAAAACACTTTCCACATAAAGTCAAATCTAAACAATTGGAAAAAATATCAAGTGCTCATAGATAAACCAAGCTAATATAATAAAAATGACAATTCTACTTAATCTACTTTATTCAGTACCATACTAATCAAACTACCAAGAAATGACTTTATAGACCTAAAAAAAATAATAACAAAGTTCTTCTGGAAGAACAAAAGGCCAAGAATTTTAAGGGAATTAATGAAAAAAAATGCAAATGAAGGTGGCCTGGCTGTACCAGACCTAAAATTATGTTATAAAGCAGTAGTCATTAAAACCATTTGGTACTGCCTAAGAAATAGAGGAGTCGATCAGTGGAGTTAGGTTCATAAGACATAATATTCAATGACTATAGCAATCTAGTATTTGATAAACCCAAAGACCCCAGCTTCTGGGATAAAACTCACTTTTAAAAAATTAACTAATTTTTTATCTTTAAAAATTTTTTTATTAAAGCTTTTTGTTTTCAAAATATATACATGAATAATTTTTCAACATTGACTCTTACAAAACCTTGTGTTCCAAATTTTCTCCTCTTTTTTCCCTCTGCCTCCCCTAGATGGCAAGTAATCCAACATATATGTTAAACATGTTAAAATATATGTTAAATCCAATATATTATACATATTTATACAATAATCTTGTTGCATTAGAAAAATCAGGTCAAAAGGGAAAAAAAGTGAGAAGGAAAACAAAATGGAAATGAACAACATAAAATAAGAGTGAGAATATTATGTTGTGATCCACACTCAGTTCCCACGGTTCTCTCTCTGGGTGTAGATGGCTCTCTTCATCACAAGATCATTGGAACTGGCATCAATCATGTCATTGTTGGAAAGAGTCATGTCCATCAGAAGTAAACATCATATAATCTTGTTGTTGCCATGTATAATGATGTCCTGGTTCTCCTCATTTCACTTAGCATCAGTTCATGTAAGTCTCTGAAGCCTCTCTAAAATCATCCGGCTGATCATTTCTTATAGAACAATAATATTCCATGATATTCATATACCATAACTTATTCAGCCATTGTCCAATTGATGGGCATCCACTCAGTTTCCAGTTTCTAGCCACTACAAAAAGGGCTGCCACAAACATTCTTGCACATGTGGGGCCCTTTCCCTCCTTTAAGATCTCTTTGGGATATAAACCCAGTAGAAACACTGCTGGATCAAAGGGCATGCACAGTCTGATAACTTTTTAAGCATAGAAGAACTCACTCTTTGACAAAAATTGCTAGGAAAATTGGAAAATAGCATGACAGAAACTAGGCATTGACCAGCACTTAACACCCCATACCAGGATAAGGTTAAAATAGGTTTATGATTTAGACATAAAGAGTGATACTGTAAGCAAATTAGAAGAAGAAAGGATAATTTGATCTGTGGAGAAGAAAGGAATTTGTGACCAAAGAAGAATTAAATGCAATGAAATGAAATGCAAAATGTATAATTTTTATTATACTAAATTAAAAAGTTTCTGTACAAACAAAACCAATGCAGACAACATTAGAAGGAAAGCAGAAAACTGGGGGGAAATTTTATATCCAAGGATTCTGATAAATGCCTCATTTCTAAGACATATGGAGAATTCACTCAAATTTATAAAAATACAAGCTATTCTTCAATTGATAAATGGTCAAAAGATATGAAAAGGCAATTTTCAGATAAAGAAATTAAAAACATTTCTAGTCATATGAAAAAATGCTCTAAATCACTATTGATCAGAGAAATGAAAATTAAGACAACTCTCATATCTCTCAAATTGACTAAGATGACAAGATGACAAGAAAAGATAATGATAAATGTTGGAGGGGATGTGGGAAAACTGGAACACTAATACATTGTTGATGAAATTGTGAACTGACCCAACCTTTTTGGAGAACAATATGGAACTATGCTCAAAGGGCTATTAAACTGTGCATACCCTTTGACCCAGCAGTGTCTCCATTGGGCTTATATCCCAAAGAGATCTTAAAGGAAGGAAAGGGCCCCACATGTGCAAGAATGTTTGTGGCAGCCCTTTTTGTAGTGGCAAGAAACTGGAAACTGAAAAGATGCCCATCAATTGGAGAATGGCTGAATAAATTATGGTATATGAATGTTATGGAATATTATTGTTCTGTGAGAAACGACCACCAGGATGATTTTAGAGAGGCCTGGAGAGACTTGCATGAACTGATGCTGAGTGAAATGAGCAGAACTAGGAGATCATTATATACGGCAACAACAATACTATATGAGGATCAGTTCTGATGAACGTGACTCTTTCCAACAATGAGATGATTGAAATCAGTTCCAATGATCTTGTGATGAAGAGAGCCATCTATACCCAGAGAGAGGACAGTGGGAACTGAATGTGGATCACAACATAACATTCTCACTTTATTTGATGTTGTTTTCTTACTCATTTTCTTTCCTTTTTGATCTGATTTTTCTTGTGAAGCAAGAGAATTGTATTAATAGGTTTACACATATTGGATTGAAAATATATTTTAACATGTATAACATATATTGGATTGCTTGCCATCTAGGGGAGGGGGGGAGAAGGGGAAAACATGAAACATAAGGTTATGCAAGGGCCAATGTTGAAAAATTATCTGTGCATATGTTTTGAAAATAAAAAGCTTTAAAAAATTATCTTTCTATTCACTGTGCCATGCTTCTTCTCCATAAAAAGGCTTGACATGGGCACAGAGCCCATGACCTTGGTTGGCTTTACTGGTGCCTTACTCTGATTCAACTTAGATAAGTGACCTTGACAATTTCACAATGTCACATGAAACACGTCAATTGCCACCATAGCCAGATTCTTTTATTTATGCTTTGCATGCTTACCTAGGCTAATTCCACTGCATATATAATCTCCTTGGGATCAGAAGGTTCTGCAAGTGTCATAGTGCCTGCACACAATAAACTTCAACTCTCTGAAGTCATTATTTCCTCTTTGTTGTTTTTCATCCCCCAAGGTCAAAGCAAATTATCTGACTTAGCTAACTATTGTGCTCTGTACAACTAGCCTTCATTCAGGAAGCTGAAAGTAGAACATTGAGAAATGTGAAACAGTTGATGGAACATTCTCTCCCAAATGACCTCCTCAACCAGCTCTAATCCAAAACTGTTAACTGGTCTTGCCTCCTTCCCAAGTCAGTGACTAACTGAAATTTGCTTTCCTTCCTTCCTTGTCTCTTCCCACCCTCCACAAAATATTGGCACTAATGAAGAGGAATATTGGGATAAAGCAAAAATTCCCATCACACTCCCATTGTCTGTATGCACGACCTTTTGTTGCTTTTAAAAGGATGTTTCTATTCATAAAGGTAGAAAGGAGGAAACATCCAATAGATAGCCTTATTATGATATTATATTAGCCCTGTTCTCCAATTTCAGTCTCTTCCTCATACCTCTGCTGCAGAGTTTTCTGCTAGTTATCTCAAGGCAAATTATTACCTTAATTAATGTAGGGCATGTACAAAAATACTAAGTCTTTCAAAGTTATGAAGACAGCACAGGAAAAGTGCTGTATGAAGAGATGACAACTTGACCTGTTGAGACTATCCTCTTAACCCTTGATTATCCTATGAGAATGCTAGGTTTTACTTTGATTTTTTTTCCCTCCCCACCAAATATTAAATTTCACTAGTATAGAGAACTTTTTGTTGTTCAATCCTTTCAGTTTTATTTGACTCTTTGTGATTCCATTTGGAGTTATCTTGGCAAAGATACAGGAGTGATTTGTTATTTCCTTCTCCAAATCATTTTACAGATGAGGAAACTGAGGCAAATGGGGCAACATGACTTGCCCAGGGTCACATAGCTAGTAAGTATCTGAGGCCAGATTAAAACTCAGGGAAATGAATCTCCCTGACTCTAGGGCTGGCCCTCTATCTACTGCACCACTGCCAATAAAGAAATTTCTTTTACCAATAGAGGTCAGCAATTCTACAACTTAAAACATTCTCTAAGGAAATTCTATTTTACAGGCTTATATTCTAAGAAGGTGTGGAGAATCAAGATCACAGATCTTTTAAAGGATAAGTATTTTCCCAAATATTTCAAAGCACTTTCAGGTATCTTATTTAACTTAGATTTTTGATATCTTTGAAATAGACTATGTGTGGGATAAAAATGTGACTCCCGATTCAAAATCATTACTCAGAGATCCCTCAAAATGAAGATTAGAAGTTTATTTGAATCTCTCAAAATTCTAGGCAGTCATTCCTCTCCAGGACCTGCCAAGGAGAGGAAGGAGGCCCACTTCTCTCAACTGAGCATATGACTTTTATAAAAAGAGAGGGAGGCCTGGCTTCCAGGACCTGCCAATCTCCAGAACAAAGCATTTCCCGCCCACTCAAGACACACAGATATCAAGCAGACCTTTTGCAAATAGGTAAATTGCAAATAGGTTCCCAGTCAGTCTGGTCTACCTTTGATATCCTAAAGTGCCACAATTTATCTCTTCCTGCAATAGGATTCCCAATGAAAAAACCACACCAATCTCTCACAATCATTATTCTGAGAAGTCCTCAGTTTCCCATCTCACTCAAATAGAACAGATATGATGTTCCTATTTGACTTTGAAAAAAACCTTTTTTTCAAGCTCTCCAGATTTCCCCCACAAATAGAAAAAATTTGTGCCTCAGGGTGATCATAGGTGCTGAAAAATCAAGAAGATTTGGAGTAGAACAGATGTTCTCCCCATACAACTCAACAAGATCTGAACAAAGGCCCTGGGTGGAGATTATGGGTGGAGATTAACCTGTGTGAAGTGCAAATACCTCCAGCCTAACTCCCAAATACCCATCAAGTGGGGAATCCCTTGGGCTAGCTAGGTGTGGTTGGAGCCTCAGCAGGAACCACTTCCTGGACTGTTTATGGAGTGGTAGGTTTGAGTCCAGAAAGATAGAGTGAATCTCCACTGATTAGGAATGCCAGGCCCAAGTGTGCTAAGACACAGCCTTGAGCAAGAAGGAACCAGAACTGGGAGAGTGCAGAAGCAGTGGGGCAGGGGCACTGCTGACTGTGGGCACTTGTAGGAGGGTGGAACTCTTTGTTTGGGGTTCCTGGTCAGAGGAGAGAGCTGAAGGGAAGATTAAGGCATCACCCCCTACACCCTATGATTAGAGGTGCTTATACCATTATTTAAGAAAAAATGAACCAGCAAAGAAGAAAGAATTCCACCACTGAAACATATTATGGGATTAGGGAAGACTGGGGTTCATCTTCAGAGGAGGACACTTTAGTAAAATAAAGCTTCTACCCCAAAGAGTAACATGAAATGGCTCCCTACTCAGAGAAAATTTATAGAACTCAAAGAAATTTTAAAAATCAAATGAGAGATATTGAAGAAAAACTAAAAAAAAAAAAAACATTCAAGAAAAACAAGATTATGAAAAATAAAAGTTAACCAATTAGAAAAGGAGGTATAGAGCCTCAAAGATGAAAATAACTCTTTGAAAATTACAATCCAGCAAGGGGGAGCCAGTAAAGTTATGAGAGACCAAGAAATAACAAAATAGATTATAACTAAAGAGAAAATGGAACAGAATGTAAAACATCTCATAAGAAAAACAACAGGTCTGGAGAACAGATCAAGAAGAGAAAATATAAGAATAATTGGACTGCTAGAAAGTTGTAACCAAAAAGAGAATTTTGACACAATAATGCAGGAAATAATCCTAGAAAATTGTCCTGAAGTAATATAGGAGAAAGTAGAAGTAGAAAAAACCCACCAATCATCACCTCAAAGAGATTTTTTGTAAGAAAGCACAGAATATTATTGCAAAATTTCAAAACCCTAAGATCAAAGTGAAAATTTTGCAAGAAACAAGAAAAAAACAGTTCAAATACATGGGAGCTACAATTAGACTTGTACAAGATTTAGCAGTCACAATAAAGGAAGAATCATATTTACAGACAATCAAAAGAACTAGGCCTGCAGCCAAAATATCATATCCATCAAAAGTATCTGTAATTTTGAATGAGAAAAAATGGATCTTCGATGAATTTGCAGATTTTCAGCACTTTCTATGAACCAAATCTGAATTTTAACAGAAAATTTAACATATAAGAGCCAAAATCAAAGATCAATTTTAAGGAACTCAACATGGACAAACTGTTTAAACTTGGACAAATTGGTTTTTACATGTTATATTGTACATTATATGTTTAAGGTTCACATCAACAATGGGGTAACTCCAAGGAAAGATTGGCAGAGTATAGGTAAAAATAGTAATCATATTATACAAATGAGGTACAGAGGAAGAATAGACATAGAATCATTAGAGGGGGAAGGAGGGCTCGTAGTTCTGAGAACCTACTCACATTGAGAATGGGCTTAATAGGCAACATTACATGTATACCATGAAGGGTATAGCACCCTCCAAAATCTATAAAGAAATAAGGGGAGGAGGAATGGGTGGATGGGGAAACAAAGGGTGAGGGAAGAAAACAAGGGAGGGATCCTTGAGTGTGGGGAGGTTAAGTAATAGTAAGGCAAGTTATGGAGCAGAATTTAATTAAAGAGTCAGCTGGGTGTGGTGTGTGTGTGTGTGTGTGTGTGTGTGTGTGTGTGTTTGTATGTATGTACATACCTACATTTGTATATATAAATAAATCTTTTCTTAACTGTAGCTTGCTTGGGGTGATGGTGGGGAAGAAAGGAGGGAAAAGAAGTAAATAAGATGCACAGCAAAGAACCAAAAAACAATTTACAAGGAAGTAAAGAAAAAATGGACATTCGTGAATAAAATTTCTTCTATACACACACATATATGTATATCTACATACACACACATATTTTCTTGATCTGGTAATTTGTTGTTATATATTTTGAATCCTCCATAATGTTCTGCTGGCCATGTGTCAATGTTCTCTTTTGTTTTACTTTGTATTCTTTTTCTGTTGGCTTTTTTTTTTTTTTAATAAACAAAGGGGAGGGGGGCAAAGAATCATTGGACTACCTGAAAGCAAAGAACAAAAGAATTTAGTCATCATCTTACAATTATCAGAAAAACTGTCTGAATATTCTAGAAACAGAAGATAAAATAGAAACTGAAAGAATCTACCTAGCACCTCCTGAAAGCGATCCCCAAATGAAAACTCCCAGGAATATTATAGTCAAATTTTAGAACTTCCAAGACAAGGAGAAAATATTATAAGCAATCAGAAAGAAATACTTCAAATATCCCAACTGCAGTCAAGATCACATGATATCTAGCATTTTCTTCATTAAAGCACTGAGGGCTTGGAATGTGATTTTTCCAGATGGGAAAAGAGTTAGGATTATAACCAAGAATCACCTACCTAGTAAAAGTGAGTATAATCCTTTGGGGAAGAGAGGAAGAGATGGACATTCAATGAAATAGAGAATTTTCAAATGTTTCTAATGAAAAGACTAGAGTTGAATTGAAAATTTGACTTTCAAATACAATCTCAAGAGAAAAGTAAACAGGAAAGAGAAACCATAAGGTGTTTAATAAGATTAAACTGTTTACATTCTTACATGGGAAAATGATACTTGTAACTCCAAAAAATTTCTTATTAGGCCAGTTAAAAGTATAAATAGACAGAAGGCATGTATGTAAAAGGGGATAATCCTCTAAAAAATAAAATTAAAAGGTGAGAAAATAATATATTAGGAGGAGAAAGGGAAAGGTAGAATGAGGTAAGTAATTTGACATAAAAGCAATATGAAAGAGCCTTTATAGTGAAGGGGAAAATGGGAAAGTTGGAGGTGGTGAAGATTCTTATTAGAATTAGCTCAAAGAGAGAATAACATACACAAAGTTAAAACAACCCAGAGCTTCTACCCCATACCTATCAGATTAGTTAATATGACAGAAAAGGAAAATGACAAGTATTAGAGAATATGTGAGAAAATGAGACATTCATGTTATTGTTGGTGAAGTAGTATATTAATCCAGCCTTTCTGAGAATAATTTGGAATTCTTAAAGGACTAAACACCATGTACACCCTTTAACCAAGCAATAACATTACTATGTAACACAAAGAGATTTTTTTAAAGGAAAAAGAAAAGGAACTATCTGTACAACAATATTAATAGCAGCTCTTTTGATGGTGGCAGAATTGGAAATTGAGTGAAATGTCCATCAATTGGGGAATGGCTGAACAAGTTGTATATATGATTGTGATAGAATACTATTGTGCTATAAGAAATGATGAGCCAGATGCTCTTAGAAAAATCTGGAAAGACTTCCAACTGATGCAAAGAGAAATGAGTGGATCCAGGAGAAAATTGTACACAATTAATAGCAAAATTTATATAATATATAATAATATAATTAATATATGTAATTATATACAATAATATATAATGACTTAGCTATTCTGCACAATAGAATGATCCAAGACAATTTGAAGGACTTATGAAAAATGCCATCCATCTCCAGAGAAGAACTAATAATATCAGCTTCTTTATTTTTCTTGTTTTTTTTTTTGTTTTGATGTTTTCTTTTTCAACATGACTAATATGGAAATGTGTTTTATGTGACTGTACCTGTATAACATATCAAATTGCTTGCCTTCACAATGAAGAGAGATAAAGGAGGGAGATAAAGTAGAACTCAAAAAAAAATTAAAATGAATGTCAAAATTTATTTTTTCACAGTAAATGGGGGGGAGGGAAGAAATGAAAATATTAAATAAAAATAAAATTAAACAAACTCAGCCTGACATTTAAAGCTTTTCACACTGGATTTAGCTTTCCTTTCCAGTCTTATGTAAAAAGTATTACCCTTCATATATTGTATTGGATTACATGCTGAAAATCCATATCTTCTCTTGGCAATTTTTCACAGGCTGCCCGCATTACTGCAATGTGTTCCCTACTCAAGTCTGCCTCTTAGCTCAGTTTCAAGGTTTAGCTCAGATATACCTTCAGCAAGTTTTTTTCTGATGTCCTCACTTGCTGGGACTCTCTGCCTTCTCAAAATTATCTTGCATTTACTTATCTTTTTAAGAGCTGTACCTATCCTCTTTAAAGCATAAGCTTAAAAACAGTACCTTGTACATAGTAGGTACTTAGCAAATCCTTATTAAACTTTATTCTTGGAAAACTTAGAAAGGTTAAGTAATTTATTTAAAATAACATTTAAAGTTAGCAGAAAAGCTAGGAGCAGATATTAAGATACAAGTCATATTGAATTATTTTTTCAAGGCACTCCAGGATCCAGAGGTGTAGAATTGGAAGGAATCTCAGAAACTACTTACTCCAACTGTTTCATTTTACAGATGAATAAATTGAGATTGAAGAAGATTGTGGTACCATAGATAGTAAATATCAAAGGAGGGATTTGAACCCATTAGGGTCCTCTCACTCCAGAGTTAATACCTCATTCTATAGTAACACAACCTTCCCCTTTTCTCTTTTAAAAAATGGGAGGAGGGGTGAGGAGAAATAATTTAAAACATTTTATTTCTGCCAAGTATAAGCACTTTTGGAGCATTTCTAATAAAAAAAATGAAACAAATCTTATTTTGACATGATTCCAAATCTGGGCTAGAAAATAGGCTATTGGGGTGGAATGGGGTGGGGTAGGATATGGATGGGGGGGGGTCTGCAAAGGGAAAAACAGACAGGAACCATCTGGTTAGTTCTAATAAACTTCCTTCATCCCCTAGTTTTATTCTTGGTCTGACTTTTCAAGTGCATTTGGATTCTTATTTGAGAGCAATGCACTGAAAAGTGGAAGTGAAAGTGGGGATGTTGGGGGATGAAGCCCGGCCCTTTGAATGGCATTCTGCCTTGGGGAAACTCTATTATTTTCTCTATATTAAAAAAGGGACAGCTGTCCTACTGCAAGGCTGTTCTGTTTTTCTCAACTCCAACTCCTCTTCCTGCAACCTAGGTGTTGTGTAGATTTTGGAAAAACCTCCCTATCATCTTCTCCCTGTATCACTCCCTTTCCTCCCCTCTCACTTCCACCTTGCCAAATACTTACAGATGTCATGTCTGACCAATGCCTCCTTCTCCAAAACCTCCTTCTCTTTTGCATTTTTTGAAAGACCTTTCCAGGACCATGCCAGAGTGTTCCTCAGATTGTCACTCAGTCCCTTCATGGCTCCTCCCAACCTTCCCTTCCCCTGGGTCCCTTGTTCAGATGTGATCTCTGCTGGTACCACGCCCTTTCTGCTTCCACACTCAGATCCCACGGCAGAACAATTGTGGCAAAGGGAAGTGGCCAGGCTTGGCTTGCAGGTAGATGTATGTATAATGGGTGGGTAGGAGGTTAAAGGAAATAGCTAAGATTAACCTCAGCTACGGCTATGGGAATGTTCTCAGAATTAAATGTCCTGATGTCTTGAATGAATAGTGTTTGGCATACAGCAATCATTTAGTAAAGGCTGCTTTATTGATTTCCTGAGAGGAAAGAATCTTTCAGGTCCATATATATCAGCAGTGCTTAGGTCTGTAGCTGGAAAGAGTTGACAAATCAGGGTGTGGAGCACCACCATGATGTAGAAGGAAATAGTCCATGAAACCAGTGACATTTGATGCATATTTCTTAGTTCTTTGTTCTTCCTTTAAATGTACCTTACCACTTTGCCAGAACTTGGATTATTTTGCCTTAAAAGCTGTTATATACTTAAACTATTGTTTGACCTTTAAATATAAAGATTCCAGAGAATCAGCAAAGAGACATTGATATAGTTAATAGCTTCAGTAGAGCTGTAGTCTAAAAAATAATCTCACAAAAATCAATAGCATTTCTATACAATAAAAACAAAATTGAAGACACAATAGTAGAAAGGAAAATACTATTCTTAAAATTACAAAATGTTTTGGAGGTTAAAGCACATTCAGTACTTCTACAGATTCAATTACATAATATTCTTTAAAAAAATTTTTTTTTTTCAATCAGCAAAAATCTGTCTTCTCACTTCCTCAACCCCGCTCCCTTTGAGGGGAAAAAAAACATCCAGCTACAAACATGTATAATCAAGCAAGACAAATTCCTCTATTGTACATGTCCAAAAAATGATCTCAATCTGTACTTTATCAGGAAGTAGACAACATATTTCATTGAGAGTCCCCTGGAAGTTATTGGTTATTGAGCTGATCAGAGTTTCTAATTCTTTCAAAATTTTTTGTATTTACAATATTTTGTTGCATTGTATATTTTCCTGGTTCAGTTCATGTTATTCTGTATTAGTTCACATGTCTTCCCATGTTTCTCTGAAATCATGTCCATCTTTTTTTTATAGCACAGTAGCATTCCATCACATTTATATATCATCACTTATTCAGTTGTTACATAATTGATGATCATCACTTCAGTTTCCAAATCTTTGCTTCAGAAAAAAAAGCTACAATAAATATATTTATTAAATACTTTTTGATTAATAATTATGTTTAATAAAGAATAATTGGCCTTGATTTAACAAATATTATAAAACATGGCCTGGAATGAATCTATCTTGGGTTTAAGGAAATTAAATATTGAGAATTTAGACAACTTCCTTTGAGATTACATGGCATCATTTGTAAGAAAAACAAAAACAGAACTTATACTAAGGACTCATTTGATGGTAAGAGAACTTCAAAATGCTTTTTTCTTAAGAGTGATGTTAGATTTTTTTTTTATTATAAAAGATTCTATGTTTATTATTGCCACTGTATTTAATACAATATTCAGTGGTTTCTTTTTTTTTTTAATATATAAAGCTTTGTATTTACAAAACATGAGTGACCTTTCAACATTGACCTTTGCAAAAACTTTTTTTTCCCAAGCTTTTCCCCTCCTTTCCCCCACCCCCCACCCCTAGATGACAGGTAATCTAATACATGCTAAATAGGATAAATTATATGACAAATACAATACATGTATACATATCTATACAATTATCTTACTGCACAAGAAACATCAGATCTAGAAAGAGAAGAAGAAAAAACAACCTAAGAAGGAAAACAAAATGCATGGAAATATTCACAGAAAGCGTTAAAATGCTGTGTTGTGGTTCACTCTCAGTTCCCACAGGCCTCTCTCTGGATGTATATGACTATCTTCATCACAGAACAACTGGTTTGAATCACATCATTGTTGAAGAGAACCATGTCCATCAAAATTGATCATTGTATAGTCTTGTTGCTGTGTATAATGTTCTGGTTCTGCTGATTTCAGAGTGATGTTAGATTACACTAAGCAATAGATTTCAGAGGTTCCTAAAGTTGGAAGTCATTTTTAAAGCCCATTCAGTCTGGATGATTCATGAATTTGTCTGCATAATAATTCTAATAAGTGAACATCTAGCTTCTACTTACAGATCTGTGTATGTTCTATTTGTTCAAGTCAGCTTCTAAGCTCATATGCGTTGCTCCTAAATCTGCTCTCTTGTTCTAGGAACAAATCTATTTTCTTTTTACATGAGACAGTCCTTCAGATACTACTATATTTCTTTACATGCAACCATAGCATAATTTGTTCAATCATTCCCTAATTGATAGCAGCTACTTTTTTTTTTCTAGAAATTTTAATTCTTTATTACTTAATGGGAAGAAGAGATTGGAGTTAGTTACATGATATCTTTCCTCCAAAATGTGATTTGTCATCACATAGGTAAGCATAGCAACAAATAAGCCCAAAGCAGATGCATGTTTTCAAATTAAAATGAAAAACATTTTCTTAGCTAATATTTAAACTTTACCTTTCATTTATGTATAAAAAAAATAGAAACAAGCCTAGCTTATCAGGGGAGTCAGAATTAGAAGGGAGCTTTCAATTTTGGCTTGCATACAAATAAGTATGTAATATGGAACTAAATGTATTTATTTTGACCCATTAAAAGATTAATAATGAGCTAAAAATATCATAAGATGATAAAATCAATTTCCATAAAACCAAAAGAGATATCATATATCATAGGCCCCTGGGAATATCATGGCATCACTTTCAGAATTTTGAGCATATAACTTTGGCCATTTCATTTTACTGCTATAGGCCTTAGATGTGTGTCTGTAAAATTTAAGAATTGGATTAGATTAAGTCTCTGCAGAACAGGGGGAATGATATAATCACATCTCCTATATTTAAGAATGGTGGATAAAGGACATGCTTCCAAAAAAGATTTTTAAGCTCTTGCCCCTTTCTTGCCACCCCTTAATTAGAAGTATAAGGGGTTTTTCATAGCAACTACTTTGTTTTCAGTTCTCTGCTATAAATTGCTACTGTGAATATTTCATGAGTCATTTAAGCTGTGCAGTGGATACTGCCTTGGGGTTGAAGTCAGGAAGACCTGAGTTCAAATTTAGCCTCAGATAGTCATTGGCTTTGTGACTCTGGGCAAAGCAATTTACCCTGTTTCCATTTCCTCATCTGTAGAATGAACTGGAAAAGGAAATGGCAAACCATTCCAGTATCTTTGCCAAGAAAACTCCAAATGGGGTCATGAAGCCAGAGGTAGTTGAACATTAATATTTTGGGGGCCTATGGATCTTTTTGTCCTTATCCTCCTTTCAGTATATGTCTATTGATGGATCTCTGGGTCAAAGGACATCAACAGTTTAGCCACTTTTCTCACATTATTTCAAATTATTTCCATAATATTACTCATTCATAACTTTCCCTAACAGTATATTAATGTGCTTGCCTTTCCCATAGGCTCTCCAACATTTACTATTCTCATCTTTTGTTAGCTTTGCCAATTTTTTCAGTGTGAGAAGAAACTCGAATTGCTTTCATTTTCATTTCTACTGTTGGTGATTTGGAGCAAATATAGTTGGTTAATCATTGCAATTCTTCATTTGAGAACTTTGTCCATATCTTTTGATCACTTCTTTATGGAAAGTTAGTTTCTCTGTGTGTTGATTCTTTATATACTTTGGATCATAACTTTCTTTAAAGAAATAGCACCATGTACTTAAAAACTGGAAATAAATACATATATACCATTTACCTGAAGTGGATATACCAGATTCCCATTGGTCAAGCAGGCAAATATCTAGCTGCAAATGTTCTATACCTCTACCTTAACAAACCTTCCCTCTCTTTTTTTCTTAACTTAATCCTTCATTTTTGAAAACTTTAATCTTTTTTATATAACCTTTAACTCTAAACACATCCCTTCCCTCTCTCTGGCAAGCCATTTTTCATGATACAAGTTTTAAAAAGGAGAGAAATACTTTAGGCTTCCTTTAAGTCTCTAGTAAAGTCTCACCTTCTGCAAGGGGACCTTCCTTCTCTTTAATTTTATATTCTGTTAAACTGTGAGCTCTTTGAGAGCAAATTTTTTTGGGGTCTTTCTTTGTATATCCCTGACAGTTAGCACAGTGCCTGGCACCTTACTAGCTGAGTAACAGATGTTTGCTGACTTAATAGATCAGTAAAACTAACCAGATATCCATATCTGTCTATAGTATATGCCATATTCTAAATCCAAAGTCTCCCACCTCTGGAAAAAGAATAAGAAAATCCTTTAAAAACAAAAACAAAAACAAAAAAAAACCCTCTTCTGGGGCAGTTAGGTGGAACCATACCTATATAAAATGGAAAACTTAATCAGTAAATGTTATATGTATTCTATTCTGCCTATTCACTGTTCTATGTCACTTCCTCTCCTGAGACCTCCCTATTCCCTGTGACACAATTATTAAAAACCCATTTAAAAGGGGGCAGCTAGGTGGTATAGTAGATAGAGCACCAGCCCTGAAGTCAGGAGGACCTGAGAGCATATCTGGCCTCAGACACTTAATACTCCCTAGCTGTGTGACCCAGGGCAAGTCACTTATTATTATTGTTTTTATTTTTTTTATAATTTTGGAAAAGGACCTTTTTTATTGCTAAAAATTTTTTTCTTATCTTTTTTTTAAGCTTTTTATTTGTGAAACATATGCATAGGTAATTTTTCAACACTGACCCTTGCAAAGCTTCTGCTACAAATTTTTCCCTCCTACCCCTCACTCCCTTCCCTAGATGGCAGGAAGTCTAATACATGTTAATTATGTTAAACTATTTGACAGATCGAATATGTGTATATATATTTATACAATTATCTTGCTGTACAGAAAAAAAAAAAAAAACCTGAGAAGGAAAACACAATGTAAGCAAACATCAATAGAGTATGAAAATACTACGTTGTGGTCCAGACTCAGATCCCACAGGCCTCTCCCTGGGTTGTATATGGCTTTGTTCATCTCTGAGCTGCTGGAACTGGTTTGAAACATCTTGTTGTTGGAGAGAACCATATCCATCAGAATAGATCATCATATAGTCTTATTGTTGCCATGTACAATGATCTCCTGGCTCTACTCATTTCACTTAGCAGCAGTTCAGGCAAGTCTCTCCAGGCCTCTCTGAAATCATCCTGTTGGTCATTTCTTACAGAACAATAATATTCCATGACATTCGTATACAATAATTTATTCAGCCATTCTCCAATTGATAGGCATCCATTCAGTTTCCAGTTTCTAGCCACTACAAAAAGGGGCACCACAAAGATTTTTGCACATGTGGGACCCTTTCCTTCCTTCAAGATCTCTTTGGGATATAGGCTGGGCAAGTCACTTAACCCCAATTGCTTTAGGGGAAAAAAAAAGGAAAAAACTCTTCCCTAAGGCCTGAATCACAAAAGAGTTGAAATAGCCCTGGTTGTGCTCTCATTTATAAGGAATTTTAACTGTTTGAGCCAGAATATGCTACTTAGCAAAAATATATACCAAATATATTCTAGCAAATGGCAGGAGTTTGAAAAATGCCAACAGATGGCTGTTGCAACTCAGCAGAGGACTAATAAATAAAGCAGAGAAAGCAGTTCAGCAAATGACCTCAGCAGTTCACAGCTCAGGGAAGAAAGTAGCAACCTCTGCAGGAAAGCAGTAAGAGGCTTCAGAAGCAGTTCTAGTTGGAATGCACTCCTGTTACATGTAGTCTATTTCTTACTGCTGATGTAGGAATCAGTTTTAAAAAAAGGTACACCTTTGTGTATGGGGAGATTACCTTGTTATCTCACTACTCAGTTTAATTAAATGCTTTTGCTTTGAGTTAATATCTCCTCTTCGGTGAAAGGGACATGTAGTATATGTGCAAATCCTACTATGATTTTGAAAAAATGCTGACTCAAGGAGATTTTTGAACTCTAGGTATAGCATTCAGGAAAGCACATCAAGAAAGGCTTGGATTCCAGTTTGATAGAATAACAACTGACTTCTTTTATAAAAAATCTCCCAAGGCACAGCATATAATTTTCAACCATATTCTCCAATTAATTGGTTAAAAGAATAATCAAATTTCTGATTTTTTCCTTGACATAAATTTTTTCTTTTGAATAAAAAAATTTGACTTCTTTCAATAAGTCATTTATCTTATTTCTCTTATCTCTTCCAATCCCCCATAATCTAGGCAAAAAAGGAACAAGAAACAACACAAAAATAAGAACAAAATGACAAAATCATTATTAAAATTATACAGTCAAACAAAGCTTAGGCTCTTTTAGCCATGACTATAATGCAAACAACATGAGAGTAAGTACTCCTATGGTCAGAAATGAAACTTGGTGGGAAGTACATATTTTAACATGGAAGAATTTGCTGCGATTTGTTGGAAGGAGTGACATGATTTCTCTTAAGTGAAGTAAAGAAAGTGAAGGAAAAAAAAATGTCTTCCTTAAAAGCCACATGATCACTAAGGAAAGAAACTAAGTTCAAATATTATCTCAAAAAAATAGGTGAAGATGTTGAACACAAAAATGTAGAACCTGTCTTAGCACATTCAAACTAAAGTCAAAAAGGATCAAGGGCAGTAGAAGGATTAGCAGGACAATGAAGTCACATACTACTGCAGGAGAGGTTAAAGAGGCCTCTAATAGGACCCAATACTCAAGAACTTTTTGGGAGTGTCATAATAAAGGATTCGCCCTTTCCAGGGTGCCAAGTTCTAGGATGGCTGAATCAACAATGACAAAGTGTAATTCAGTAAAGGAGAAGATAGAGGGGTCTATTTCTAGAGATTAATCTAGGAAATGGTTTCTAGGAAAAATACTTCGATTCTCATTAGACCTCGAAATGATACCAAATTCAATCAATCTCAACCTGAAAGTTTGAGTGTTGTTCTAGCACAGAATTAAAACAGTTTGAGGCTATCACCCCTGTGTAGGCTATACACCCTTCACTTTTCCATTTCAATCTGTAGGTGAACCATTAACCTCTATTCTCTGATTTTATGCTCCACTGTTCTACTGCCTTTTTGTGCTTTTCTAAACCATAAAACCAAAGGAGTGCCCCATATCAGTCTCCTTGACTCCTTTCTAGTCATAAGCTTTTAAACTGAGCTGGAAGAAGTCATGAAATTGATAGGAGTTCAAGCCTGCTTGTTCTCTAAGGCTGAAATTCCTTTATCATTTCATCCACTTTGAGACCATCTCCCTAATTGTTCCCCAATTCTACCAAGGATCCTTTATCTCCCCACTTCTCCCTGATTCTATCAAGCATCATTTATCTCCCCAACCCCTCTCTGATTTTATCCATGAGCATCTCCTCAATTTCTCCTGGATTCCTTCAAGTATAATTTATTATTATTATTATTATTTTCTGAGGCAATGGAGGTTAAGTGACTTGCTCAGGGTCACACAGCTAGGAAGTGTTAAGTGTCTGAGATCAAATTTGAACTCAGGTCCTTCTGACTTCAGGACTGGTGCTCAATCCACTGCACCATCTAGGTGCCCCCAAGCATCCTTTATTTCCTCAACTCTTTTCTGGTTTTTCCCTCCCTTCCTTCTATTTATAAAAACTGCCCCTTCCGAAAGGGCCCCACATGTGCAAGAATGTTTGTGGCAGCCCTCTTTGTAGTGGCTAGAAACTGGAAATTGAATAGATGCCCTTCAATTGGAGAATGGCTGAATAAGTTGTGGTATATGAATATTATGGAATATTATTGTTCTGTAAGAAACGACCAGCAGGACGATTTCAGAAAGGCTTGGAGAGACTTGCATGAACTGATGCTGAGTGAAATGAGCAGAACCAGGAGATCATTATACACAGCAACAACAGTACTATATGACGATCAATTCTGATGGACATGGCTCTCTTCAACAATGAAATGTTTCAAACCACCTCCAATTGTTCACTGAAGAAAGCCATATACACCCAGAGAGAAGGATGTGAAATGTGGACCACATCATAACATTCTCATACTCCTTGATTGATGTTTGCTTACATTGTGTTTCCTTTATCTGATAAGTCTTTTGTGTAGATAAGATTTTTCTTGCACAACAATGATAAGTTTGGAAATATGTATACATATATTCGATTTGCCAATATTTTAACATAATTAACATGTAGTGGATATTCTGCCATCTAGGGAAGGGGTGGGGAGTTGGGGGGAAAAATTTGTAACAGAAAGCTATGTAAGGGTTAATGTTGAAGAATTACCCACACATATGTTATGCAAATAAAATTTTAAAAAATTAAAAAAAATTAAAATAAATAAATAAATTTTAGGTCCTAGTCTCAAAAAAAAATTTAAAATAAAATAAAATGTACCTTAATAATTTTAATTGTTAAAAATAGAATAAAAACATGTTTGCTTAAAAAATAAAAAACAATTATTACCCCCACAAAAAAAACAAAACAAAACAAAACAAAACAAAACAAAAAAACCTGCCCCTTCCCAAAGCATGTCAAAAAATCACCTCTGGATTTTGTCCATGACCTTTTCTCGTGAATAAAGGTACTTTTTGGCAGAGAAAATTCCATTGTGAATGTCACAAAAGCCTTTCACTTTGCACCTCACCTTTCAAATCAATTTCTCTTCTGAACCTCATTAAACCTTCATTTGCTTTTTTTTTTTTCTGACAAAATGATGTTATCTAATCTTAATGAGTTTTTGCTAGCACAAGGAAAACATTTTCTTTTCTAATGAATTCCCATCCTACTCTCTACTGTAGGTTGTTCCAAGCTTTCTCTCTCCTCAGGCATTTTATGCCATCTCTTCCACTCTTTCCTCCACTCTAGCCTTGGATGAAGTGGTCCATTTTGTTGCCAAAGCCAGATCATCTACATGCACACACTAACTCCAAGGTTCTGTGTCTGCCCTAGACTATTCTTTTGTTCCAGACTCATTTAGTGTCATTTAGTTCTCATACATTCAATTGTGATTTTCAATACAAATATTTCCTAGATCTAAATGTCCTGTCCTACTTTCTCTCATGTACAACATGCTTCACTTTCTTTTGGACATCCTGAATTGAACATACCAGAGATATTTTAAACTTTTATGGTCCAAAATAGAGCTTTCTTCCCCCTAAATCCTCAGCTCTTACCAACTTTCCTGATATTGTCAATGTCATATCTATACTTTTAATCATTTAGGCTTGCAATCTTGGTTTCATTCTTGACTATTCACTTTTATTCCTTCTACATATTCATTACACAATCTTATTTCTACCTTTATACTATCTCTCATATGTCTCCTTTTGTTTATATTCATAGCCATAACCCCAATTCAAGCCCTTATCACCTTTAACTATTGAGAGGTGATGAGTCTATTGCAATAACCATCTAACTGGTCTTTCTGCTTCAATTTCTCTCTATGCCAATCCAGTAAATATTTTGTCATCTAGATTTTGACATGTAGTCAGATTGATGGTTCATCAACCATTCCAACAAATATTAATCATCTACTATGTAATAGTAGGATCTGAGAATAAAAAGACCAAAAACCCTTGATGCTGCCTATAGGGAGTTCACATTCTATGGGGGATACAACATATACACAGACTACATATATACATACATACATTTAACTCATTGTGGATAGGTATTGCAGAGACAATGAACTGGGCCTAGAAATGGAAAGAAGAAATTTGGGGAAAGTATACAACAGTTTTAATAGACAGTTCTTGCCTTACATAAATTTGCATTATTCAAATTTGACTTCATAGGTAAAATATTTGAAAGAAATCCAAATGAGGATTCTGAAGAAGGACCTGACTAAACTGCTAGCTGCAAAGATGACTGTAGAAGAAGAAAGGGTGAGGTCAAAATATATAGCTTCACAACAAAAAATTGGCAGAATCATTTCAACATCTGAGTACAATTTTTTCTTGTATTGAAAAGATGGATCCAAATACTTCAAGATTAAAAGTTCTAAGATTAGTTGAGAATAATACTGCTTGCTATAATCAGATACATGAGGAAAAAATGTCACTGTCCAAACTTTTTTTGAGAGCTTCATAAAAAAGTTGCACAATCATCAGTGATAAAGGCTAAATTCAGTGGGTGGGGAAGGGGCAACATACTACAAAACTATGTAAACTTTACTGCATAGTCCTGTGCATACTTTATCATTAACTTTACCCTTCATTTTATTTTACTGTTTATTATCATGGATATATGTAATATATCTGCATTTTAGTAAATTTTATAACTTGTGTAAAGATATTATTTTATGTATGCCATTGTAATCATCTAGGCTAAGTAAAGGGAATAAATTCACATTACGTAAAAATCTATAAAAATTGCTTTATGGATAGGTCTGTAGAATGATTCACTTATATAAAGCAGGAACTGACTTTAATCTACCTAAAATACACAAACATTTACACAAATAACTTTTTGATATGCCTCTTATATAATGTAATATGTAATCTCCTATCACTTATTGTTAAGATTATACATAGGCTGCTAATATCTTCTTCTATGTGTTTATTATAAATACATGTTAACTATGTAATGTTTATTGTGCTGTACTTGCTTTACTTAAGAATTTTTCTGTTTCAAATGTTTAACATGACTACGTGAATAACCTCTATGTTTGCTATCTTGGGGAGGGGAGAGACAAAGGAGGGAGAAAAATTTGGAACTCAAAAATTTTATAAAAACGAATGTTGAAAACTATCTTTATAATTAATTTTTAAAAATACTATTAAGGCACAAAAAGGAGAATTTTTGTTTCACCTAAATGATAACTCTATCATTGGCAAAAATGACATTTTAATTTTTTCACTTTGCTGATTATGAGAATGTATTATATGTGTTAAATTAATTTTTAGAGACTGAAGCAATGAAAACAAACATATACTCTAACATCTATGACATCTGACATTATTTTAATTATTGACACATTAGACAGAAAAAACCTTAAACTCAAAAAGCCCACTAAAATTGTTTTTATATGTAATTGAGGAAAAATATTTTTTGAAAGAAAAAAAAAACTTTGCACACACCTAAAAAGCACATAATTTTTGTTGGAATTTTTCAGTTCCATAAGAATTCTAATTATAAAAAATCACTAAGAGAAAAATAATGTATGTTTAGGATCATAAAAATTGTTGTGTCTTGAATTCTGAAATGTTGGTGATAACTTTCACCAAGCTGACTTGCATCAATGATTTACATTCTAATTTATACCTTAGGGTCCTTATGTAGTTCAGGAAACATTTTATCTTTCTATAGAAAATGACATCTGCATCCAGAGAGGGAACTATGGAGAGAGAACTTTGGAGACTTAATATGGATTGAAGCATAGAATTTCTACTTTTTTTTTTTTTTTTGGCTTGCTTTTTCTTTCTTACAGTTTTTTCCCTTTTTGGTCCGATTTTTCTTATATAACACAACAGATATGGAACTATGTTTGCACATATGATATGACTGCACATATCTAACCTATATCAGATTGCTTGTTGCTTGGAGAGCAAGGAGGTAAGGGGAGGAGGGAGAAAAATTTGGAACACAAACTTAAAAAAATGAATGTCGAAAATTATCTTTATATGTATTTGGAAAAATAAAATACTACTTACAAAAAAAGAAACATTCTACTTTTTTGCATCTTTTAATAACTTCAAATTGTATATTTAAAGCATAACAGCATAACTCCTGTCAGCTATGAAAAGACCTCTAAAGCTATTCAGAACAAATCTTACTGATCCATGCCAATTTATTCAGACAAAAATTGAGTAAATGAAGTCAGGTGCATTTGTCATAATAATTCTTATCTTCTACCATTATGAATGTATCTAAAGCCCATTCTGTTGGTTTTGTTTTGTTTTTTTAAGAAGGTGATTTGCACTATTGATCAGAGAAATGCAAATTAAGACAACTCTGAGGTACCACTACACACCTGTCAGATTGGCTAAAATGACAGGAAAAGATAATGATAAATGCTGAAGGGGATGTGGGAAAGCTGGGACACTAATACATTGTTGGTGGAACTGTGAACGGATCCAACCATTCTGGAGAGCAATTCGGAGCTATGCTCAAAAAGTTATCAAACTCTGCATACCCTTTGACCCAGCAGTGTTTCTATTGGGCTTATATCCCAAAGAGATTTTAGAGGAGGGAAAGGGACCCACATGTGCAAGAATGTTTGTGGCAGCCCTTTCTGTAGTGGCTAGAAACTGGAAACTGAATGGATGCCCATCAATTGGAGAGTGGCTGAATAAATTATGGTATATGAATGTTATGAAATATTATTGTTCTGTAAGAAACGGCCAGCAGGATGATTTCAGAGAGGCCTGGAGAAACTTGCATGAACTGATGCTGAGTGAAACGAGCAGAACCAGGAGATCATTATACACAGCAACAACAATATTTCATGATGATCAACTCTGATGGGCATGGCTCTCTGCAACAAAGAGTTGTCTCAAACCAGTTCCAATTGTTCAGTGAAGAAAACCATATAAACCCAGAGAGAGGTATATGAAATGTGGACTACAACATAACATTTTCAGGCTCTCTATTGAGGTTTGCTTACATTGTGCTTCCTTTCTCTGATTTTTTTTTCTTGTAGATAGGATTTTTCTTGCACAACTTCTCAAGCATTTCAACATTATTAACATGTAGTGGACTTCCTGCCATCTAGGGGAGGGGAGGGGACTGGGGGTTAAATTTGTAATGGAAAGCTTTGTAAAGATCAATGTTGAGGAACTACCCATACATATGTTATACAAATAAAAAAGCTTTAATAAAAAAAAAAAGGTGATTTGTTTTTGAAGTTTCAATAATTGTTATCATTAGAAATTTTGTTCTGCTGAAAGCAAAGGGTCAGGAGTGGGGCTGATTATAGAATGATGTTAGATTCTATAGTATATACTATAGTATAAACTAAGCAGGTTAAAACCAGAGTTCACTCACCCTGGAAGGCCTTCACCTTTTTAGTTTCTGGCTGAAAGCAAGAATAACAAAAACCATCTCTGAATAAACAAAATAAGCTTTTTTTTTTTCTTTAAATGACAAAGAACAATTCATGATACAATGTCCAGACAAATTTCAATAATCAATTAACATAAGGCTCAGTAATTTAAGCTATAGAAAACAAGTAACAGGATTCAAAATTCAGGCAATCGTAATTTACTGTCAAAACAAGGAAAATATAGTTCATACATCAGAGACCATGCATCAAAGCTATGACCCCACCATGCTATCTACCAAGACAGAAACAGGCCTAATGAAATAGAAATCCTACATAATCATTCTGAAAAGCACTTTCTTTTTTCTTTTGCCTAATCTCAGGGAATGATAAAGAACACAGACAAAAGGAGACAAGTATCAATAATTATATTTCACTTTCACTTTACACCATGATGCTATTGATCTTGAGTAATATTGACACCACCCTACATTTCAAATGAAGGTTTCCTTGTTAACACTAAGGAAGAGATAATAAAACATCATTGAAAACAGCATGATAGCAGTATAACAATGAATAAAATATCTTGACGCTGGTATGAATCATTTTGTTTTGTGAATTGTAGTGTACTTTCAAAATTAACAAATTAAGATGATCCAAACAAATGTTAATAAATGTTTAGCCTAACAGCTGCAAATTTCAATTTATATTGAGGTCAAAATTTATTGCTTTTATTCAAAGCTTACGTTGAAGATCTCAATGTTATCCCCAACACTTTGCTTTCTTATATGTAATTCACATATGTGCAGGTAAAACATGGGAAAAACCTGGGGAAAAAATTATCCATAATTTTTAGTCTGATAAATCCTAACAAAAATAGAATTTTTTCTAGTAAAAAAGAAAAATAATCACTTTTTCTTCTTTAAACAATAAAGTTAACCTTAATTACTTATTAATTTATTAGATATCTTAAATTAGTTTCTTTATAAATATTAATTAAACTATTTTAACTAGAGCTTTATATAATTCAAAGCTTTAATACATTTCATAATCTTTACAAATGTACACTTTATCTTAAATATTTCTCATAAATAGTAGTCAGGTATGCATGGTTGTAATACTAGCCACTGGGGATGTTGATTCTGGTAGATCTCTTCAGCTCTGGAGTTGTAAGCTGTCATAGGTTGAGCCAATCAAGTGCCTATAATGAGTCTGACATCAATATCATGAGTTCCTGGGATGGGAGGGTGATAAGGAGAAGCCAGAGAGCTACAAGACCAAATTGCCTAAGGAGGCTCAAACCTGCCCATGTCAGAAACAGAGCAGGTCAAAGTTCCTATGCCTATCAGTAGTAGGATCAGTCCTGTGAGTAGTCCCTGCTCCTCTACAAAGGAGACCAAAACAAGAAAAAAAGGAGTCAGTCTTAAAAAAAATTTTTGTAAGTACATTAAGAAAATAAAAGTCAAATGTGACAAAATAAGATACTGTTTTTTCTGAATTGCTATATAAGTAGATACTACAATTATTTCCAATCTTATGATTAAATACTTTAAAAGTGAACTAAGTGCTTACAGGAGATATGGGTCATTGTCAAATGTCTTCATTTGACAATGTCCTCACTATTTTCAAGGATGAAAGATATTTTAAAAAAAGGCTAATAAACAAAATGAGCAAAAAACCCCCCAAAACCCTACAACTTTTTGTCTTAATAGGCCCATAGGCCCAATTAATGTGACTTTATGTTCTCTAAACAAATAAATGCATCTTACTGGTTCTTACCAAAACAAATTCACAACCTTAACATTATTGACAGCAGTACCAGAAGATTCTAACATTTAGTAATTTATATTCATTGAATCAAGCTGTAATTTTAAAACAAGAATTTAAAACATTCAGTTCATAAATTATCTCTTCTAATATAAAATTCTTACTGTTCATTTAAAAAAGCTATCGATTGTATATTTGAAAGTATTTGGTTTGGTTTTCTTTGATGTTGAATGCTGGGTCATCAATCCTGGTCTGGGGAAAAAAAACAAAAAACACATCAACTTTGTTGAAATGTAGGCAACGACACATTTTCCCCCTCCAAGCTTTCTAGAAAATTGAATTTTGTTTTTACTATGTTTATGTCTTTACCTGCCCCCCCCACAAAAAAAGAGCCAACCACATTTTTTTTTTTTTATTTTGCTACGGCAATTGGGGTTAAGTGACTTGCCCAGGGTCACACAGCTAGGAAGTATTAAGTGTCTGAGACCACATTTGAACTCAGGTCCTCCTGACTTCAGGGATGGTGCTCTCTCCATCCGCTGGGCCACCTAGCTGCCCCGGCCAACCACATTCTTATGAAGCAGTGATAAGGCCAGTTTTTGGCCCTCTTTGTTAATAACTGAATTAACTATACCTTTTGGGTTTTGCTATGACATTCACAGTCTTCTGTATTTTGCCAAAGCTCCCTATAGAAACAACAAAAACAAATTAATAAGTTATAAAATGAGCAATTTAAATATAATAAAAAGCAGTCTGTTAGAAAGTTAAAAGAAATTTTAGAAAAACAAAAATGTCCTTGAATGGATTACTAAAAAAGACAAAAACTTATAGTATATTTCATAGGTTTTTATTAGCAATTACCAATGAAAATTTATTCCTATTCCAGTTTCTTTAAAATTTTACTAGCTTTACTTAGTCCTCTTTTATAAGAGGATTTGGCCAGCCACTGCTTCTATGTACCATATAAGCCATCCTTTTCTTTCTCCTTTAGTTTAGCACAATTGATGCAGAAATGATTTTCTGTATTAAACCAAATATTGCACGTTGTATTGTATCCTGCAATTACATATAAATATAGGGGAAAAAAAGAGATTTTGAAGTAGATGAGAGCATCCAAAAAGCCAGTGAAAGGCTTCCTGACTGTGCAATTATAAGCAATTTGTCACTCTGTCTTTGTAAATGTACTTTGAAGGTATTTATTGCTTCTTGAGGTAGACTCAACAGTTTCTTAAATCCCTAGGCTTTCAGTTCTTTCTGGTCTTGATTAAGTGAATTCCAAGTTCTTTTTCCAAAGTTCAAACAATAGCAGTGTCAAATTCATTCAAACTCAGAGTAACACAATTATATTTTCTCAAATGGAAATATAAATTATCCCTTTATAATTGGATGAACTTTGCACTGAATGGCCTCAGTCCATTAATAAGGATATAAACATTTAGAAAAATTACTTAAAGGCAAACTTACCAGTACTTTTAGGATTTTCTGTTGGACAATTCACAACTGAACTAACTTTGTCCTTCCTTAATTGCTGGATAAGACCTTTATTTAAGCAAATATCTACATGACTATTGAAGAGCATCAGATCAGAAGTCTCTTGCTCTGTATTGCAAACAGGACACACCAATGTTTTGTCTCTTAGCAACGAGGTCTGGAAGGTTGTTTGCCCACTTGAAGACTTGGCATGATATCCTTCATTTTCATGAGGAGAATTCTGATAAAAATATTCACCAAGAGAAGACTTGCTCCAGAGAGTAGAATACTGATTTTGACTGTGTTCGTCCCCTGTTCCTGTGTTCAAAACCTCTGTACCTTTTCCTTGAGGAGGGACATCTATACTTACAGAAGGCACAACATTTACTAAAGGGCTTTCTATAATGTTATGGGGTTTTAAATCTGGATTTACTTTTGAACAAAATGATGATGATTGTGGGGCAGCCACCATTTTGGAGTCGCAATCTATCAGCGACCCCAAACTGAGACATTCATCGACATGCCTGTTAAATATTTCCAAACAGATTCTTCCTTGTTCCTTAAAACAAATAGGACAGGTAAAGATCTGACAGTCATCTAAATTTTCTGATGTTTCTAAATTCTCTTTCTTTTCTTTCTTTGAAAGAATAGATGGCTGTGAAACTTGGAAGCCTTGGGTTTCAGGTTCAAATTTAAAGGCTTCTTGATGGTTCCAACTCATTTCTGATCGCTTTTTAGTGAAGAAACTCTGCTTGTGATGTATTTCTGGAGGTTTCACAACTTGATCTTGGTTATTTTTCTCCAGCACAGATCCAACTGGATCTATGGTATGGCTTCCAACTTTTAAGAAGCTAATGATGCTTTTTTGTCGGTGCTTCCTGTCTTCTTCACTGGAAAAGCCTGATATCCGTATGCCTGAATATAACCAAACAGCCATAAAAATAATTAATTTCAATTTCAAAGTACTAAATCCAGTGAGACATATAAAACCTTTTTGGTATATTTCTTGACTTCTACAACAATGACAGAACAAAACTGATTTATTAATTCAAAAAATACTCTTTCTTGACTATTCTTAACTGGGAACTTATTGTGTCTTATAATAAAGTACTGTGAAATAATGTCTTCCTTGAACTGGGTATGAATGTACAGCTTTTTTTAGCTTTTCAAATTACCATACTTTATTTGATCCTGTTTAAATGTATGCTACCTTTAAATATGAATAATTATTATGACACATTGTAAGGAGGACATGTACTTATTATTATTTTTTTTTACAGTATTAGTAATATAAATAAGTTTATGTACATACTCTAGTTTTTTTTAGGAAGATTTTGTTATTGTGCAATAGTAGGCTGCATTTTTGAGTGTAGTTTATGGCAAAGAAGAAAGCATAATGGTCAAATGCAAATGAACATTATGCTTTGCAACTACGATAACAGGCAGCAGAATGTTAAAAACAATTTAAACAGGTAACAGAAAAAATCCCAAAATATGGAGGATAAAACACTCAAATTCATTACTTTGTGAAAAGGAACAAGGGAAGAAGTATTTACTAAGCACCTACTGTGTGTCAGGCACTGTGTGAAGTACTTTACAAATATTATGTCATTTGATAACATTAAAATTTCTTGCTTGATAATATTAGCTTAAAGTTAAGAAAAAAGTGAAAAATCTAATAACGTAATACCCATAAGTCGTAGTCGTAAGGGCTGTGGGTAATCAGCATCAATTTCTACTTTTAATAGTTCCTTAGCAATAGCAAATATTTCTTCAGCAGTAGAAACAACAGCTGCTACAGTAGATGCTCGAGTTTTTACTTCAAAATTCACATTTTTCAGCTTAATTGTAACTGTTTTGCCCTGTAAAACAAATCAAACATGTATATATGTTCTAATCTGGATTTGGTCAGGTCTAGATTGTAACAAACTGAAGTATGATCCATAAGTGGTATTATTTTTAACATACATAGATAATATCTCTCTCTGTCTTTATCTTTCCTTTCAAAGAGTCTCATTTTGAGGTACATCCTTTATTTAAGACATATTCTCAAACTTGTTTTTTTCTTTTTTTAAAATTAAAGCTTTTAATAAAAATTCATTGTTCCTCTCTCCTTTTTCTTAACCAGTATTTTGCCTGAAGTGGGGGACAAATAAGCAGGGTGAGACAGAAAGAATGCTAGCAGAAATCCATCAAGTGGTATCTTACTGAGAGGCTTCTTAGGGTCCAATTAAAGGGTCACAGAACATCTCTCTATTCAGTGTAGTTAATAATGCCTTATCTTAAATCCCAGTTCCATAGAATATTTGCATGATAAAGAAAATAGTCTAGGTTAATTTTTGTTTTGATTAATCCCTGTTAATATGATATTAAGGTCTAATCCTTAGGAATCAAGTTTATTCTTAGGCAGACTTAAATTTCCGATTAAGCTGAGGTCTTCAACCTCACTCCTCTCAGATCCTACCAATCTCTAACCTCCATAAAGGCCATTTTTGGATTAGACCCAAACTCAGACTAGATTCCTTTTGGATCTTTGTGGTCGAAACTTGTATTTCCATAGTTGAGCTGGAACCAAACGGTATTAAGTGAGTGAGTTTTTTTTAGGATTTTCCTGACTGGTATTCATTTTTTATTGGTGTCCTCACCAATCTATACTATAGATTAGAATTTATTTTTTAGATATGAACAACAAAGTAAAATGAAATACCTTAAGTCCTTCTCTCTGTAGATCCTGAGCAAGATCATTACAAAGTTCTTGACATAAGTTATACAGTTCCTCTGCTTTACTTATCTCACTGAATGTTCTAAATAAAAGACACAAAGTTAATTCCAATTTAGGAATAGCTGAAGGATGATAATAGATACAAAGTTATGTTTCATGTGCTATATTGTATATTATTCATCAAAATAAAATCTAGTTAAATAAAAATACCTTGCATCCATACTGTATAATCTAGACAACTAAAAGCCAAAGAGATTTATGGACAAGGCCAACCTGGGAATTTGCTTTGCTTTATTATGCATATTTGTTGAAAGGGTTTTGCTTTTCTCTTCTTCTTTTTTTTTTTTAGTGGAGAAAAGGGAGGAAAAATGCTTGTAAACTGCAAAAAAAAAAAGTGCTATATATATGTTATTTTTTAATGTTAAATAAATTTGCCAATAGGCATTATATTAGTGACCTTATTGCTTAGGCAATATTACAAAAACAGGTTCACTAATAAAGAATGACCATGGGATCATGTCACATGAATACTCAGGCCCAAAATGAATACTCACTTCTATAATATAGAGCAGTAGCTTAAAGAGGAAAGGATGATCAATATAATGATTGCTAGGATAAACAAAAATCATAGGATCTAAGAAACTGGTAATTATTTAATTACTACTAATACCTGACTCTTACTAAAGTGATACTTGTTCCCTTTATGTCATAGGATTAGAAAAATATCATTTTGGTGTGTTGATATGGATTTTTCTGAATTATTAATGTGTCATCAAGTTAGTCATTAGCTAGGAACATTCATGGATGGTAAGGTCAGTCTCAGTAACACATTCCCCTTTCACAAAAACTGAATTCTAATTCAACATTCTAAGTAACTTAAATTGTAAGTTTAGAGCCTAAAAGGCAAACACTAAACAACATAACAAAAAGAAAATTGATTATATTTTATAGACAATGACACAACAATCATTCCAGTGTCAGCTGCCAGTGTCAAATCACATGATAATCACAAATGATTGACTAGTGCAAAGCTCAAAGTCAATACTAAATAAGAAGAAAAGGTCCAGATATGTTGATTTCTGTGATTACAGCAGTTCCAATTATACTAGATTAAACTTTAAAAAATGAGAAATGGACAAAAGTACCAACATTGACTGAATCACCATTTATTGAGAGAAGGTGAAGTGATACAATATAGGTATCACAAAGACAACTCTAAGAGTGTCCAGAAATGGCCCTAAACTGTAAACATTTGACTTTCTTGGCAGGCAGAGAGACATGGTGTTCAAGGGCAACAGCATTACAAGTTCATTTGTAAAATATTAAGGAACATAATGGAAGACTGCCAACAGCCCTACCTTGAACACTGGGGAAACAATTGAGATTAAATGACCCTGCAGAAAATTCTGTATGAGACTCGATTAAATTATATCACTCTAATATAATTTGAAAGTGAAAAATGAAAGAGAATAATAAATAAGATAGATGTAAAATAAGATAAAATTGTCTTTTAAGTTTTTGCTGGGAAAGGTTTAGAGAAGAGACAACAAAGTTAGTGTAGATTTCTACTTTGTGGAATGACTTAGCTCACATGGAAGGATAATGAAAGATAAATATATTATTAATAAGGACTTGGGTTTTGGAGGTCCATGCAAGTCCTAGGACTCTAGCCAGTTAATTTTATTAGGATTGCCAAGATTGAGTCCTTAAGGGACCTGAATCTACTGTAATTGCCCAGACTCATTCATCTCCCATAACAACTGTCCCAAACTGCCAAAAATGGATTATCACAGATCGGCATAAAAACATACAAAGGAGGATGAAACTGTAAACAACTATTAGGAATTAGAGCTGCCCTGGAACTTGGGCTGAATAATGGGTGATATAAGGTAAAGATATGAATAGTGGGCTATTTTGAAGGGAAGAACTATTAAGAATGCAAGGTTCCATATGGTTAAAGTATGTTAGCTGAGTTTTCTTAGGACAATACTCCTGAGCCTTACAGTTGTATTGGATCAAATGAACAAAAAAATAAAGTTTGCATAGCAAAAAACCATCCTGTTCTCAATCTGTACATATCTCTGTAACTCTAACCTTTTGTGGAGGTCATGACTGATCTATGTAGTTTCCATAGTGATATCAATGCTGATAATAGAAGTACTACCTTTATCTATTTATCACCTGAGTACCAGTTATATTATGTGGGGAAAGAGAAATAGCTCTTAAGAATATAAAGTCAGGAAGAATGAAACCTAATCTGAGAAAAAATCTGTGCCTTAAGTGCTAGAATATTAAAGACACTCAAGAATAAATTTACAAAATATTTCAAAGAAGGGAAAATTCCAAGGAAATGGGAGAAAAGGGAACCAAGAAGTTAGCAGAAGTACAGTTCAAGAATGAAGTATTTACATTCTATTATGGGGATAATGATACAAAGCATCCTATTGGAACCCTAATCCTACTAGAGATCATTGTTGTTGTTCAGTCATTTTAGTTCTATCTGATTCTTCATAATCAGTCTTGGTAAAGACATTGGAGAGGTTTGCCATTTCCTTCTCCAGCTCATTTTACAGATGAAGAAATCGAGGCAAATAGGATTAAGTGATTTACCCAAAGTCATAAAGCTATTAATTGTCTGAGGCTAAATTTGAACTCAGGTCTATCCACTGTGCCACTTACCTGCCATATCAGAGAGAGTTTTTGTTATTTTTTAATTATCTTTAAAGAAGAAAGAGAAATGGGAGGAATGACTACACTAGGAAAATAAAAGGCAAAAAGGATGGAAGAACTTATTGTCTGACAATCTGTGCATGCAAGAAGAGGATTAGAAACAAAGGAGGAAGGAGTGAGGAAAGCACATGTCACCTGAACCTCACTTTCTTTTTTTAATATTAATGCTTTTTATTTGCAAAACATATACATGGGTAATTTTTCAGCATTTGACTCTTGCAAAGCTTTCTGTTCCAAATTTTTCTCTCCTTCCCCCCATCCCTTCTCCTAGATGGCAGGTAGCCTAATACATGTTAATTATGTTAAAATATAGGACAAATCGAATATATGTATACGTATGTATACATATACATATACAAGAAAAATCAGATCTACAAGAAAAAAACTGAGAAGGAAAACATAATGCAAGCAAACATCAATAGAGAGCATGAAAATATTATGTTGTGGTCCACCCTCAGATCCCACAGGCCTCTCCCTGGATGTATATGGCCTTCTTCATCACTGAACAATTGGAATTTTGAAACATTTCATTGTTGAAGAGAACCATGTCCATCAGAATTGATGATCATATAGTCTTGTTGTTGCCGTGTATAATGATCTCCTGTTGAACCTCACTTTAATCTGAACCAGTCAAAGAAGAACAGAACCCATTCATACCCACACATACACACAAAGGGTATGGGGGTAGAAATAACTTCAATTCAGCAGAGAAACAGAGGAGCACGGAAAGAAGGAAGGAAAAGCATAAAAAAGAGAGAGAGTAGATTGAGAGGAGTCAGTTATAAGCAAAAACCCTTTAACCACAAAGGATAAATCATGAAGAGGTGTTTAAAAGGAAAGAGTAAAAGGTTAAGAGTCTGCAATTTAGGACTTAGGGAAGGGAAAAGGAAGAGAGGTAGGGCAATGGAAGCAGATTTGCATCAAGTATAAAGCACTGATGCTGAGGACAAACCTCTTATTACCCTCTCATTCTTTGTAAAGAGTAAGAAGGGAGCAAATAGTAGAAAATATGATGGGGGAAATCACCAATCATAACTGTGAATGGGAATGGGGTAAACTCACCCATAAAACAAAGAAGAGCAGAAAAAAGATTAGAAAGCAGCATGATAATATGTTAGTTACAAGAAACAACTGAAACATAAAAATTCACAGAGTTCAATTAAGAGATTTGAGAAATATCTATTATTTTTTCAGCTGAACATAAAAAAACCAAACCAGAATTAGCAATTATTATCTCAAACAAGGCAACAACAAAAATAGACTTAATTGAAGAGATAAATAAACTACATACTATGTTGAAAAGTATCAAAGATACCAAAGACAGTGAATTAATACTATTGCTTAACATATTCACATTTGATATTATAGCAAATATTTTATACTGAAAGGAAAAGTTATACAAGCTCCAGGAACAGTGAAATTATAATAGTGGGAGAATTCAATGTATCCCTTTCAGTTGTAGATAAATCTAACACAACAATTAAAAAGAGTATCATTAATAACCTGAATAGAATTTTAGAAAAATTAAGATGACAGACTTCTGCATGTAGATAGAAGTAAACTTATTTTTCAGCCATGTGTAGAACATTTACAAAAATTATCCATACATTTAACCTCATAAAGAAATGTAGAAAAGCAGAAATATCAAAGAGATCCTTTGTGGATCGCAACGTAAATAAAAATACTATCTGGTAAAGGTGCTGAACAAAGAATTTATTTTTGCTGAGGCAATTGGGGTTAAGTGACTTGCTCAGTCACACAGCTAGGAAATGTTAAGTGTCTGAGGCCAAATTTGAACTCAGGTCCTCCTGTCTTCAGGGCTGGTGCTCTATCCATTGCACCACCTAGCTGCCCCCTGAATAAAGAATTTAAAATGAACTGGAAATTAAGTAACTTAATCTTAAAGAATTGATAGATTAACTACAATGAGGCAAGTTTTTAGGATATAGTCAAAGCAGTTTTTTGGGAAAATTTTGTAGTTCCAAAGACTTTTCATTAACAAAAAAAAAAAAAAAAAAAAAAAAAAGAGAGAGAGAGAGAGAAAAAATGGATCAATTAATTGGGGCTGCAATTAGAAATAACTGAGAAGCCAGCAAATTAAAAAATCCTAATTAAAAACCAAAGTAGAAATTCTGAAGATCAAAGGAGAAATTAATGAAATTTTAAAAATCCAAACTATTGAATTAATCCATAAAACAAGAGGCTTTTTTTTAAAACAATAAAATCAATAAACCTTTATTGGAATATCTGATTTAAAACAAAGAAAAGAAAGTGAATAGTGAAAGATGGCAGTGGGGCAGTTGAGTGTTTCATTTGTATGAACAAAATATCAAAAGACCCAGAAGAAGGTTTTTCAGAAAGTTGGTTAGATTTCCTCTGTAGAATTTATAAAAAGGCATAGAGAAGAAATTTCAGGAGTGGGTGTGTTACAATCTGTAATGGTGGAGGGCAGTACTTATACTAGTAATACACTAAAGTATCATACTAAAAATAGGACATTTGAACCCAAGCTAAACTGTACCAAGTTATGTGATAAAGAGGTGGAAACTTACATGGCTTTAAATAAATTTTGTGCCACAGGATATCTTACTCAAATTCAATTTCATATATGCTGAATTTATGTGGAACAATAAGTTCTATAAAATTAGTAATAGCAAATGATCACACAGTACCTTTCAATGCTCATACTTTTCCTCTCTCCATCCCTTTAAAAAATAACAAAAAAAGTCTTTAGTTTTTGAGAGTAATTTACTTTTTAAAAACAATTAGAAAATTTAAATGAAAACCAGGCATCTTTTAGAGATCTGAAAAAATTGTCAAATTTAGAAATTAAGAACATGCTATATGGCAGTATGATAGATGAAAAGTATTGAACATGAAAATCTAACCACCACCACCACCACCACAATAAATGCAGAAATGCAGAAATACTAACACATCTTTTGTGAACCACAAAAAGTGAGGAGAAAACTTGATTTAAATCTTGTCTATTACACTTATTATCTGTGTGACTACGAACAAGTAATTTTAACTTCTCTAAACCCGTTTCCTTGATTGTAAAATGGGCAAGAAAATGAAAGGTTAACAAAAATGCACAAAGGTATAAAAAAATAAATAAAACTGAAATACTAGAACAGAAGCACAAAGAATTATAGGGATCAAGAAGACAGAGAGATTACATCTGTTAGGCATTTTTGAAGAGAGATATGGAACATCCTGAGCAAAATCACACAGCAGAAAAACCTGCATGGCATTCTAGAGGAATTGTTTGAAGACAGAGTAGGGAATATAAAGGTGAATGACAAATGTAAGAAAAAATCAGAGGTAAGATGAAACCATGTTGTGGAAGCCCCTGAATTTCAAATGAGGGAGCTTAAATGTTTAGAAAAACTGTTTTTGATAAAAAGTTATAGTGTGTGTGCTTTCTGTCCTTCAGAACAGAGCTTCATATATATATGTATATACATAATATTAATTACATTAACTATTAATAATATAACAATATGTAAGAGGAAATAAGAGAGCAGCAGGGTCAGTGAGGAGTCTATTAAAAAGATTGGGAAAGGGATAAAAAAGGACCTGAATTAGGACAGAAACAGTAGACACGGAGACAAGGATACATGATGAAAGATATTTAGAAATATTAAGACTTGGAAGATGGTTGAGGAAGAAGAGTCAAAGATGATCCCTAGGATTCATGGGTCTTTTTAAGTCAATTAGAAGGAAAATCACAAAGGCATAATTGCCAGCCAAGAAATTTCTCTTTTCTCTTTAATAATTTTTAAAGTTTTACTGTTAGCTTTTGTTTTTACACAATGGTCATATTCCCCTCCCATTGGACAATTCTTTTTATGAGAAAAAAAGTCATTTAAGCTCAATTCACAAGCATAGCAACTAGCTAACAACATTTCACATCCATTCACTTTCCTTGGGTCTGAGATGAGAAAGGTGTTTACATCAGTTTATCTGAATAAGATTGTCTTTACAAATAATTAAGAATTTTGTCTTTTAGTGTGATTTTCATTTACATCACTGTCACCCTTGTATAGTTGGTCTCTTAGTTTTGCCTAACTTTGTTAAGCAGCAGTTCAGACAAGTCTTTCCATTGCCAAGAAAAGTTGTTTTTTTCTTGGGTAATGCAATTCCTAAATGCTCAATGATCAATTGTTGTTTTTAAAATACAAATGAAGGTTTTAAGCCTTTAAACCTTCATAGACTAAATCTTTTTTTTTTTTTTTAATAAAGCTTTTTATTTGCAAAACATATGAGTGACTTTTCAACATTGACCTTTGCAAAAAAACTTTTTTCCCAAGCTTTTCCTTTCCCTCCCCCCTCCCCCCACCCCTAGATGACAGGTAATCTAATACATGCTAGATAGGATAAATTATATGACAAGTACAATACATGTATACATATCTATAGAGTTATCTTACTGCACAAGAAACATCAGATCTAGAAAGAGAAGAAGAAAAAAAACAACCTAAGAAGGAAAACAGAATGCATGGAAATATTCACAGAAAGCGTTAAAATGCTGTGTTGTGGTTCACTCTCAGTTCCCACAGGCCTCTCTCTGGATGTATATGACTATCTTCATCGCAGCACAACTGGTTTGAATCACATCATTGTTGAAGAGAACCATGTCCATCAAAATTGATCATCGTATAGTCTTGTTGCTGTGTATAATGTTCTCCTGGTTCTGCTGATTTCACTCAGCATCAGTTCATGCAAGTCTCTCCAATCCTCTCTGAAATCCTCCTGTTGGTCATTTCTTACAGAACAATAATATTCCATAACATTCATATACCATAATTTATTCAGCCATTCTCCAATTGATGGGCATCTTTTCAATTTCCAGTTTCTTGCCACTACAAAAAGGGCTGCCACAAACATTTTTGCACATGTGGGTCCCTTTCCCTCCTTAAAAATCTCTTTGGGATATAGGCCCAGTAGCATAGACTAAATCTTAACAATTCTATGAACCTGAGGTCATAGTCAAATCTTCTGCCTAGTTAAATAATGAGTAACATTTTCCTAAAATGTAAATGTACCAAAAGCACTAATCCAATAAACTTTCTCCAAGCAGGAGTGGAAATTTAAGAAAGGTAGAAGAAAGAAATTTTATCACTCTTGTATTTTTTAACTTTCCTAATAAGACAGTATTTCTATTTGTGTTCCTGGTGACATAGGTATTCCAATTATTATTATTATTATTTTTTAAATTAAGACTACCTTCTTTCTTTTCTAGTTAAACTGGCCTGATAGAATTTTTTCAAATACAAACTTTTTAACTAATGCCACACTTGTTGACACTGCCATTCATCACATAGATAGCTATGATGAACATAAGTTTGGCATACCTTTCCATTTGTGTTGAACCCAGACCAAGGGAAATATGAAGGAAGCTATGCCAAGAAGTTTCAGAAAAAAGAAGAGAAAGTAGGGCTCTCTTCTGGTAAAGATCTGAGCAGGTGACAATTCCAAGTGCTTTTAACATTTTCTCAGTTACTTTCCCTATTCCTGGAACCTAAAAGAGAATTGATATTATTACTAACAGTAGAGAGAAAATATCTTAACAATTAACATTGAAACAAATTTTCAAAGCAGAGTAAAATCTGAGGTAAATTCCCTTGAGATATGACTATAAAGTAATGAGACTGAGCTCATGATCCCCCATGATCATCATGGGGCTAAGAGAGAAGAGATCATTTCGTTTATTCAAGCCTCCTCTTTATGTCTTTTACAATCAGGCAAACTGAATCCCAGAAAGGCTAAATGTCTACTTAAGTCATAGAGCTAGAGCAGAAAATAGTCCAGGAGCCAGGATTTGAACTCAGATATTCCAATTCAAAATTCAATACTCTTTTCATTATGCCATACTGTCAGGTTCATACTTTATCTCCATATCTAATAGCCACCCAAATTTAGTTTGATAAAAACTAATTAATACTTGAAGAGTATTCTTTTTTTTTTTGTGTATCACAATATACTTTATTAATATTCAGGAATGCCAGAATGCCTAGAGAAATCAATATAGAGCACATAATGCTAATCCATTTTAAAGAAAGAAAAACTGTCATTTTGTTTTCTGATAAATATATTGAATTAAAATTGTAAATCAAGGGGCAGCTAGGTAGTGCAGTGGATAGAGTACCAGCTCTGAAGTCAGGAGAACCTGAGTTCAAATGTGGCCTCACACACTTAATACTTACTAGCTGTGTGACCCTGGGCAAGTCACTTAATCCCAAATGCCTCAGCAAAATAAATAAATAAATAAATAAATAATTGTAAGTCAATTTTTTCAGGGAGATATATCACCCATAAGAGGTTTGATGAGCTTAAACTATTTTATTTTTAACTTATGGAATAAAACACATTTCTATAACATCATATAATAAAAAAAGATGACTGCACATGAAACTACAAATACGTTATGTACAACTTGTCACTTTTTAAAGATATATAATAAAGCTATCCTTTAATTTATAAACTTTACTTATGTTATTCCTTTTAAATATATATTAAAATTATATCATGTAAATTTTTTCCCTTTTCCCTTCCTTCCTACCTACCCTGCCCTAGAAATGGCTACCATTAAACACAAATAGGATTTTATATGTAAAATTATTATGTATCTTCTATTTATCAGTTCTTTCTCTGGAAGCAGGTAGTGTCTTTAGGATATATTTTTGAAAAATTATTTTGTTCATACACTTGCCTCTTTGCAAGATTACACTAACGTAATAGGGATAGATACCTGATTCAAATGCTTCTAGCCATTATACTGTTTTTCTATTGGTCCCAGAATGTTTGGAAGCTCAGAAAAAACTCAGCTAAAAAGTGTTTCCCTTTTCTTACAGATTCACTTCCAACATAAAGTGCTTTATATCTTTAGAGATTAAAAAAAAAATAGTAGTTGTGGGGATTGGAGACTTACTTATTAGAAAAAAATTCAACAAATAGAATTATAATTTATTAGTTAACATAATGCTTGAAAATGAGGAACATAGAAAGCAATATACAGAAGACATATGTTGTGTATGAGTATTTAGAATATTTTATATTAGAAACCTCACCTTTCTAATGGGTAAATCTTTGATGAAATCCATCACAGCTTGCCTGTTAGGAGAAATCTGGTATTGTCCATTTGGTTTATTTTTATCACTGCAAACTTTTGCTAACATTGTATTTGGAGCAATGCCTAAAAAAAAGAATTTTCAGAAAAATCAAAGAGATTTGAAGGCATGTTTCTAAAAATGTGCAACAAAAATCCATCTTTATAGAATAAAATAATTATATTGTGCATCATAGCAGTTTGTGTTTGTGTCTTACCCTTCTAGAATCCATGAAGCCAGGGACAACCTCTAATCTAGAATTTGTGTTCTACTAAGTCCCTAGGGCAGTGATCTGCACACAGAAGTTTAATATGTGCTAATGAATTACTGAGATACTACTGAAGCTGTCAGGGTTTGCGGTTATATCAAGAGGACCCTGATGACACTCAAACCTTTATTTCTTTTTCATGTCTTAGAGATAATGTTGTTTTCCTGCTTTTCAAAATGGAAAAACTTTTTAATCCTAAGAATCTGAAGACCTCACAGACCAAGAGATCGTATAAGAAGAAAATTAAGTACTCTCATATTTTAAAAAAAGTACAATCTTTACAACCAAAGGATATTGGTCTCCTTGTAGTTCCCTGAACAAAAGACTCCATTTTCTGACTACATCTTTTTTCTCTCAGTCATCTTCCAATTTCTCTTGCTTCTTTCAAGTCTCAATTACAACCCTACCTTCTGGAAGCTTTCCCCAAGTTCCCTTAATGCTAGGGCCTTCCCTCTGATTCTTTCTGATTTATCTTATATTTATTTGTATGTACATACTTGTTTACATGCTGTTTCCTCCAGTAAACTGTGAGCACATTAAGAGCAGGGCTGCCCATTTGTTTTTCTTTGTTTACTCAGCTCCTAGCATAGGACCTAGTACCTCAGGCACTTAATTAATCTATGGAGACTTAACAAGGTACTACAAAGCCTGAAGCACACACAAAAATCTGCAAATGAGATCTGTCATAAGTACTTTCAAAAGAGGCCATTATGGGGCAGCTAGGTGGTGCAGTGGATAGAGCACCAGCCCTGAAGTCAGGAGGACCTGAGTTCAAATTTGATCTCAGCCACTTAACATTGCCTAGCTGTGTGATCCTGGGCAAGTCACTTAACCTCAGTTGCCTCAGTTAAAAAAAAAAAAAAAGCCATTATACCTTTCTATAAAAAAATACAAATATAAACAAAGTTTTCAAACAGCCATTTAAGGTTGTTTCATAATACTATAAAGAATTCTCACTTGGTGAAATTCCTTTTCCACTATAACCCAACATAGTACTGACTTTTAAAAGATTAATCTTCTTTAAAGAATGTAGTATATGTGAAAAGTCAAAGTCAAAAAGCCTTTATTCAAGTACCTACTATGCACCAAGTATTATGCCAAGCACTGGGAATAAAAAACCCCAAAAAACTATGGCCTCAAGGAGCTCACAGTCTAATGAAAGAATTGCATTTATTTATTTATTATTTTTTTATGGTATGATATTACTTTCAAGGTCTAGATACTTTATTATATAAAATGCCTTATGTTAATGTTTTATAGCAAATTCAATGAAAAATGGTATATCAGTGAGGCAGCTCAGTAGAATGGAAAGAACACTGAATTGGGATTAGGGAAGTCTGGATTTGGGGCCAGACTAGCTGTTTGAGGTAGTGCTCCAAGCTATGAGCTTCAGTTTCTTCGGCTACCCCCAGAAAATTTTGTGAGGCACATATTTTTAAAGTATTATAGAAATATGATTGTTAATAAGATAGATAACAACTGATAGTGTTGATATTAAATAAAATATCATATATTTTCATGAAAATACAAGCCTGGCTACAGTTTGAAAATGAGATAGCATCTTATGTTGAATAACAAAAACTACGATAAGATAAAAACATTTGTTTTCATTTTATAGTTCAAGTCAGAATCTGGATTCATGCCTAGAGAGAAAGAGACCCTTTAAAGACTAGTTTCAGGGTTAATAATGGAAGCAGAATAGTATTTTCATTTTTTTGACCCCACTGAAGAAGGAGATACTTAGGTGAGGTTAATTTTCCAGATATATAAAGAATATAATTTTAAATTCCAAAATGTATTTTTTTGTAATACAAATATTTCTAAAATGAATCACATACTTTCCTGCTTTACTAAATAAATACAGCATGTATTAGAAAATAGACCTTTTACTGATGACTCACTAATTATGAAAAACAGTTGGCATATGGTATCAATGGATCCTGAAGTTTGCAGGGCTGTTTGGCCCTACTTTCAATGGCCCTAGAGGACTATGGTACTGTAGTGGGTATTTCTGTCTTCTATCTGATTCTATTTCTGTTCTCAATATCATTTCTCACAGCTATTCAGTGGATCTGTTTCTGTTTTTCCTTCTATGAAAAGGAGAATGGGGAGGTAAGGAAGGGACTAAGGGGAAAAGACTGACTGCAAAGGATTGTGTATAAAATTCATTAAATTACTACTACTACTATACTACTACCATTTCACATTTATATAGTGCTACAAAGTTTACAGGATACTTTTTTTCCCTCCCAAAATAACTCTTTTGAGAATGGGAGTATTACCAGTTAAGACAGCCAAAGGCAGTTAAGACAACCAAAGCTCAGAGAGATTAGCCAATTTATCCAAGATCCCCCAGCTCATAAGAGTTGGGACTAGAATCCCGAGGTTTTGATCCTAAAATCAGCCCCCTTTCTACTACACTACACAGTCTAACACATACCTGAGATGGACTATGGCTCAATGGCTTTTTCATACTTACTTATGTTTTTGTCCTCAAAAGCCTTTTCACTTACATCCAGGCCTATGGCTATTCTGGAAGCCTAAAGCTGCCAGAAATTTGGCTGACCACCAACCAATGAACTACATTTTGAAGCAATATTAAAGAGATGAATGCCAATAGCATTTTGTACTTAGCAATCCTGAAAAGAATACCTGAATTAGCCCCCAGGATAGTCTCACATACCTGCACTGGCTGTCAGAGATGTTTTTTGTTCAATTCTGAACCTGATTTCCTTTACAACTTCCTCAGCTGAAGTTCCAAAAATAACTGAATTTTGGAGAACTTGAGGATCTCTCTGTTCTTCAAAGTGCACTTGGGAAGGAATTTCTGGTTCTTGTTGCTGTAACTGAGGAGGGCTATCTTCAAAGAGTAAAGGAGAAATGGATAGGGCAGCTTCGTTTAACTCTGGTACCCTTAATATGACAGTTTCTGGTTTATCTGAATTTTACAAAAGGAATAAAACTTAAGTTTCATGTTAAGGGAATATATAATTAATGTATAAAAATTAATACACAAAGAAAAGCAAAATTCAGATATTTTAAGTTTCCCACCCCATTCCAAGTCAAGTTGGGAAGCTTGACTATTTTTATAGAATTATTTGCAATAAAGTCTACATTAATTCAAAGAGCTTTGTAGAGAGAAAGGTTTTCTAGAGCAAACATATCATTAAATTCCAACCAAAACAAAGCAAGCTTTAATCTTGAATGGTAACACTTAAAAAACATTGAAAAGACAACAACACAAAAATTTTGGCTATATTTTCTTCCTTAAAATTATAATTAGGCACCTAAATTAAAATGTGACTTGTATTTGCATTTAAGACCAAAAAAATATTTTTGTAAGCTAAATTTTAAAAGAAAATAATTCAGAACTAATGAAAAAGGCAATATATATGTAATCTAATTTTATTAATTGAATAAACTGCCACTTGTATTTGTAACAAAGATGCCTAAAAATTTTTTTTAACTCATAGAAAGAGCTATTCCAATGCAAGAATCAATTTTCTTTTATTTATTAGGAATCTTTTCACATCACTATTTATATATACAATTGCTAAAGACATATCCAATGGATAGGAAGTATCCTAATGTTAATTTATTCTATTTCAAACAGAGTTATTAAGATTTTGATACAATCAACCAGAAGGAGAGTAAAGTGAAAGGGCAGAGATAACAGCTTTGGAATAGAAAAAATAATGATAGATTTAGTGAGGGCAAAGCACAGGGACAAAGGGAATCAAGGGATTTCAGAGTCTGGGACATGAAAGTGAGTTTTCTCATCTTTCTTTTCTTTATAAAAGTATAAATCCCCATGTAATTATACCAAGTCCCAAACACACAAATTCATAGTAGTATGAATGATTAGCTTATTGATACCAGAAAAGCCTAGTAGGCAATAAAAATATTGAATTACTAAAAAAATACATATTTCCACCTAAATGTCAAATTGCTCAGGTATGTATTCTCTCTCTCTCTCTCTCTCTCTCTCTCTCTCTCTCTCTCTCTCTCTCTCTCTCTC
>JAJPUD010000242.1:644870-682346 GCA_023553655.1 Myrmecobius fasciatus
AGGAGAGTGAACTTCTTGTCCAGGGAGGGGGTTGGGTGTGGTGAAAGCAGGCAATGAGCTGATCCAGGTCCCAGAAGCAGGTCAGTAAGACTGTAAACTTAACCAAAATCTAGAACAAAAAAAAAAATAAATCTAACAAATAAAGGTTAGAACAGTGTGAGACCGAAGGACTGGTTCACAAAATGTAGAGAAGCCAGCATAGATGTACCAGCGGCTTCCAAGCAAGGAGACAGGTTTGTCTCACAGGGCAGACAAACGGCTGTCAGGCTGCAGTTCCCATAAACAAAAAGCAGTTAGATCTCACAGACAACTGTGCCAATTGTCCTCTCATTATGCAGAAACCTTTAAGGATCTGAATACCTACAGACACAAATATCTAGTAACAGATAGATGACCAGGCTGAATACTCATGTGCCTAAGCATAATGATTACATATAACCAGGTTGGAAACAGCAAGGTATGACATAATTGAATTGCATCAATGATTCTCTGATCATAGAAATTAGTTACAGGAGGAAAAATAGGGACAAGGCCATAACAATATAATCAGTCAAAACTGATCCTTCAGTACATACAGGACACAGGATAGAATACCCTGAACTCAGTTTTATTCCAGGCAATTGTCCCAGTAACTTTCAGAAAGTGGGGCTTTAAAATCCTAAATAATATTAGCTATAAGCCCAAGAAATTTTACCTCCAATAACAAATTCCATTAACCAAAGTTTCAGATGAATCCTAAACAGGAATTTACCATAACCTTATATTGATAACAATAAGAGATGTGTCCCATGAACTTTCTGGGACTTAACTTTCATAAAATCCATGTTTCATAAGGTGAACATTACAGATCATTTTACTTTAAAATACCTAATACCTAAAAAAATTACAAATTGCATATTGTCCAGAACAGAAACATTTTCAAAGGGATACAAGGCAAAAATTATTATTCTCAGAGTCCCTTCAGATAATGAATACAATTTTAAGATGACTCAATACAATCAATTAAAACTCATACAGAATATCTCATTTTCACATAAAAGAATCAGAAAGATTCTGAAAAAATATCAATTAAACTTTCGGAATTAATCCTACCAAATTATAGATCACATTTGTTATCATATTCCTTAAACAAGAAAACAATCATTCACCTAAGTAAATAAATAGCTAAGTTTATCTCCATTTCTAAAGAAGCAGCTGAAAGTGTGTGTGTGGGGAGTTAAATCTTCACCCTCTGAGAAAGAACCTTCCCGTTTCTCCCTCCCCCGTTCAACTTTCATTTTCCTTAATTAACTTTTAGGATGCCAAATCCTTCTCTCTCTCTCTGTTCCCAAATATCTTTCTGACTTGCCTCCTCTTTTTTTTTCTTCTCTACATCCTCTTCTCTTTCTTGCTGCATGCTTTTTCCCTCTTTCTCTCTCCTCCCAAATATCTTTTGACGCTGTCTCTGTCCCTTTCTTTTGTTTCTCAATTATCCCATTCATATAAACCCATCTCTTTTCTCCTGTCTTTTCCCTTTCCTTTAAAACTTTCAAGATTCACAATATAGTGAGTATCTAAATAATTCCACAAAACTCACAGACATGTTCAAAATTAAATTTGACAAAATTTAAAGCATAACTCATAATGTTTACCAATTAGCCTGTATGTTTCAGAAGATAACATAAATTATCAGGACTTTTTTTTTTAAACAAGCTATTATCAAACTGAATCAAACACAGCTTTTAAAAATATTTTTTTCTTTCAGTATTGATGGTTCAATATTCAAACACATTTCTAAGATCTTATACCCAAAATAAACAAGCCAACAGAAATTATAAAAACCAAATACCCAAACTCAATACACCTACATGGCCTTTTTTTTTCTCCTTTTTTTTCTCTCACCTAAATAAATTTCCTAAATTCCAAATGAATGTTGCAGGCAAACTAAATTACCATTTGGTTGTATGTGTACATACACATACACACATATATGTATACACACACATAATTTTAAACTGGGTTTTCCAGAACTTTTTTTCTCCCAAGTTTTTTTTTTCTCTAATACTAATTGATATGAACTTCCTTTGTTTTCTCTCCACCTCCCCCCAGGCAGAGCTGTTATCCTCGTAAGGAATAATTTATTGCTCTTTCCCCCCCTTTTTTTTCCCTTCTAGCAGGCTTTGGGGGGAGGGAGGGAACTTCTCTGCTAGCATTTTAAACAGAGCCAAACTTTTCTGTTCCTGCTACTTTCAAATTACTGCAAACACTTAACTTCAATAAGAAATTTTAAAACCCAAGCATTTTTCTTTTAACATTGAAATGAACAATTGCCACGCTCTCATTGTTCTTAAAACTTAACAGAGTTCCTTAAATCAACAGACAGGCAAGCTGCTAATTACACAGGCACTGAAAAGTGAAAGGTGTACTGCTTTTCTCAAGAATGCTGGGAGAGGAAAGGGGAGTTTAGAGCAACCAAACAGACAAATACAGACACAGAGAAGGCAAACACCTGCTTTTTCCCAGGAATGCCCTGAGGGACGTTTTAAAAGTTAACAATCTCTCCCTCTTGATATTCAAATTGAGCCTTTCAAAGAGGCTCTGCCTTCACTGAGATTGTGTGGGACTCAGATTCTAGTCCTAAATTTATGCCAATAGGTGCCCCAGAAAGCACCCAGGCCCAAATAACGGTTTTTTTTGTTTTTTTAATTTTTAACCAGATGATATCACATGGCATCCCACCGATACCTCCTGGACTTGATGAAGGACAGAACTAGTTAATAGTTTGTCAACCTTAATTTTATGCCCTCATATCTATTCTGGGGACCAAACCAGTGTGTCAACACCCAGACAGACAGACCTTACCCTGCAGGGATTTCAAGCATACTCTTTTATGATCGAATGGAGGTGTCCACCTTGAGCTCGTGCTGTGGCTGACACTGCTCTCTTTGTGGGACTCTGAAAGAAGGTAGAGGGCCGGCCTTCCCTAAACAAAGAGCCCCAATCCAGCCGCCCCAAGGCTCCAGGAGGAGACCTGCTAGTTTCCAATATGCAATACTGGTCCCAGATCTCATATCTTGCTGGGCTTCCAAATGTAATGCTCAGGGAGAAACAGAGGCAGTATCACACATTGGAGATCAGGCAATACTTTATTGATGTTAACTGAGAGTTCAGAATCCATAGCTATGGATTGGGACTGCTGGGACTCTTGTCTCAAAGCACACAGTTCATTGTGAGTTCAGACTGAAAGACATGCCAGCTGACTAGATCTCCAAGCAGGTCCAGCAAATAGTAAGTGTGGTTATAGCATTCTTATAGACCTTTTGGGAACAAAGAGCTCACGAGAGAAAAGGAGGGGTTTGAGCACTGGGAGGCAGGGAGGAGAACTGAGTTCCAGGAAGGGCTATCAATTCAATTCTGACAGGTAGGGAGTAAAGGAAGCTTGAGAAAGAACTGGGAGACAGGAAGTCTGAAGCCAAGAAGATAAAGGGTACATTGAGGTAGACCATCTGGAGATTTTATGACTTCACTAGAATGTGAGTCCAATTATTTCTGATGGTCAGAAGGAAGAAGGTTGCTATTTTTGGGCAGGACAATCAAGGGAAACTAAGACATGGGAACTGAGGCACAACATGATAAAGGCCTCATTTCTAAAATATATAGAGAATTGTCTCATATTTATAAGAATTCAAGCCACTCTCCAATCGATAAATGGTCAAAGGATATGAACAGACAATTTTCAGATAATGAAATTAAAACAACTTCTTGTCATGAAAAGGTGCTCCAAATCAACAATAGGGGTTAAGTGACTTGCCCAGTCACACAGCTAGGAAGTGTTAAGTGTCTGAGACCAAATTTGAACTCAGGTCTTCCTGACTTCAAGGCTGGTGCTCTATCCAAATGATACCCTTTGGAGACTATGCACAATTTATCATGAACATAGTTTGGTTCTTTAGAGTTATATATCTGTTGTCTCCTCTGTTACATTCTGAGCTCCTGGAGGGCAGGGAATATTTTTGCCTTTCTTTGTATTACTACTACTTAGCATTGTGCTGAGTATACAGTACGTTCTTAACAAATGCTAGCTTGTCAGTAAGTATTAGTATTGTGTCGAAGATATAATATAGGAGTAAGAGTCAGGGAAAACTAAGTATGTATCTTTTGACATTTAATAGCTATGTGACCTTGAGCAATCCATTAAAAAATTTTTTTTTTCAGGGAGAAGACAGTCTTTATTTCATTGAAATATGCAAAAGGCAGCAAAGACTCACAGGCATGAATAAAAATTAAGTATGGATAAAGCATTCACCATAATTCATAAACTCTCCTAGGAAGGGACTGAATTTGAGGTTGTCAACAAAGCAATATTCTAATATTAAAGTGAAATCTTTCTCTCTCTCTCCAGGCTCTTCCAAGACAAATAGGACTCCTTTGTGAGTCCAAATCACCTAGGAAAATTTGAACTCACCTTGAAAGGCAAATATACTTTAGGGTTTTCTATGAACTATTCTCTCTTCTCTTCAATACTATGAGATACCAAGTCCTGATTTCTTGTCCACCAATGTGATAATTTTAATCCCTTTCCTGTCACCAGCTATGGGAAAGAAGTACTCTTTTTCATCTGAAAGGCATGTTGCTCCATCTTTTTTTTTTTTGGGGGGGGGGAAAGAGAAGATAACTCTCTGAACTGAACTTTTGAAATTGTGTTTCTTCTTTAGGCAGCTACCAAGGCAATCCAATTAACCTTGAGGTGCCTCAGGCAACTTCTTAGGATATCTACTAAGTCTTAGAGGGGTTGGAATGAATTTTCACACAGGAGTTCATCATGCTTATGAACCACAAATTCATCTCAATTCAAGTCACAGTATTTTGTGATACATATGCGGAATCTCTCTACATGTATCTCTTTAAGCATTATGTTATTATTTGTCATAATCTATTACAGAGTATACATAATATATCTGGCCTAGTGTGTCATTTAAAAAAAAAAAGCTAAATATGGCTTGGAAGTCAACATTGTGAAGAGAGATGTGGTCTTAGGCAGATATGGATTCAAATCCCACTTCTGAAATATTCTGTGGGTTTAATCCTGGGAAAAATCACTTAATTCTCTATTCCAGGACACACTATAGAATTATACATTGTAGAATAGCTAACTATTTCATTAGTAAAGGAGAATTAATCCCCAAGATTTGTAACCTCAAGAATTTCCACACTGAAAGTTCCAAGAAATCAGAGACCTGGATGAAACAAAAATAAAACATAATCACACACCTTTTTAGAATGCTAAAATATTTATAATTGTGAGATAGCATCACGCAGTAGAGGGTTAGCCTTGGGAGTCAGAAACAACTTGAAATAAAGATCTGCTTCTGACACCCACAAATGTGAAGATTATGAGAAAGTAATTTACTACTTAGGGTTCCAAGCAGATGTCTATGACTTTTAGTTGCAGATGAGCTATGGGTCAGCATCATCACTAGGAATTTTCCCATACTGAAAGTCACACTACTGTACATATAAATGCTGTCATGATTCCTATAGAACTATTAGATAATACTTAACAACTGGCATGTTTAAATTCAAATTTTATAGGGAGTAAGCATGAAATATCTATGTACTTTAAGCTGGTTAAAAATAAATTATAAAGAAGTCAAGAAAAAGTCTTTTATGTTATAAATAAAGCTAGCAGTAGCAGGTCATATGGCAGTGATTTTTAACCTGTGAAGTGAGGACCTTGCAGGACTCTAGTGTGACTGGAAAAGGCTGTGTGTATGTGTACATGCATAGATGTATACATATATACATATACACACATATAAGTAACAAGATTTGTCATTTTAATCTTAATTCAGCAACAACAAAATATGCAACATGGCTGAGTATAACAAGTTTGAATTTGTACATATATATGTTGCTGTTTTTTCATTTTTGCTTATGATTAATAAAGTATAAATTCATTTAAAATACTGAATCCATCTGGATCTATGATTTTCTCATGAGAGGTAGTAAGACACAGGAAGAAGGGAAGGGGAATGGCATAAACATTTATATGGCACCTATTGCTTTCAGGGCCATCTCCAGTAGTCCTGATCTTTATCTGGCCACTGGATCCAGATAGCTCTGGAGGAGAAAGCGAGGCTGGTGACCTTATATAACCCTCCCTCAACCTCATTTAAATTCAATTCATTTGCATGTCTCCACATCACCTCCCTCATATCATAGTACTCTTTCAGAATGAAGGACAAACAACAATTACTACTATGTGCTAAGTAATTTTTACAGATGTTACATCATAGTGGATAAAGGGCCAGCCTTGGATTCAGGAAAATCTGGATTCAAATTCTGACCCTTACACATATTAACTGAGTGACTACTGACAAATTACTTAAGCTTCTCAGTTCCAATTGTTGACTATAATCAACAGTTCTTTATACTGATTTTTTAAAGGGAAAAAAATAAAGAAAAGAAAAAAGGGCACTAATTTAAATTTAAGGTTTAAGTTTTCCAATTTTCTAACCAACGGACTCTAATTGTATATTATTATTACTGTAGGAACACACAAAACTGCTTAAAGCCTGGGAACACTTATATGAACTGATGGCAAAGTGAAGTGAGCAGAGCTAGACCAGAGCAGATGAGAATATCATACACAGTAACAGCAATATTATGATGATCAACTGTGGATGATAGCTATTGTCAGTTATATAGTGATCTAAGACAATTCTGAAAGACTTATGATGAAAAATCTACCTCCAGAGAAAGAACTGATAGAGTCTGAACACAGATTGAAGTATACTTAAAAACAAACAACAAAAAAAAAACTTTATCTTTTTTATTCTTTTTCTTTCTTTCTTTTTTGTCTGTGTTCTCTTTTGCAAACATGGCTAATGTGGAAGTCTTTTTATATGACTTTACATATATTATTAATATCAAATTGCTTGCCTTCTCAAGGAGGTGGGAGGGAAAGGAGAGAAGAAATTTATAACTCAAAAATGATTTTAATGTGAAAGCTAAAAATTGTAATTGAGAAAAAAGAAAATAAATATTTAAAAAAAATTTATCCTTAACTATTTTCCTTTTTTTTATATAAAGCTTTTTATTTACAAAACATGAGTGATTTTTCAACATTGACCTTTGCAAAAACTTTTTTTTTCCCAAGCTTTTGCCTTGGCTGCCGGGGGGCAGTAAGATCTAGATGACAGGTAATCTAATACATGCTAAATAGGATAAATTATATGACAAATACAATACATGTATACATATCTATACAGTTATCTTACTGCACAAGAAACATCAGATCTAGAAAGAGAAGAAGAAAAAACAACCTAAGAAGGAAAACAAAATGCATGGAAATATTCACAGAAAGCATTAAAATGCTGTGTTGTGGTTCACACTCAGTTCCCACAGGCCTCTCTCTGGATGTATATGACTATCTTCACTGCTTAACAACTGGTTTGAATCACATCATTGTTGAAGAGAACCATGACCATCAAAATTGATCATCGTATAGTCTTGTTGCTGTGTATAATGTTCTCCTGGTTCTGCTGATTTCACTCAGCATCAGTTCATGCAAGTCTCTCCAGTCCTCTCTGAAATCCTCCTGTTGGTCGTTTCTTAACCTTAACTATTTTCCAATAGATAGTGATTAAAGGATATGAACAAAAAAAGGTTTTCAAAAGAAGGGCAAAATATAAATTAAGAAAAAATGTTCCAAATTGTTAAAAAGAAAAATGTAAATTAATTAGTAAACAATACAATGTTTCATAGTGGAGAACTGAACTCAAGGTGAGAAAGAGCTAGATTCAACTTCACTTTGGATATGTACTGACTGGGCAAATGCCTAATCTTTTTAGTATCCCAAGCAATTCTCTAAGATAATATGAATAGTGGATGATTTTTTTGAGTGATGGCAAGAGTTTCCATGGTGGGAAACATGAATGAAATCAAAAGTTTGGAACAAAAAATAGTAATTAAAAAACCTCTAAGCCATCATATTGGCAAGGTGATAAAATGTGAATAGAATCAATGTTGGAGAGGGCATGTTAAAACTTTGTAGGTAGAATTCTGATTTGTTCCAGCTCTTCCAAAACCATTTAGAATTATGAGAGAAAAGTGACTAGCCAAAAAGCCTTAAGGAACGACCACTCTAATAGGAGGCATATATTTTAAATAGGTTACAGACAGAAAAAAATGACTGTAGCACTCTTTATGGTAGAGAAAAATGGAAATTAAGTAGTGGTCTAGATTATGGAATGACTAAAGCAATTGCGGTATGTGAATGTAATAGAACAATTTTGGAACATTTTTGCTCTATAAGAATTGAGGAATATAAGGAATTTTTTAGATATATGTGAGGACTGTTATAGATCAAAGAAAGCAGAACAAGAAAAATATATTCAATGACTTTAATAATATACTACAAGTACAAAAGGTAGCTGGTCTCAAATTAAATGCAATGATCAATATTGGTCTTACAAGGCAAATAATGAAACATATTTCCCTTTTCTTGGTAGAGAGGTAACTAGGTATAGAATGGAATTACATTTGTTCGTTTGTTACTAGATTTTGCATAATTGTTTATATTTTTGTTTTGTTAGGGGTATATATGAAAATACCAAGAAATGAATATAGTATTTAAGTTTAAAAAATAACTTTTCGATGAAAGATTTTTTAAAAAAAGAAATCTTCACATCTGATTATGTTGAGATCTACTGAACTAGTCATTTATGAGAATTTGAAAATTGGAGATGCTTGTTCACAATTAATAATCTGAACTTAAGGTCTGGGATATAGGAAATATTATTGGGATTTGGTAAGGTACAAATAAGCTTATTTGAGTTGTCACCAGAAAGTTTTTATCTTGACATACTAAGTCTTTATTTATTCCTGTCCTCAAGTGAAATTCTGCATGTCCATGATAAAGTGTAGAAATGTATAGAACTTAATTATCCTATATGTCATCATCTCTTAGTGCTGTTTTTTCCAAGAAGCAGTTATTTCTGTGAAGGTAGAATAGGGTACATCTCTGCTGGTAGATAAAATTCTGAATGGAGGCCAGAGAGAAGGCTTGGGAAAGGAGTTTGGCACAAAAGGGCCATTTGAAAGCCATCAGCCTACTTGAAATAAGATGATACTCCCAAAGGGAAAAAAAAAATTCACATGATAAAATCCACTATCATAAATATGGACTATGTTTTCAATCTCAATGAAGAATCAAAGAAATGCAAATCTAAATTGAAAAGAAAAAGCAGAAATTATTTTTTCCCTGACTCTAGATGACTCCCCTTAGATCACATCAGATTAACAAGGCTGTAATAACAAGACCAAATTGCCATCAATTACCATATTTTTCTACTGACAACTTTTTTGTCTTTGTAGTGCTCACAACAGCACTATGCTCACGTTAGTGGAAGGGGGCCGTGTGGGAGAGAAATTGGAACAAACCGTACAGGACGCATTAGAAGGACACAAAATAGTTCATATAAGCAAACACAAAATGATTTTGATGGGGTTGCTATGACAGCTGAACATACAGAAGAACAGAAAGACATGCTGATATGAACTCCTGTACTTGTATTACCCCAGAATTGAATTTTTAATACACTGAATAAGGTTTAGATTATAATTTTTCAATTTCCACTAAGTTCCTTAAAGCAGAACTCTTCTGTACCAAGTGAAAGGATGAAGTAATTTCGGTATTCAGTCTTGGTATTTTGGAGTCATTTATCACACTAGTAGAATACTATTTGAATGAGTTTAAAGAACTGATGATTCAAATCTCATTAAATTAGAAACCAATTTCTATACCACATCAAAAAAGTAGACATTTTTACAAAAGATACAGCATATGTTGTATCTATAAGTAACAGCAATTACTTTTGACAGAGTAGGAGTGTTTTATAAAATGGCAGATATATATGTATGTATTTATGTATATATAGTGGATTTTAAAGCAGTTTTGTAGCTATCCTTAAATATACTTCCACAATGTTAAATATTTTTTTAGTTCTTTTTTTTCTATTTTAAAATTTTATCTACTTAATATTTTCCCCAGTCACATTCAAGACAAAAAAATTTTTTTTACATGTTTTTAAAAATTTTTGAATTCTAGGTTTTCTCCCTGATTCCTACCCACAATTAAGAAACTGCACGTGAAATTATGCAACACATTTCCATCAAAGTCAAGTTGTGACAGAAAATATATATATCCCACTTTAATGAAAGTAAAAACCTTCAAGAAAAATCAAGTATGAAAAATAGAGAGAGAAAAAGAGAATACTTCAATCTGTATTCAGACACAATCAGTTCCTTCTCTGATATGGATAGGATTTTTCATCATAAGTTCTTTAGAGTAGTCATGGATGATTATACTATTGAGACTAGCAAAGTCATTTATGGTTTGTTATCCCAGAACAACAGAATGTTAAATATTCTTAATAATATTTTACATGTTTTTCTTCTTCACTTTTTAAAAATTTGTTTGCTTTTTAAAAATAGCTTTTTATTTTTCCAAATATATGAAAATAGTCTTCAACATTCACCTTTGCAAAATCTTGTGTTCCAAATTTTTCTTCCTCCCTTCCCTCCATTCCCCTCTCTTATATAGTAAGCAATCCAATATAAGTTAAACACTGACATATTTTTCAAAATGTTAGTTGGTGATTTAGGGGAGGTATAGGGTTGTCTATCTCTGCTTTGTTTCATTTTTTAAAAACTTCTCTAAAATGCCTTCTAAAAACATTTAGATAGATTTAACCAATATAATATTCAGAAGGTGCTCACATTTAGCTTATCCTGATTTAAATGTGAATTTCAAATACTTTTGAGATTCCAACTTCTTTAAAGACTTTGGCAAGAGACTTAATACAAGTCTGCAAACTTTTTAAAGTCTAAATGTTTCTCTAGTGTCAGTGTCTTGCTTTTAAATAGCCTGCTCAGTTTTGCTAAGAAGATAATTCTGGATTTATGGCTCAGGCTTCTTAATTTTGTCTATGCTGAATTCCAGGCGCTCTTTCCACCCACATTTGTCCCCTGTTTCCCTTGAAAAGTCTACTGTTTGCTTGCTTGCTGTCTTGGGAGGAGGAAGGTAAGGGAGAAAGGGAGAAAAAACTTGGAACACAAAACCTTATAAAAATGAATGTTGAAAAACTATCTTTATATGTATTTGGAAAAAATACTATTGATATATATATATATATAAAATAAAAGTCTACTACTTTCCTGGTTATTGTTCTCTGGTTTTTCTTTTAGCAGACTGAAGTATTTCTTTCCTTATCATTGTAATCTAGGATATTGAATATAGGCCTTAACCTCTGAATGTCAGAGCAAAGGGAACTCTTCAGAGTTCTTAACTTTTTTTCTGTCACAGGCAGTCTAGTCAATAGACCCCTTCTTGGAATATTTTTAAATATATTAAAAAATACATGGCATTATAATGGAAACAATCATATTGAAATAAAGATGCATTTTTTTCTCATCCAAATTTTCAGAGTCCCTGAAATCTAAGCATTATACCTTTAGAATCCCAGGGACTCCAAGTCAAGAACCTCTGAAAGAGTCCAAGTCTTTTCAGGACTGTCCCTGTGTATCAGAATACTTGCTACAAAAGGGACTTTAAGTCATCGCAAACCCCAAGATAGAATACCTAAAATAGTCGGGGAAAGAGGACATAGGTAAAGGATAGTGAATATCATACCAGTAACATCTCTGGAATGTAAGCAGGCTATTGCCCGGAATAAGGCTCTAGGTGAAGTTTAACCTAATCCCCAAGGCCTAATCTCTTATATATTAGGTCATTCCACACTGTATGGCAGACAAATTCCCACCATACACACTTCTTATCCCTGTTTTCAAAGAAAATGTTTTTTCTTAAGTACCAAGGAGAGATCACCTAGGTACTACCATTCCTATCTACTTTTCATATCTGCACAGTTCTCATCCTCCTTTGTTCTCCCACTCCATTGCAGCCTCTGGATTCTTCCTGTATTTTAGTCTTAGATTTTATTTTTAATTATTTTTTCCATTTTCCTGAAACTTGACTTTTTCCAGAAGACAATGTATACTTGGCTACACTCTCTACTAACATCAAATATGCCTTTCTGCTTGACTTCCATGTTCTAGATCAGAAAGAAGAGTAAATATATTCTTACAACCTCATTCCAACTTTGACTCCTTTGCTCAATTCAATAATCTCTTTGGATTTATTCCCTCTTCATCACCCAGTCCAACTCCTTGTCACAATCATCCTACTGGCCTTCATGTTATTCTTCCTTTTTCATGGAGTTCAGTATCTGGCTCATACTTTTCCTCTCTGCCTTATCCTTCTTTTTTGCTTCTGCCTCCCTTCCTTTCTTCCCTCCCTTCTTCCCTTTCTCTCTCTTTCCCTCCCTCCTATCTATCAAACATCCCATATCCATCTCAAACTTAATAGAACTCATTTTATTTTTTCTTCTCCAAACATTTTTTGTTGATGCCATCACCAAGTTCTCAACCAGGTTAACAACCTTGGAGTCATTCATACTTGCTGACTTTTCCCTTTCCCTTACTTCTCACATTTGATCAAATGTAATAAGCTGTGGATCTTGTAACTATAATTTCTGTTGCATCTGTTCCCTTTTCCCCACTTATACTGCTGCTTTCATCTAAGCTATTACAATAATCTAACTGGCCTCCTTGTTTTCAGTCTCTCCCCTTCTCTAATCCATGCTTATGCAAAACTTATATTCTCAAAACAAAGATCTGGCCAGATCTGTCTACTCAAAAATCTCTAGGATAAAATATAAACTACTCAGACTGGCAATTAAAAGTCTCCCACAATTTAGTTCCTGCTTACCTTTCCAATTTTATTTCATGTTATTTCCTTTCACATACCATCTGTTCTAGTTAAACTGCCCTACTAATTGCTCCCTATATACATCCCCTGTCCATCTCTATAGACTCGTACAAATATCTTCTAAATCTAGAATATAATCCTTCATCTCTAAGTAGGAAAAAAACCCTATCTTCCTTCAACATACCACTTTTTACTTTTTAGAATATCCACAAGAGGTATTTCCTGATTTCTCTATCCTCACCTCAGTTTTTAGCATTCTTATACTCCTATATGTTAATTTACATGTATTTTCTATATATTTACTTGTATATGTGTTGTTGGGACCTGGAGTCAGGAAGGCTCTCTTCCCAATTCAAATCTGTCCTCAGACATCTATCAACTATATGACTCTGGCTAAATCACTTCATCCTATTTGCCTCAGTTTCCTCATCTGTAAGATGAGTTGGAGAAGGAAATAACAAATCACTCTAGTACTTTCACCAAGAAAAGTGCAAATGGAATCATGAAGAATTGAACATGACTGAAACAAGTGAACAACAATACACAACATACACCCTTTGTCTCACCCAGTAAAATGTGAGCTCCGTGAGGATAGGAACTATTTAATTTCTGTCTTTGGGCTCCCAGGACCAGCACAATCTCTTTCACAGAGTAAGCATTTGTAATATTTGTTGAACTGAAATTGGACATATGTATTTTGTTTACATATTATAGATTCTTTAGATCACTCCTGAGTATTTAAAAATTATTTTCTAGGATACAGTGTTTCATTTCCTTTGTTTATCTAAAATTTCCAGAATGTCAATAATATTGAGATTGCTGCATGATTGATCCTCAAGATCTGTCACTTTTACATGAAAATTTTCTGATTCTTTATATACTCTGGTGAAGATGGTGGTGGGGTTTGAACCTATATTTCTAGATGTTAGGTTTTGCAGTAAATAGTGAATGGCTTGGAGTCAGGATGATATGAATTCAAATCTTGCCTTAAGACATTTAATAGCTATGTGGCTCCGGATGAAATAATTTAAACCTTGTTTGCCTCAGTTCTCTCATGGTTGTTGTGAAGATAAAATGAGATTTTGGTGTTGAGTTGTTCAGTTGTGTCCAACTCTTTGTGACTCCATGGATCACAGCATGCCAGATCCTTTGTAAAGTGCTTTGCAAATCTTAAAAGCACTGTATAAATGTTTCTGCTCTGCTGTAAGAAGTCTGCTGTCTGTTAATTCAACAGAATTTTCATCTGAAGTTTTCTATATTCTCTATATTCATTTTCTTCAACATTTCCTCTTGATCTTTTAAAAAGTACCTTTTAATTCCAGCTTAATTTTTTCCTATGATTTCTTTAAGTTCTTCTTAAATGATAAAAAATGTTTTGGAGTTAGTCTTTTAAAAAATAAATTAATATATTTGGAGGAACAGGAAGAAGGAAGGAGGAAAGGACTGCAATTAGAAGTGGATGGGACAACAAATGGTAATAAAAGGAAGCATGAATTGCTCATTTCTCATTTGGGTTTTTTCCTACTGAGGAAAATGACTTTTAACAGAAATGATAAAATAGAAATAGCTAACAGGGAGTTGCAATACAACAGGCAGGGAGTACCAAAATGATTTAAGATCCTTAATGCAGATAAATTATGTTCTCAGCTACTAAAAGACCTGGTGAATGAGACTGCCCTTCTTGAAAGACAGTGGTTTCCACTTTTTTACATGGTCTTTAACCAGAAGTTTGCAAGGTCACTTGTCGGATTTATTAAAGCGGGGAATCCTTTCAGGTATGGATTGGAAAAGATGGATGCTGAGGATGGATGTCCTTCTAATTCTAAATTCTGTGATTTGTTTATTTGGTCTTCTGATTTTCATATTAGTGTTAATTTTTGCTTAATTTCTTTAAATGCGTCGTTTATACTTTTGGAATATCTTTCTTTTAAAAAAAATTCAATCAGCATTTATTATCTACTATATGCCATGGTTTGGTGAACAAACACAAGAAAGAAACAATCTCAGGATTCAAACAACTTAGATTCTATCAGAGGAAATAACATAAAACAGTAACAATAAAAGAGAATAGAAAAATGCTATCTAAAAAATGTCCTTATGTGTTCTTTTAGGAACTCATAACCATTTTGACTTGTATATGGATAAAATATCAAGACACTATGATTTCATCAGTGTGGGAACTCCCAGTTGGAGTCCTTCCACTGATACAGATTGCAAAATGCATATACACATACTATTCTGAATCAGATCTAGTTTAAGTCCTCTTAATGATAAGCAATTTGATCTTGGATACTGAAAAAGCTCTCAAGACAAATGTTTTTCAGGATCTCTCTTCCAACTTAATTGCTTTTTGTATTTTAATATTTTACTTACACTACTTTTTTTTTTATAATCATATTGGCATCTACTTAGTTGATTCTTATTATTGTTGCGTAGTATGTTTGGGGTGTATATTTTCTTCTCTTTGGTCTCTTAGTTTATTTTGGGGGGAATTTTTTAAAAATTAAATCTTGTTTTCAGTTTCAAAATCTTTCCCTCTGTCCTTCCCTTTTTTACCAAGTGAGAACAAAAAAAACAAAACAAAACAAACAAACAAAAAAAAAACAGGAAAAAGAAAGAAGAAAGTATGCTTTAATTTATATTCTGTCCATCAGTTCTTTATTCAGAGGTCTTTCATCATGAGTCACTGGAATTGTAGTTGGTCATTATGTTGATCAGAATGATTATGTCTTTCAAAATTGTTTATCTTTACAACATTATTATGGCTTTGCAAATTATTTTTTATTAGTGTATTAGTATTTTTCTCTTATATTTCATTCAAGTCTTCCCAGATTTTAATGAAATAATATCCTTCATCATTTCCTACAGGATAATAGTATTTCAATAACATGGATATGTCACACCTTTTTAAGCCATTTCCTGACTCATGGGTATCCTCTCATTTTCACTGTAGTTTTAAATGTATTTTTTGGTCAATCAATGTTACATGTGACACTCATTTCAGATAAATAAATTCTGAAGGGCACAATGTTTTATAATGACTTTAGTAGTAAGAAATCAAGAACAGAGGTTTCTTTTCCCTTCAAATCTTTTGAAATATTTTGCTAAAGCAATCATCAAAACCATTTGATTCTGGCTAAGAAATAGAGTGGTTGATTCATGAAATAGTTCATAAGACACAATAGTCAATGACTATAATAATCTACTGTTTAATAAACCCAAAGACCCCAGATTCTGGAATAAGAATTCATTATCTGACAAAAATTGGTGGGAAAATTGGAAAATAGTATGGTAGAAACTAGGTGTTGATCAACACTTAACACCCTCTATCAAGATAAATCACATGTCATGATTTAGACATAAAGAGTGATATTATAAGCATATAGAAAAACAAAGAATAGTTTACCTCTCAGATTTGGGGAAAAGGAAGGAATTTATGGCCAAAGAACAACTAGAGAATGTTATGAAATACAAAATGCATAATTTTGATTATATTAAGTTAAAAAAGTTAGGTACAAACAAAACCAATGCAGACAGATTAGAAGGGAAGCAGAAAACTGGGGGAAAAAATTTTATATCCAAGACTTCTGATAAATTTCTAAATATATAGAGAATTTTAAAAATATATAGAAAATTGACTCAATTTTTAAAGAATCCAAACCATTCTCCAACTGATAAATGGTCAAAGGATATGAACAGACAATTTTCAGATGAAGAAATTGAGGCCATTTCCAGTCATATAAAAAAATGCTCTAAATTACTACTGATCAAAGAAATGCAAATTAAGACAACTCTGACGTACCACTACATACCTCTCAGATTGGCTAAGATGACAGGAAAAGATAATGATAAAAGTTGGATGCAGGAAAACTGGACGATTAATACATTGTTAGTGGAGTTGTGAACTGATCTAACCTTTCTGGGGAGCAATTAGGAACTATGCCCAAAGAGTTATCAAATTGTGTATATCCTTTGATTCAGCAGTGTCTCTAATGGGTCTACATTCCAAAGAGACCATTAAAAAGGGAAAAGGACCTACATATGCAAAAATGTAGCAGCCCTTTTTGCAGTGGCAAGGAACTGGAAACTGAGTGAATGCCCACCAGTTGGGGAATGGCTGAATAAGTTACGGTATATGAATGTTGTGGAATATTATTGTTCTATAAGTGAAGTGAGCAGAACTAAGATAACATTGTACAAAGCAACAAGAAGATTATATGATGATCAACTCTGATGGATTTGGATCTTTCAACAATGAGATAATTCAGGCCAGTTCCAACAGATTGTAATGGAGAGGGCCATCTGCATCTAGAAAGAGGACTGCAAGGACTGAATGTGGATCACAACATAGTATTTTCACCTTTCTGTTGTTGGTTTGCTTTTTGTTTGCTTCTCATTTTTTTTTCGTTTTTGATCTGATTTTTCTTGTACAGCATGATAATTATAGAAATATGTACAGAAGAATTACATATGTTTAACATATATTGGATTACTTGCTGTCTAGGGGAAGGGAAAGAGAAAAAATTTGGAACAAAAGGTTTTGCAAGGGTGAATGTTGAAAACTATCTGCTTATATTTTGAAAATAAAAAGCTATTATTTTAAAATATACATATATTTTGCTAAGAAAAAAACAAAAACAGAAACAGCCAGGTCCTGATTGGTGCAAATAATGAATGCAGTAGAGAGGCCAAATTCACACTGCTTATTTCCAATGGACTAGTACCAATGACCATGTTAACACAATTTATTACTTCAAATAGTGTGAACTGAAATATATGCCACCACTTCACAGGATTTGGTATTCACATTAGTTGGGATCTAATTGTAATTCGGAATGGAAAGAACTAGAACTTGTGTTATACACCTAATTTATAGGAAGTTTGCTTGACTTTGCATTATTTTTTCTCTTTTTGATCTTTACTTACCAACATACTCATCGATCCTACTGCAATAGGTTTATCCCTTAGTTCTGGATTATCTCTCATTTCTACAGCTGCATAGAAAGCATCCATATCAATATGTACTATAGTGCAGCACAGGTTGCGGTTCTGTTCCAACTCCATTGCAAGTTTGTCAACCTTAATGGGGAAAAAAGGTGAATACATTTTGAGACTGCAAAATGCCAGCACCATCGTATTGTTTACTTTTACTAAAAATGTGTTAAAACTGAGTCAACAGGAAAAGAATACCCATCATATATATTCAGAACTAGAGAGGACAATATCTTTTTGTATACCAACTGCTGTGTAATCTCTATTGACTCCTTCATTATTTTATATTGTTAAATTTTTATTCATTTAGTCCCAAATTCTTATTTTCCAAATTTTTATTTTTTTTATTTCCAAATTCTCTCCTTCCCTCTAAGGAAAGGTAGCCTTTTCTCCATCATTGTAGAATGCTTTCTATAATGCCCATTATATATTTGAAGCCACACCAACCATACTTCTGCATTATTCATATTCTGAAGAAAGTATCCTTTATTCCTTTGGGGGGGGGGGATTTCCTTGCATCATGACCTGACAAAATTAAAAAACAAAACAAAACAAAAAACCAATCCATATTCCTTTCTCCAAATGTGTGTGATGTATCAATATCACTACCAACTGATGGATACTGAATTTTATAGCAGATTTTATATTTGTATACTTAAGAGTTTTATGCAGGGTAGAAGCTGAATAAATTATTGATATGTGACTACTATAAAGGTATCCAGCATTCCCACAACACTGTTAGAATAAACAGCTGCATAAACAGTGTCCAATACTGATTCAGCAGCTGAGTCAAAATTCAGGATGACCTCCAAGAACAGATCAAGTATCATGTTATAAACCAGTTTGGCATTTTAATACTGAGCAGTGACTGACTGAGGTAAAATGAGGAAGTAAAACTGAGGTACTGCTATTCCATTCCTTGAATATTCCCATTTCAATAAAGACAATATAAACTGTAAGTTCAATTGAGAAAATAGAAAGTAAATGCAAAATGGAGCCATATATTGAACAGCAGCACCATTTTTCTACAGGAAAGCTAAATTCCCATTCTTGGGAAAAAAAAAATGTAGAAAGTTCTTTAAAAGCAAGGGAAAAAAGATAGTAAAATATTGCATATGCTGACTTTATGTCAGAATTGATGTGCTGACTAGTTTTATTGAAGTGCTGAAGGGCTTTTCCTCCTTTCTGGTATTCTCTGTTAGACTTGATAGACAGGAGAAAGAGAAGGAAAAGATTTAGAAATGAAAGGGATTAAAAAAAATTTAAAAATTTTGTGTGGTAATAAACTATTCTTAACAGAATGGATCTTTTAAAAGGAAGATAGAAATTGCTTTAATATACTTCATACAAAGAATTAGTTCACTCAATTACATTCTGATCTATTAGAAACATGATTATTAAGAATAAAGAGCAAATGATCCTCTTTACAATTTTGATTCTAATGAAGGTTAGTAAAAGGCAAAGCATCAGGCAGTTTATAAATATTGTGATGTGCAAAGAATTAAGTTTCCAATAATAATGCTAGCAATAATGATATCCGAGATTATAGAATGTCCCACAAAATACAATTTAAAAAAGATTTTTATTGAAATACAAAGATGGTTGAAATTATTAGCATTTCTTTCTTTCTTTTTTTTTTTTTTTTGCTGAGGCAATTGGGGTTAAGTGACTTGCCCAGGGTCACACAGCTAGGAAGTGTCTGAGACCAGATTTGAACTCAGGTCCTCCTGACTTCAGGGCTGGTGCTCTAACCACTGCGCCACCTAGCCGCCCCTAGCATTTATTTCTTGACAGTTATGTAAAAGGTAAAGAGCTCTCAGACTTGAACACTTTCAATTAAAATGATTAACTTAAAAATATAGGCAGAAATATAAGGCATAAGCAATATAAGTTTTCTGCACCACAAACTGCTGACTAAGAAGGAATAAAGCCCCTTCTTTGAGATTATGTTGAAAAGAACATGATTACAAAGAATTTTAAAGTAATACTTAAAAATAAGTTCATTTTAAAGTTCATTTAAAAAAGCAAAAATTTGAAAGCTCAATAACAGAAAAGTGACACTAATAAAAACAACATGGGAGTTAATAAATGGGAGTTTAAAGAAAATGTTCTGAAAAGAGCTGGGAACGTAAGATAGCACCTACCTTCTATCTATAATATTACAATGACAAATAAGTTTGCATGGGAACTTAGCCTGGGCAAGTCTACTCTTGCAATGTTCTCGGTAGGGCCTGCTTGTTGTGTGTGATTGAAAGTTCCTTCCTAGAACTGCACATGTTTAACATATATTGGATTACTTGCTGCTTAGGAGAAAGGATGGGGGGAAGGGAAGAAGAAAAAAAAATTTGGAATGCGCAGTTTCGCAAGGGTGAGTGTTGAAAACTATCTTTGCATATATTTTGAAAATAAAAAAATTATTATTTAAAAAGTTCCTTCCTTAAATGCTTACCACTGGGTTTTTTGTTTTTGTTCCTTTCCTGTCACTATTTTCCCAAAGGGAAGAAAAAAGATAAACATAAATTAAAGCATAGACTCACAAGACAAAACCCAAAAGAAAACTAGGTAAAGCCCTAAACAAATTTTGGCAAGTTTAATAAAAAAAAAATGCAGTTATGACCCATAGTGTTAAGACCATAATTTTTTGTGAAGGATATCTTCATTATGACATTAATAAATGTGGGAATTAGTAGAAATAATTTTAGAAACTAAAAGACTTAGTGCTGATTTTTAGGTTACAATTGGCAAAGATACAGTCATTTAGAAAAAATTTGGCATCAACCTGGATTATCATTCTTTTGGATTTAGCTTTAGTCTAGCACATAAACCAGAATCTTGTCACAAAACACATCATAACTTCTTTCATTACTAAAGCATATTTCTTCCCATTCACACACAAAAGCAACACCCTCTCCTTAAAATTAGAGTTACATAGCACTCAGATCTCCTTTCGTTGCAAAACTATGTACATTTTTCCATGAGAAAAAAAATGGCATAATTAGAGCTGTCAGTGAATCTCAAGATACTAACTTTTAGATTCACTTTGATACAAATTGATTTAAAAAAAACACACCATAGATACAATAATAATAAAATGAATGTTACTCTTTGCTTATATCTACTAGTGAAGAAAAGCACAGTATCAAGTAATCCCATTCTGTTTTGGCTAGAAAATGTGAGGATCTTTTTGGAGTAGGATTAAGAGCAGATTCTTTGCCTCAATTGCTACTTAGCCTTAATCAATGAATGGGTGTGGCCTCAGTCAAGACAGGTTGAAGACTGAGCTTCAAAAGGCCAACATCTCCCACAGCATCTAGGACCATGTCCCTTCCTCCATCTATCTGGTCACTGGACCCAGATGTCTCTGGAAGACAAAGTGAGGCAGGTAACCTTGCTCAGACCTCCCTCACTTCAATCCAATTCACCTGCATGTCATGACATGACCCCACTGATGTCAGTCCTCTTCAAAAATGAAGGACAAAAAATTCTACTAACATCCTCTTCCCAATTTCTCATTGTTAAGATCCTAATCCGTCAACATCTAGTCAGATACTATGTCATCAATGAAGCCTTTCCTGATGCCCTAAATCAGAAGAGATATTTCCCTCTTCTGAACTCCCAAACCTTTTGTTTTACTTCTGGGCATTCATGACAAACTGGGACAGAATGCTATACAGATTGTAAAATAGTCTGCTTTTTTTCTTTGTCCCAAAGAAGAGTTCAATCTGGGAAGTGGGGGTAAGCTGTGAAGAATAACTTTAATGAAAAAAAAAATTAAAAAAATTTAAGGGAAAAATTGTTTTTCTTTCTCTTATGGTACTTATCACATTCTAACTTGCATGATAGTTATTTGTGTGACTATATCATCCTCCCTACTAGATACTACAAACTTTGATGGCAGGAACTGTGTCTTACTAATTTTTGTATACACCAAAGCAACCAGCACAAGGAGGCACTCAGTAAATGTTTATGTACAGAATAAATGAATAGATAAATAGAATGAAATAAGCAGAAAGTAGTTAGAGAGCAAAGAAGAGTTTATGAATGGAAACATTAAAACTAAATTTAAAAAAGAAAAAGCAGTTGTGAAGTTTCTGAGAAGATTGGCTTTTAGTAAAAATTTTAAAAATGCATTTGGAAGAACAAAAGATCAAGGGTTTCAAGAGAATTAATGAAAAAAAAAAGGCTGCTGACTGTGGACTTGCTGTACCAGATCTAAAACTATATTATGAAGCAGCAGTCATCAAAACCATTTGGTACTGGCTAAGAAATAGAGTAGTTGATCAGTGGAATAGGATAGAATCACAAGACAAACTAGGCAATAACTATAGCAATTTAGTCTTTGATAAACCCAAAGACCCCAGCTTCTGGGATAAGTACTCACTATTTGACAAAAACTGCTGGGAAAATTGGAAAACTAGTGTGGAAGAAATTAGGGCTTGACCCACACCTAACACCAAACACCAAGATAAGATCTAAATGGGTTCATGATTTAGACATAAAGAGTGATATTATAAGCAAATTAGAGGAACATAGGATAGTTTACTTCTCAGACCTGTGGGGAAGGAAGGAATTTGTGACCAAAGAAGAACTGAACTCTTAATTGAACACCAGATAGATAACTTTGACTATATTAAATTAAAAAGTTTTTATACAAACAAAACCAATGCAGTCAAGATTAGGAGGGAAGCAATAAATTGGGAAATCATCTTTACATTTAAGGGTTCTGATAAAGGTCTCCTCTCTAAAATATATAGAGAATTGTCTCATATTTATAAGAATTCAAGCCATTCTCCAACTGACAAATGGTCAAAGGATATGAACAGACAATTTTCAGGGGATGAAATTAAAACTATTTGTAGTCATATGAAAAGGTGCTCCAAATCACTATTGATCAGAGAAATTCAAATTAAAACAACCCTGAGGTACCACTACACACCTCTCAGATTGGCTAAAATGACAGGAAAAGATAATGATGAATGTTGGAGGGGATGTGGGAAGGCTGGGACACTGATGCATTGTTGGAGCTGTGAACGGATCCAGCCATTCTGGAGAGCAATTTGGAGCTATGCTCAAAAAGTTATCAAACAGTGCATACCCTTTGACCCAGCAGCATTTCTATTGGGCTTATATCCCAAAGAAATCATAAAGGAAGGAAAGGGCCCTACATGTGCAAGAATGTTTGTGGCAGCCCTGATGGACATGGCTCTCTGCAACAAAGAATTGTCTCAAACCAGATCCAATTGTTCACTCAAGAAAACCATATACACCCAGAGAGAGGGATATGAAATATGGACCACAACATTACATTTTCATGCTCTCTATTGATGTTTGCTTGCATTGTGTTTCCTTTCTCCGATTTTTTTTTTTCTTGTAGATAGGATTTTTCTTGCACAACAATGATAAGTGTGGAAATATGTACACATATATTCGATTTGTCAAGTATTTTATCATAAACAACATGTAGTGGATATCCTGCCATCTAGGGGAGGGGTGGGGACTAGGGGGGGAAAAATGTGTAACAGAAAGCTTTGTAAGGGTTAATGTTGAAGAATTACCCATACATATGTTTTGCAAATAAAAAAAAATTAAAAAATTTTTAAAAATGCATAAAACAAATATGAAACAACTGTTTTTTTTTCTTTCTTTCTTTTTTTGCGGAGACAACTGGGATTAAGTGACTTGCCCAAGGTCACAAAACTATGAAGTATTAAGCCATATACACCCAGGGAGAGAGAGATATGAGATGTGGACCACAAGATAACATTTTCACGCTCTCTATCGATGTTTGCTTGCATTGGGTTTCCTTTCTCAGATATTTTTTGTTCATATAGATAAGATTGTTCTTGCACAGCAAGATAAGTATTGAAATATGTATACATATATTCGACTTGTCAAATATTTTAATATAATTAACATGTAGTAGACTTCCTGCCATCTAGGAGAGGGGAGGGGAATGGGGGGGAAAATTTGTAATGGAAAGCTTTGTAATGGTCAATGTTGAAGAACTACCCATACATATGTTATGCAAATAAAAAGCTTTATTAAAAAAAAAATAAAGTTGCTTGTTTTTACAATGTTCTTCTGATTCTATTCAATTCACTGTATCCATTCATCAAGTCTTCCCAGTTTTTCTAAAACTATTTTCTTCATCATTTTTTATGGCACAATAGTATTCATTATATTCAAATGCTACAATTTGATGAGCTATTTTCCAAATGACAGGAACTACCTTAAGTTCTCAGTTCTTTGACATCACAAAAGGAGATGCTATAAATATTTTTGCATATATGGATCCTTTCCCTTTTCATTAAAAATATTATTTTCTTTTATCAAGCATCAAGTATACATTTTTCTCTTGCCCCTGGAGGAAAAATGTAGAAACACAGAACCCCTATATTATATATGCATAATTAAGCATAAAAACTTCCCATACTAGTAATATCAAAAAAGGAATTATATTTCCTATGTATTAATTCATTATCTCTTTGTCATGAGAGGGGTAGTGTTATTCTTTTTCAGTACATTAGAATCATGGTTGATAATTTGATTGATAAAAGTTCTTAAGACTTTGCTCTACAAGGCAAAGAAAACCTAATATAATTGAGAGAAAGAGGAGAGGGAGACGAACACTGTGTAAATCTTACTCTCATCAGGTTGGGCTCTAAAAGTGTATATCAGACATTTGATTTCACATAGAAAACTTGTCTGTTGCTAGAGGGAAGTGGGAGGGAAAGGAGGAAAAGTAAGGGACAAACTAATAGAAGGGAAAATAGAAGAATCAGGGGAAAGGAGTAAAAACAGGGGGAGGGGATCTAAAGGGTAGAAGAGTATTGTTTGGGGGAGAGGGTCATCAAAAGCAAAGTACTGAGGTGGGGGGAAGGGAGAAAGGGGAAAGGAAAGGGGAAAACATAACTTGGGTAAATAAGATGGCAGGAAATAAAGAATTAGTTATTCTATCTGTGAATGTGAATGGGATGAACTCTCCCATAAAGCGGAAGCGGATATCAGACTGGATTAAAAACCAGAATCCCACAATATGTTGTCTACAAGAAACACATCTAAAACATAGTGCACATATAGGATGAAGGTTGCTTCAGGTGAACAAAAAAAGCAGGGGTAGCAATCCTTATCTCAGATCAAGTAAAAGCCAAGATAGATCTAATCAAAAGAGATAAGGAAGGAAACTATATTTTATTAAAGACTTTGCTCTACACTAGTTCATACAAGTCTTTCCAAGTCTCTTTGAAACAATCTTTTCCCCTCATCTCTTACAACAAAACAGTATTTCATCATATTCATATGCCATAATCTGTTTAGCCATTCTCTAGCTGATGGGCATCTCCTTAATTTCTGTTTTGTTACAACCACAAAAAAAGCAGCTATAAATCATTTTGTACAAATAGAGCCATTTCTTCTTTCTCTGATTTCTTCTATTTATAAGCTTAAGAGTGGTATTGCTGCACCAAAGTTACCTTTTTAGTAAGTTTTTGTGCATAATTCTAAATCACTTTCCAGAATGGTCATACTAATTCACAGCTATACCCATAATGCATCTGTGTGCCTTCTTTTCCACAACTCCACCAACATCTATTATTTTCTTTTTTTGGTCATCTTTTCCAATCTGACAGGTATACTGTGATACCTCAGAATTGTCTATATTTCTCCAATTAGTAGTAAGTTGAAATATATATTCATATGACCATCTGTAGAGGGAGGAGGTGGAGTGTGAACTCTATTTCAAGCTAGAACTTCAGGGAAGCTAGTACATAAAAGAACATGCTCATTCATCACCTAAACATAGCTCTTTATGACCCTAAAAATTTGATGTACATGCAGGCCTCATGACTGAGGAAAACAAGAAATTGGCTAAATGTATGTGTTCAGCCAGAAGAAACAAGGAACATTATTACTTCCACAGTTGTTTATACACTCCTTCCAACAAATAAAAAGATTGCTCTCTTGCATATGTCTTTCTTATCAGCACTACACTAAACCCTGGTTGGGTCTGCTGAATGGACTTGACAACCATATAGCCTAGGTTTTTTTTTTTTTCCCCTTTGAGAACTCTCTATTCATATTCTAAGACCATTTATTAAGTAGGGAATGGGTTTTATTCCTATGTTTTTGAATCAGTTCCTTATGTATCTTGAAAATGAGTCTTTTATTAGAGGAATCTGCTGAAAAGATTTTTTTCCCCAATTAATTTTCTTCCTCCTCCCCCCAATTATTTTCTTTTTAATCTTAGCTTCACTCTTTTTTTTTTTGTATGTGTGTGCAAAACCTCTTCAATCATATGTAATAAAAATTGCCTACTTTATTTTCTGTGATATGCTCTTATGTCTTATATGATCACATACTTAAAAAAAATTAAAATAAGGGATTGAAACAAAATCTACTATGCCATAGTTAGACACATTAAAAAAACAAAAACAAAACCAGACCTAAATACTTAATTAAAAGAGATAAACAAGGATATTACATTTTGCTGAAAGGTATTGTAGATCAGTAATGACAAGTTCAAATATAACAGATTTTTGCTGGTTATATACTAACTTAAATAACAAAAAAATTAGCATCACCTATGTTATATTGTGTTTTTATTTCTTTTGTTAAAGATTAGTTTTACACTGATGAAGACCCACAAGTTTGATACCTCTGTCGTGGATAGTTTAAACTAATTTAAATACTTAACATATATCCTTTGAATAGAAGAGCAGCTAAATATCTAAAGGAAAAAAAAAAAAGATTGATTACAAAGAGAAATAGTAAATCTATAACATTGGGGGAACTCAGTATACCTGCTTTTAACCCAAGGTAAATTTAATCAAAAAATAAGAAAGAAGTTAAGAGCTGAAGAGAATTTTAGAGTATATGTATTTCTAAACCATGTGTAGCATCTTAAAAAAAAAATCATGTATTAGGACATTAAAAATCTTACAAATGCATGCAGAAAAGGAATAAATATTAAACATATCCTTTGAACACAATGAAATAAAAACATTTTATTAAAGAAACGGCCATTTAAATTTTAGGATGCAGCCAAAGAAGTCCTTAGGGGAAAATTTATAGCTGTAAACATTTTCATTAACAAAAAAGAGAAAGAATAAACCAATGAGTTGGGCATGAATTTAAAAACTCCAATAAATAAAGTGACTCCAATTAAACACCAAAATGAATATTCTGAAAGTCAAGAAAGAAATTTTAAAAATTGAAAAACAAAAACAATGAACTAATAAATAAAACTAGGAGCTAAAAAAAGATAATTCATTAACTAATTTGATTAAAAAGAAAAAACCAAATTGTCAGTATAAAAAGAGAAAAATGAAAAATTTCAAAGATTAAAGTATGTATATATATATATATAATATCAATAAAATGCAGCAAGAAGAAACTATTTTCCACAACTATACACCTTTTTTTAAATGCTATTTTATTTTATTTAATGCTATTTTATTTATATTGCATAGAAAAACAACTTTTTACATTCACTTTTCTTTATTATTATTATTTTTTTATTAAAGCTTTTTATTTGCAAAACATATGTATGGGTAGTTCTTCAACACTGACCCTTACAAAGCTTTCTGTTACAAATTTTTCTCCCCTAGCCCCCTCCCCTGCCCTAGATGGCAGGAAGTCTACTACATGTTAATTATGTTAAAATACTTGACAAGTCGAATATATGTATACATATTTCCACACTTACCTTGCTGTGCAAGAAAAATCGTTATCTACAAGAAAAAAAAAATCTGAGAAAGGAAACCCAATGCAAGCAAACATCAATAGAGAGCATGAAAATATTATGTTCCACAACTATATATCAATAAAAATGGCAATTCATATAAAATAAAAGATTATTTGCAAAATTATAAAATATCGAAATTAACAGAAGAAATAGGGACTTAAGCAATCTCAAAGAAAAAAAATGAAAAATGACATACAAAGAAAATAAATTATATACATACATATACATGAAAATATATACATATATATGAAAAAACAAAGAAAACTAGATGACTCAAGTGAATTTTATCAAACTTTCAAAGAACAATAAATTCCAGTATTATGTAAACTGTTTGAAAAAAAAAAAAACAGTAAAAGAAAGGATTCTACCAAAATCTTGATATGACACAAATATGGTATACAAACATAAAGTAGGGAGAACAATATTTTAAAATATTTTTTAAAAAACTAAAATTATACACTTTGACCATGCTGGATTTATGCCAGGAATATAGGATTGGCTTATTATTAGGAAAAATATAAACTTAATGGAAGTATATAATTAATGACAGAATAAAATTAATGACAAAAATAACAAAAAAACATGACAATTGAAACAGAAATAACAAAACCTTTTGACAAAACAGAATACCCATTTCTGTTAAATTTAAAAAAATAACTAGAAAAACTAGGAATAAATAGACCTTTCTTTAACATAGTAAGTGGTAAATCTGAAAAAGCCATGATTAAACATTATATGTAACAAAGAAAAGCCAGAATCCTTTTCTAATAAAACTAGGGAAAAACCAAGGATGGTCAGTATCATCACTTCTATTTGACAAAGTACTAGAAACACTATGGTAACAAGATAAGAAAAACAAATTGAGAGAATAAGCACAAGAAGAAACACAACTATCACTTTTTTTTTTCTTCCAGATATGATGGTGAGGCTAAAGAAGCACAGAGTCAACTAAAAATTAATTGAAACAGTAACTTTAGCAATGTGACAAGACATAAAATACACACAAATCATTACCACTTCTGTATAATATCAATAAAATGTAGCAAGAAAAGATAGAGAAATTCTATTTAAAATAATTACATAATGTTTAAAATACATAGGAGTCTACACGCAGGAGAACTATAAAAAGTTCTAATTAATCAGAGAAACATTAACTTCCCATGGGTAGGATGAAAAATAATGAAAAAACTGGGACTGCAGAAACCTTATAAAGATCTCAAATTATACATAAGGCAAAGGAGTAATTTCAAAAAATTGAGGAGATAAATCAGTGGAACAGATGACATACACAACATACAGAAGTAATCTAGTAGCCTAGTGCTTGATAAATAAAAGGATCCCAGTTACTGGGATAAGAACTAAAGTTGATAAACCCTGCTGAGAAAATTGGGTAATAGTACTAGAGAAATTATATTTAGAACAATAGGCTGCAAATTAAACTTGGCCATAAAAGATGGCATGATAAAGCAGAAAAACATGGAAAATTTTTTTTCCTCCGATCTATGCATAGGAAGATTATTATCTTTCTTTGACCTTTGATATCTTTGGAGTATAGACCTAATAATGGTATCATGGGGTCAAAGAGTTTACACATAAAGTGTAACCTTTTCATAGTTATAAGTTGCTTTCCAAAATGGTTACACCAATTCAAAACCTCACGAACAATATATTTAATGTACTGTTTTTCCCCAGCCTAAGAGTAGAAAGCCTGACACATAGTTGTCACTTAATAAATATTTATTGAGTTGACATTTGTCATTTTCCTTTTTTGTCACCTATGCCAACATGAAGTGTGAAAGAGAACTTCAGAGCTATTTTAAATTTGAATTTCTCTAATTATTAATACTTTAGAACATTTTTCTTCCTTGAAAACTATTTATTCATATCCAATTACCACATACTAAATGGGAAAATAGCGCTTATTCTCAAATATCAGTTCTCTATATATCTTGGAATTGAGACTTTTATCAGAGAAATTTGTTTCTGCGTTTTTTCCCAGGTACCTCTTTCTCACAGATCCTATACTTCTGACATAGAGCTCTACTCCATTTGTTTTTAGTCCTCTATGATTTATATACTTTCCTTTTGAAAAAGCCAAATAAATATTATATTCTTGCAATTCTCCTTTCAAAAATTACAAGAAAACCTATACATAATACTTCCAAAATAGAAGATACTTAACTGTTTTGTTTCATAACACAACAGGTTTCCAATTCTTTCAGACTATAAATACTTTTAAGAATATAGAATTTGTTATTTTTTCGATAGAAGTAATACTAATGCATACAATTCTTGAAAAGAAATAAGTTTCCATTAGCTAAAATAAGATTACAGGGAAAAAAATAACAATAATGTGTACAAGAGTTCAAGAATGTTGATTACCTAAAATGTTAAAGTAATTATATCATGGCTAGATTTGGAATACCTTACAGATTTTGTGACAGATCCCATTTTATCTAATTTAAATGATAATAAAATTTTCCAAACTATCTAAAAGACAGCATTTGTACTTTTATAATTGTGACTATTAAATTTTCACAAAAAGATTAGCCTATGTTTTTTACAAAGAGACTGATTTTTTTGCAACCGTATGAAAAAAATCCTCCAAATTACCAAAGATGACAGAAATACAAATTAAAAAAACTTTCTGATTGTCTCACATTCACCTACTTGGCAAACATAACAAAAAAGGAAAACTACAACTGTTAAAGGACATATGAAAGAATAGGCATGATAATGGACTTCTAGTGGGGCTCTGAATTGATGCTTACCTCCTGGAAATTAATTTGGAACTATACCCCCAAAATCATTCAAACCTTTTGATCCAGCAGTACCCATACTTGTATTGGATTGTATAGAATCCAAAGAAATCAAAGAAAGAAAAAAAGGACTCATATATACTAAAATATTTATGGCAACAATTTTTATAGGAGTAGAAAACTGGAAATTGAGGAGGTACTCATTAAATGAGGAATGGCTAAACAAAGTATATATTACAAATGTAATGCAATATTACTATTGTACTTTAAGAAATTATAAATATAAGAAAGGATAGATTCCAGCCTGTACTTAGTACAGTGCCTGTACATAGTAAGCACTTGATATATACTGATTGAGTGGCTGTGATCAATCTATCACAGCTTGTATAAACTGACACAGAACAAAGTGAGCAGAATAAGAATGGTTTATCAACATTAAAAAGAAACTAATTTTGAAAGACTTAATAATGCTGATCAACATAGTGACAAAGCCTGACTTTGGAATACTAGTGATGAAAACTATTTCCTACTTCCTCACTAAGGTGGTGGAGCAGAACTGCAAAATGAGACATACTGATATGTGGATTTGTTATGCTTATTTGTTAACAAGGAAAGTTGTTTTCTTGCTTTTTCTAAATCTGAGGAAATTTGAAGAGGATGGGTTAACAATAGTCATGCTTTCTCCCCCCCGCCCCCAAAAAATAAAAATAAAAGGAGCATAATTAAAGTACCTAATCAATAGAAGAGGAGACAGAGACAAGCAGAATAGCTTTTAAACTAATATATCTAATTGATTATATATCCTTTATTTTAAATGTATAATTATATTTCTACCATGTTTAACATATATTTGACTACTTCCCATCTAGAGGAGGAGGTAAAAGAAGGGAGGGAAAATTGGAATACAAGGTTTTGCAAGAGTTAAGATTAAAGAATTATCCATGCATGTGTTTTTAAAAATAAAAAGGTTTAATAAAGAAAAAAAAGGAGGTACTGGGGCAGCTAGTTGGTGCAGTGGATAGAGCACCAAAAAAACCCAACAAAAACAATGATTGTTTTATTAAAAACAATGATTGTTTTATTTATATATATAATCAAACTTTGGCATTGTTTAATTTTGTTAAAAATTTACATCTTAATAGACATAATCAACATACTAATGGTTTAATTTTTTTTAAATGCACAACCATGAATATTCAAAAGATTATTATTATTATAAAAAGAATAAACTGCAAAAAGAGCTCAGGGTAAAACTCTACAACTGATTTCACATCTGTCATACCGCATTCCTTCTTTCCTTTCATACACATCCCCCACCCTGCTTTCTCCCTGTCATTGTGACTATAATAATTAAATCAGCATTACTATTGCTGGAAGGACATGGACAATCATTTGTCATACAACTCCACTCACTGACTTGTCAGGTGACTTCTAACAAAAACACTCTTCCCTGGTCATCACTACCCCACACATGCTCTTTCTTCCTAAAAGAATTTGAGCTTCTTGAGGGCAGAGACTTTCTTGTTTTTAATATTTGCCAAGTGCCTGGACTTGGAATACAGTAAGGACTTAATAAACGCTTTTTTTATTCATTCATTCATTCATTCTACTCATTCCTTCATTATTCTGGGAGTGCAAGAGAAGTTTTTTCCATCAGACATGCTTTTCATTTTAGGTGGGTCTAAGGAGCCAGGCAAAGGGTTTGTTATAAAGGCAAAAGCACTGGGCACCGGCTTTGAGCTTGAAACAAATCTCCTAAGCAACAAAAAAACTTAAATTCTGATTTTTAAAAATTCTCAACTTAAACTCATATCACAAGAGACAGATTTATTATATAATTTGAAATTTTAATCATTTCATGTTGATGAAAAAGCTTCTCTTTGGGTCAGATTTGAAGAGATAATTGCTTACTTAAATTTTTCAGTTAAATGAACTCTCTTAAAATATTAATATACCATGTAGCCTGGCCTAATTTTCTGCTTTATAATTTAAAGAGCATTTGCCAAAAATCATTTTTGTCAGATAATACTTGAACATACTGTATCATATAATGGGAACAACAGCAGGAAGGATGTGCTGTTCTTTTCTCCTCAACACTTTCCCATAGTCAAAGTACATACAAACCACTATTAAATAACAACAATTTCATTATTACCTGTAATTGTGCTTTCCAGAGCTGCTGAGTGGTAATTTGAGATTTTTGTTGCATCATATTTTCAATTCGTTGGTTTACTTGCTTTTCCTTTTTGAGCTCATTTTCATAAAATCTAGACCCCTATGACAAAAACAAAATCATAGGAAAAATGTTTTCAGAAACTCATTTTATTTCCTCATAATTTATGAAACTAACAAAACTCTAAAGACAATCCCTTAATTTTCTTATGTAGTATTACCTTAAAAACAACCTAAAGGAGGTTAAAAAGCTATAATAAATCTCATTTTGTAAAACAATTTATTTAATCTATTAGGTTAATGAGGAGTAACATCTATAACAGGTAAAAACAAAGACCAGACTAATTGTTTATATTTCTATTTTTAGGATTATTCATTTTGTTTGCTGAAATGGGTTTTTTACTTTGGTGAAAAGGTAAATTATAATATTTTGTTAAATGTGGATCTCTGGTATGTTGCAGAAGACTGGAGAAATTATCACTAGTCATTTAAATTAGGGGAAAACCCTTCTCTATTTAAATAAGATATTCTATTCAAAACTACAAAGTTTGGGGAAAAAAAGTGTTAACCAGAAATGCAATCTATTCGTTTGTTTCTTATTGTGGATATATATAAATTCTGGTGGAAATTATGTAAAGAAGCAGGATAAAGACAATTCTAGCCTGGTCTGTATAAGGAAAAAGGAATAGTTCAGCTACATGTATCTTCTTGTTAATACTCAATATGTCTTTTACCACTTCCTTGGAGAAGGAAAGGAAATAACCATGTATGTAGGACAGGTACAGGACTAATCTTATTTGACCCTTACAACAATCCTGAGTGATCAGTTCTGTTATTATTCCCTTTTTACAAAAGAGGAAACTGAGCCACCAAGAGGTTAAGTGACTTGCCCAAGGTCACACTACTATTAAGAGTCTAAGGCTGTATGAGAACTTGGGACTTCCTGCTTCCAGGCCCAGAGCTCTATCTATTGCACCACCAGCAGCCTCTAAAATAAAAAAAGGCAATTACTGAAGAAACAAAAGGAGATAGGGGAATATAGATGACACAAAAATAGAAAATTGTGTTAGAAAGTCAGGAATTCCTAATAGAGAGTAAAGGAAATCCAGGGGATTGAGGAGCAGTACAAAACAGAACAGTACTAACACCTATGATTGTGGCCCTTGATGTTATTTAGGAAGAATGTCTGTACTTTTGGTATCCATTGGCTAAGAAAATATACAACAGTATCAATTCTGAATGAATCTGTTTTATTAATTGAATTTAAACACACTTAAAATAATAATACACATGAATGTGAAGCATTTATTCAGCCTGCAGAAAATGCATTTACTTATCATGCCAAGTCACTGGTACATATTTTGGTTGGAGCTAAATGTAATGGGAACAAAATTGAATTTAGAGTCCTATTATCTGAATTTGAATTCTGGTTCTACCACTGCCTGGGTAAGCCTGAGCAAGTCACTTACAGGACTTCCAAAGTCCCTTCCAACTCTATCTATGATTCTATGAGCCCCAAATGACAATGCTTCATAGGCATTTTTTCTTTCTTTCTTTTTTATTAAAACTTTTTTTCCATTATTTTCAAAACAGTTGCCTTGATAATTTTTCAACACTAACCCTTGCAAAACCTTGTGTTCCAAATCCCCACCCTCTTCTCCCTCTCCCTTGTCCTAGATGACAAGTAATCCAATATATGTTTAACAAATGCAATTCTTCCATGTATATTTCTACAATTATCTTGTTGCAGAAGAAAAATCAGACTAAAAAGGAAAAAAAATGAGAAAGAAAACAAAATGCAAGCAAACAACAACAAAAAAGAGTGAAAATGCTATGTTGCGATCCACACTCAGTCCTATTTGCAGACGGCTCTCTTCATCACAAGACTATTGGAACTAGCATCAATCACCTCATTACTGGAAAGAGTCATGTCCATCAGAATTAAACATATAATCTTGTTGTTGCCATGTACATACCCTTTGACCCAGCAGCATTTCTATTGGGCTTATATCCCAAAGAAATTATAAAGGAAGGAAAGGGCCCCACATGTACAAGAATGTTTGTGGCAGCTCTTTTTATAGTAGCTAGAAACTGGAAACTGAAGGGATGCCCATCAATTGGAGAGAGGCTGAATAAATTATGGTATATGAATGTTATGGAATATTATTGTTCTGTGAGAAATGACCAGCAGGATGATTTCAGAGAGGCCTGGAGAGACTTGCATGGACTGATGCTGAGTGAAATGAGCAGAACCAGGAGATCATCATACACAGCAACAACAATATTACATGATGATCAATTCTGATGGACATGGCTCTCTTCAACAATGAAATGTTTCAAACTACTTCCAATTGTTCACTGAAGAAAGCCATATACACCCAGAGAGAGGGATGTGAAATGTGGACCACAACATAACATTTTCATGTTCTCTATTGAGGTTTGCTTGCATTGTATTTCCTTTATCCAATTATTCTTTCTTGTAGATACGATTTCTCCTGCACAAAAAATGATGCAATAACTATTAAAAAAAAAAGTTCTTAAAAAACATAAAAGGATGTTATGTCAAAGGAACACTAGGCAAAAATCATGGACACATCTGCTGTAGGGCCGGATAAGCCCAAACACAAATTAGAAATATACACTAGTAGTAATAAGGATAAAGCAAATGAACTAAGAAATCCCTAGAAACAGGAATAAGTAATTTGGTAACTGATGTAGGCTCAAAAGACCTACTACATGTGCAAAGAACATGCCTCAATAAAGAGAGATGTGTTACTCTCTTTAGCTTGGCAAATAGTAAGCACTTCACAAATGTTTATTGATTGAAGAGTCTGTGTCTGTAGGTCCCCATCTCTAACAGTTATTTGGGCAAAAAAAAAAAAAAAAAAAAAAAAAAAAATTTATTTAAACCCAAAACCCAAATTAAACTGTTTTGTCTCAGTCCTCCAATTTTTTCATGCACTGCTTGGCAACAATATTCTTTGACTCCTAATCACAATTAATTCGTTGTTGCCATATTTCTTATTAGCCCCATAATTTGTATTCAGTTTTTACTTGGTCCTTTCACTAATGACAGCATTATGAATGACTACAGCTGTGTGTCTTCTGATCATCCTGATACAGAAATTTCAGTCACTATCTACTCTTCCCTCAGTACTCTCCTCTCTTTCTACACAACTCAGTCCCAAAGGTTCTTCTATTGCTTACACAATCAAGTTTTGACAGATTTATTATCCCCATCTAATCTTTAAAATTCAATTGACACCTTGTTGTCCACGCCCTATAGTCTTTGTTGGTAAGGAAGCTGAGGCTAATGAACAGCTACCAAGTTAGATTGGAAAAACAGAGTAGGTTAAAATTTCTTTGAGGATCAATATTGGCATGGGACTTGTGAGTCCTGACTTCACTGGATATGACAGGGAGATCCAGCACCAAAATGAAATAAAATGAAATAATGTTTAATTAGTTTCAAAGTCTCACAAATACAACCTAGTCCTGCAAAGCTAAGTATAAAGCTCTTCATAATCCATTCCTTCCTTTGTTAATGTTTACCAGTATCTCCATAGCACTACTGGATAATTAATGACCTTACCACATATGGACATCAATAAACCCTTTACCAAATATGTTATCAACATAAAATGACTGCAGATTATTTTAGATTTTAGAGAACAAAAGATGCAGATCAATAAGTATAGAGCTAAAACATGACTTACATAATAAAAATCTATTAGGTTAAAAACCATCAAAAATAAATAATGAAATGATTATTCCATTCAGTTCGATCGTTTATGTGCTCAGCACCACATCAGACAGTAGAACAATAATAACTTAAAGAATAAATTAACTACTTTAAAACTATCTGAAATTTACTTTTTATGTTTAAAATGAGAGTAAAAATTGTTTAATGAAGACTAAAAAAACTTACCTTGGTAGCTTCCATGATGATTTTATTTATTTTCTCTTTATCTAATCCTTCCATTCCTGCTTTGTTATCATTGAGTCCCATTCTAAGCAGAAGGTCATCTTTGTCATTGTTATTCTCTTTTGTACTACCCATTGTGCAAATGAATAAACCTAAAAAGGATAAAATTACTTTTAAAAATGGAAAGTACCAATGCAGTTGGAAAACAATTACTGGAAATCAGGTAAACAGCTTTCTTTTCTCAGTCCTGCCAATGGCCACATAATTTCTTTCTTTAGACCTCAATCTCCTTATATATAAAATGAGAGGGTTAGACAAGATGACCCCTAAAGTCTCTTTCAGCTGACATAATTTCTATAAGGGTTATTTAGTGATTTTAATAGTTATCTTAACAGAAACAACTGTTATTTAAAAAAAAAAATTAAGCTTTTTCTTTTCTTTTTTTTTAATTAAAGCTTTTTATTTACAGAACACATAAGTGATTTTTCTACATTGACCTTTGCAAAAATTTTTTTTTGTTCCAAATTTTTCCCCTTTCCCCCACCGCCACCCCTGGATGACAGGTAGTCTAATACATGTTAAATATGTTAAATTATATGACAAATCCAATATATGTATACATATCTATAGTTATCTTACTGCATAAGAAAAATCAGATCTAGAAAGAGAAAGAAAAAAAAACCTAAGAAGGAAAACAAAATGCATGGAAATATTCACAGAAAGCGTTAAAATGCTGTGTTGTGGTCCACACTCAGTTCCCACAGGCCTCTCTCTGGATGTATTTGACTATCTTCATCGCTGAACAATAGGAACTGGTTTGAATCACATCACTGTTGAAGAGAACAATGTCCATCAGAATAGATCATCATATAGTCTTGTTGCTGTATATAATGATCTCCTGGTTCTCTCATTTCTTTTTCTTTTTTTTTTGCTTTTTTTGCTGAGGCAATTGGGGTTAAGTGACTTGCCCAGGACCACACAGCTAGGAAGTGTCTGAGACCACATTTGAACTCAGGTCCTTCTGACTTCAGGGCTGGTGCTCTAACCACTGCGCCACCTAGCTGCCCCCCCCCCT
>JAJPUD010000242.1:687346-770364 GCA_023553655.1 Myrmecobius fasciatus
CAAAAAGGAAAAAAAAAGGGAAGAAAACAAAATGCAAGCAAACAACAAAAAAAAAAGTGAAAATGCTATGTTGTAATCCACACTAACTCCTCACAGTCCTCTCTCTGGGAGAAAGCAAATGGCTTTCTCCATCACAACACCATTAGATTTGACCTGAATCACCTTGCTGTTGAAAAGAGTCACGTCCATCAAAACTGATCATCGTATAATCTTGCTGTTCCTGCGTACAATGCTCTCTTGGTTGTACTCATTTCACTCAGCAAAAGTTCATCTAACTTTCTCTAGGCTTTTCTGAAAGCATCCTGCTGATCGTTTCTTATAGAACAACAATATTCCATTACATTTATATACCATAACTTATCCAGCTATTCTCCAACTGATGGCCATCTACTCAGTTTCCAGTTCCTTGCCACTGCAAACAAAAAAGAACTACTACAAACATGTTTGCACATGTGGGTCCTTTTCTCTTTTTGTTGATCTCTTTGGGATACAGGCTCAGTAAAGACACTGCTGGGTCAAAGGGTATGCACAGTTGATACAACTGTTTTTATAACATTGTGCTGGGACTACTTTTGCTACAAAGGGCTTTTTCTAAGGAAGAATTCTCTGCTTCTGGCCCAGAATACCTACTTTGAATCCTAGGACAATGTTGATACTTGGAAGTATCCTGGTACATATTTTGAAAACTTGGGAGGTGGGACTGAAGTCCTTTATTGGTGTTTCCTTTTCTTTTCTTTTTTTTTTTTTTGCTTTGGCAATTGAATTTAAGTGACTTGCCCAGGGTCACACAGCCAGGGAATGTTAAGTGTCTGAGACCAGATTTGAACTCAGGTCCTCCTGACTTCAGGGCTAGTGTTCTATCCATTGCGCCACCTAGCTGCCCCTGTTTCCTTTGTTTTCAAAATTTTAGTACAATATAATACAGAAAAATTTGGAAACAAAGGAAATACCAACAAAGGTTTTCAAGTCCACCTCCAAGTTTTCAAATTTTCCCAATTAATGCCAGAGGTCTGATTCTAAGGAAAGAATTTCCCATAATGCAGTTCCTCAAAAATTACCGGGCTTACTTGAGGTTTCTGCCTGCTGCTCCAATATAAGACCATGGTCTCCAGTCTACAACTCAGTTTCCAGTTCTCATTTTAGAGCATGAATTTTTAACTTGGGATTTTTTATTTTTATTATCATGATAACTATATTTTAGTGTAACAGGTTTCCTTTGTAATTTAAAAATATTACTCTGAAAAGGGATCCAAAGGCTTCATTAATGGGTACAATGCCTAGCACATTCATTGCCTACCAGATAGTGCTCTTGCACTAGACTACATCATGCCTCCAGGAAATATAATCATTAGGAAACCCATTATTTTTCCTTTAGAGACTGAACCAACTTCTGTACTTCCACTTTATCAGTATCTTTAGTACCTTCTGCCCTTCTGACTACAGGGTTGAAGTAAAGAATTCCTTATTAGAAGGCTAAGCTCTGCCTAAAATCTCCATTTATAGGGAGTAACCTGTTCACTAGCTTTTTCATTCATTTCTCACCTGCTTGCATTCTTTGGACTGGAATCCATCAAGCCCATCTCTTAGATATTCTCACTCTCTTTTCTTCCATACTTCCCTATTTCTTTTGTGTTCATTTTCTCCCATTAAATTATTAAGTTCTTTTAGGACAAGGATTAAAAAAAATTTTTTTTTAAGTTTTTCTCCCCAGGGTTTAGCATAGTGCCTAGCACATAGCAGGCACTTAAGAACTTAAAGACTAATGAACTACTAATGACTGACACACAAAAAAGATTAAAAATTCTTCAGCTCTGCTGGGACACTAATACATTGTTGGTGGAACTGTGAACGGATCCAACCATTCTGGAGAGCAATTTGGAGCTATGCTCAAAAAGTTATCAAACTGTGCATACCCTTTGACCCAGTAGTGTTTCTATTGGGCCTATATCCCAAAGAGATCTTAAAGGAAGGAAAGGGACCCATATGTGCAAGAATGTTTGTGGCAGCCCTTTTTGTAGTGGCTAGAAACTGGAAACTGAACGGATGCCCATCAATTGGAGAATGGCTGAATAAATTATGGTATATGAATGTCATGGACTATTATTGTTCTGTAAGAAACGACCAACAAGATGATTTCAGAGAGGCCTGGAGAGACTTGTATGAACTGATGCTGAGTGAAACGAGCAGAACCAGGAGATCATTATACATGGCAACAACAATATTATATTATGATCAATTCTGATGGACATAGCTCTCTTCAACAATGAAATGTCTCAAACCATTTCCAATTGTTCAGTGAAGAAAGTCATATACACCCAGAGAGAGGGATGTGAAATGTGGACAATATACCATTTTCATGCTCTCTGTCGATATTTGCTTGCATTGGGTTTCCTTTCTCAGATATTTTTTGTTCATGTAGATACGATTGTTCTTGCACAGCAAGATAAGAGTGGAAATATGTATATATATATTCAACTTGTCAAGTATTTTAATATAATTAACATGTAGTGGACTTCCTGCCATCTAGGGGAGGGGAGGGGATTAGGGAGAAAATTTGTAATGGAAAGCTTTGTAAGGATCAATGTTGAGGAATTATCCATACATATGTTATGCAAATAAAAAGCTTTAATAAAAAAAAATTAAAAATTCTTCAGCTCTGGAAATTCTTTCATTTTTCCTTGGAACCATATCCTTTTCTTAACACATCATGCTATTTGCACTTCACATGCTTACAAAGTTTCTTTTTTTATCTTTTCTTTTTCAATTAACAAGCATTTATTTTTTCTTTCCCCAACATTCTCATTCACAAGAAAAAAAACTTATCAAGGACTCTGTTTCCTAGATATTCTATGAGGAGTGAGCATAAGAACAAATGCTCCCTCACTGTTTCCAGAGTTTAAACACATCCTGACACATTATATCAAATTGCTTAACTACTTCCTGGTATAGTAGGCAGTAAGGAGGGAAGGGAAAGAAAGGAAAAACATGATTCATTTACTCCTTCTATTTATATTCAAATCTGTATTGGTGGAAGGTGAGGATTCTGGGATATCTCAGAGTCTCTTCCAAGTTAAAATTCCCTCCGAACCTGTTCTTTGTCCTAATTGTGACTATCTAATCCCTCAGATGGCTGTTGTCTTTTCTCCTACTATTCTGGTTTCACTAGTTTACCAACTGAATAAACAGGTATATTAAGGTACTTGCTATGCTCTAGAAACACTCAGTCCTTTCACCTATTATTCCTACATTGCCAATCCTTGAGAATCCTTGAGTAAACATCACACTGTATCCTTTCTCTGACATCATTCCAGAACTGCCAAACATTTCTGCAGAAGGTCATGAAACTGCAAATTCATACTAAAGTCCCGATCTAAACAACATATTTTAAGATCCTAGAGAGAGGTGGCTGCGACAACAGCAGCAGAAGCAGGGGGTCAGTCAAATGGTTAGAAAGAGATTACAGGGGACATTTGGCTTTACCTAGGTACATATGGTGCTGATTGGCAATTATATCCAAGGGTGGGAAAAAATACTTGTGATTGGCAACAAGGGATAAGGAGTCCTTGTTGCAGTTTCAGGGGCAAGAAGAAAATGAGCACTTGAGGCAGCAAGAGAACGGAGGACTTTGCCAGGGCTAAGAGCACTAATATTTGCGGCTACAAGGGACCATGGGCCCTTCTTGAATAAAGATCAAGATGCAGACAGGGAGAGCAGCAACCATGTCTTGCCCTGAATCACCCCACCTTGGAAGCACCAAAAGTTTGCAGGACCCCAGTTTGAAAACAGCAGTATGAAAAATTTTGAAGCTTGGGACAACAGTGTCTCCTCACTCCTAGAGGAGCAAAGCCCCCCCCCCCATTTTAAATTTTATTTATTTTTATTTTCCCCAGTTACATATAAAATTATATATGCATACATATATACATATGTTGATTATACAAACCATGAGAGAGAAAAAAAAAGCAGAAAGAAAAATAAAGTGAACATAGCATGTGCTGATTTACATTCAGTCTTCATAGTTCTCTCTCTTGATGTAGATAGCGTTTTCCATCCAAAGTTTATTGGGATTGCCTTGGATCACTGAATTGCTGAGAACCAAATCTATCATAGTTGATTATTGCATAATCTTGTTGCTATGTACAATGTTTTCCTGGTTTTGTTTGTTTCACTCAGCATCAAGTTTGTATATCTTTTCCAGGCTTTTCTAAAATCAGTCTATCATTTTTTACAGAATAATATTCCACCACTTTCATATACCATAACTTATTCAACTATTCTTCAACTGATGGGCATCTACTCATTTTCCAATTCTTTGCTACCTCAAAAAGAGCTGCTACAAACATTTTTGCACATAAGGCTCTTTTCCCCTCTTTTTTGATTTCTTTGGGATATAGACTTAGTGGAGACACTGCTGGACCAAGAAGTATGCACAACTTGATAGCTCTTTGAGCATAGTTCCAAATTGCAGAGCCCAATTTTAACATAAAGTTGTAAATGAAGAAATAAACTGGGAAAATGGCAAAAAAAGAAGAAAAAAAATTGACCTGAAAAAGCTAATACAGTGGTAGGGAAGAATAAGACATAAACTTAAAAGAAGACAGTAATGTGAAAACAACAACAAGCAAAACCTCAAAGAAAAGTGCTAATTGGATCCAAGGTCAACAAGAATTCCTGAAAGCGTTAAAGAAAAGAGATAAGAGCATTAGAGAAAAAATGGAGAAAAGAAATGAAAGTGATGCAAGAAAATTATGAAAAGAGAATTAACATATTTGTAAAAGGAGGCACATAAAAAAATATTGAAAAAACTACCACCTTTAAAAAAACAGAATAGACCAAATGGAAAAAAATATAGGAAATTCACTGAAGAAAAGAACTCAAAAAACAGAATCCACCACCTAGAAAAGAAGGTGTAAAAACTCACTGAAGAAAATAATTCCTTAAAAATTAGAATTGGGCAAATGGAAGCTAATGATTCTCTGAGGCATCAAGAAAAAATGAAACAAAATTAAAAGAACGAAAAAAATAGAAGAAAATGTGAAACATTTTCATTAGAAAAACAATTAAGTTGGAAAACAGACTCAGGAGAGAGAATTTAAGAATTATTGGACCAAATGAAAACAACAATAAAAAGGAGCCTAGACAAAATATTTCAAGAAATTATCAAGGAAAAATGTCCTTATAGCCTAGATAAAATAGAAATTGAAAAAATCTATCCATCACCTTCTGAAAGAAATCCAAAAATGAAAATACTCAAGAATATTATCACCAAATTCCAAAATTCCCAGGTCCAGGAAAAAGCACTATAAGTAGCCAGAAAGAAATATTCCAAATACCATGGCAGGATACCATAAAATTTAGCAGCTTCCACATTAAAGGACTGAAGGGCTTGAAATGTAATATTCCAGATGGCAAAGGAGCTAGGATTACAAACAAGAATCACCTATTCAGCAAAACTGAGTCCTATTTTTTTTTTTTGGGGGGGGGGGGAGGGCGAACCGTGAACATTTCTTTAAATATGCAATTTTCAAGCATTCCTGATGTCTAATTTATTGTTTTTATCTTTGAGACTCTATACCTCTTTTTTTTAGTTGCTTAGCTTTTTTTTACTGAGGCAATTGGGGTTAAGTGACTTGCCCAGGGTCACACAGCTAGGAAGTGTTAAGTGTCTGAGACCAGATTTAAACTCAAGTCTTCCTGACTTCGGGGCTGGTACTCTATCCATTGTGCCATCTAGCTGCCCCTAGTTGGCTAGCTTTCATAATCTTGGGGGGTTTTTTTGTTTTTGTTTTTTTAGTTTTTTCTCATTGTCTCTCATTTGGTTTTTAAATTCTTTTATTTGTATGTGTGTGTGTGTGTGTGTGTGTGTGTGTGTGTTCTATAAATTCACTCTGGGCAGGGAGACATTTCATGTTACTCTTTGGGTTAATTTTTTTTTTTTTTTTTTTTTACTAAAATGTCCTCTGAATCTTCATCTTCCCTGTTCCCATAATTTGTTTCAATGGTGGGGTTCTTTCTTCTTTGCTAGTTCATTTTTTTTAAATAATAAAGGTATTAGGTTATCATTGTGCATAATATGAACAATGCTGTAATAATCATCAACTGATATCATTGGTTTGTCTTTTCAATGGAACTCAATTTAAAAAGAAACAAAAGCAAATGCTAAGTAAGTCTGAGGTACTACTTGATACCTCTCAGACTGTCTAAGATGTTAAGAAAAGATAATAATAAATGTTGGAAGGGGATATGGGAAAACTGGGGCATTAATGCACTGTTAGTGGAGTTGTGAAATGGCCTAACCAATCTGAAGAGCAATTTGGAATTATGCCCAAAGGACTATAAAACTGTGCATACTCTTTGATCCATCAGTGTCTCTCCTGGGCCTGTATCCCAAAGAGTTCATTTAAAAAAAAAAAAGAAAGAAAAGAAAAAGGATCCACATATGCAAATATGTTTGTAGCAACCCTTTTTGTAGTGGCAAGGAATTGGAAATTGAGTGGCTGCTTATCAATTAGGGAATGGCTGAATAAATTATGGTATCTGAATATAATGGAGTATTATTGTTCTATAAGAAATGATTTCAGAAAAGCCTTTATAGACTTACATAAACTTATGCTAAGTGAAGTGCGTAGAATGAAGAGAACATTGTACTCAGCAACAAGGAGATTATATGATTGTTAATTATGATGGACTTACCTCTTTTCAACAATGAGTAATTCAAGGCAATTCCAATAGATGTGGGATGGAAAGAGTCATCTACATCCAGAGAGAGAACTATGAAGAGTGAATGTAGATCAAAGTATAATATTTTCACTGTTGTTGTTTGCTTGTTTTTTTTTCTTTCTCCTCTTTTTCCCCCTATTAATTTGATTTTTCTTGCACAGCATGATGAATATGGAAATATGCTTACAAGAACTTCACATGTTTAATTTAGATCAGATTGCTTGCTGTCTAGGGGAGGGAGGGACAAAAAATTGGATTACAAGGTTTTGCAAAGGTAAATATTGAAAAATATCTTTGTATGTTTTTGGAAAAATAAAATACTATTAAAAAATAATGCTAAAAATTAAATAATTAAAAAATAAACACACAGAATTCAACAGTATAAAAAAGAATCAGTCCAGCAATTAAATGAAGTTTTCAAAATTACACCAATGAAATTGACTTGGAAGGACATGGGAGAAAAAAAAAAACATAGCTATATACTTATCAATCAGAATTTTAAAAAGACTTTAAAAATCAAATGAGATATATTCGATTTATTAAGTATTTTAACATAATTAGTAGCGTATTTCCTGCCATATAGGGGAGGGGTGGGGACTAGGGGGAAAATTTGTAAGGGAAAGCTTTGTAAGGGTCAAGGTCGAAGAATTACCCATACATATGTTTTGCAAATAAAAAGATTTAATAAAAAAAAATCAAATGAGAGAGATTGAAGAAAATTTTTAAAAATAAGAATACAAGAAAAAAAGATTATGAAAAGAAAATCAACCAACTAGAAAAGGAGATGCAGAATATTAAGGAAAACAACTCCTTTAAAATTACAATTGGGCAAGGGGAAGCTAGTGAAGTTATAAGAGATCAAGAAATAAAAACAAAATATAAATAATGAAAAAATAGAAGAGAATGTGAGGTAATTCACAAGACTTTCCCCCCCCAAGTCTAGAGAACATAAAAAGAGACAACATAAGAATAAACAAACTATCTGAAAGATACAATCAAAAAAAAAGAAACTTGATACAAGAAATAACTGTCCTAATGTGTTAGATTAGGAGGGTAAAGAAGATAGAAAAAATTCACCAATCGACAGAAAGGGATTCTCTAAGGAAAACCTACAGAAATATCATAGCCAAATTCCAAAACTCCTAGCTCAAGGAGAAAATATTGCAAGTAACAAGAAAAAAAAATGAATCAAATAGGACACAGCTACAATTAGAATCATACAAGACCTAGTGGTGGCTACATTAAAAGACTAGAGGTGTTGGGAAGAGCCAAAAAACTGGAGTTGCAGCCAAAAATATCATACCCAGCAAATTAAGCACAACCCTGAATAAAAAAATGGAATTCGATGAATTGCCAGATTTTCAGGATTTTGTTGCAAAAAGACCCTTACTTATAGAAAATTTGACATCCAAGATCCAAGAGAAATATAAGGCAAAAAACAAAGACTACAAGGGACTCAATAAGGACACTATTTTTTGTATGTGGAAATGTAAATTAAATGTAATTTAGTAGTTCAAAAGAAAAATTGGGATAGAGCTGAGTATGGTGTGATTTTAAAAAGCAAAAATATAGGGAAAAGTAAAAATAATAATTATCTTACACAATTGAGGTATGAGAAAATAACTGACACAAAGGAATTAGATGGTGAAGGAGAGTTGGTAGTTCTGGAACCTATCCTTAACAGGAATGATTAAAAAACTATACTTATACACATATAAGGGTATAAAAGTCTTTTGAATTCAGAAAGAAATAAGAAGCTAAAAGGACAGGGAGGGGGAAGAGAATAAAGAAGGGATGTCCTACTCATAAAGTTAGTTATCTTAGAAAATGTCACTTTTCCTTCAGTTCAACAGATATGATTTTTAAGTTTGAAAGGGACTTTGGATGTTAACTTATTAAAATTGGGGAGAAAAAATAAACATAAAATGATTTCTCTCAAGTAAAGTGGCTGCCTCAGAAACATGGAAACATGTTTATCACTTTATATGTTGGACTTTAAATATCCAGAAATTTAGAAGTATCATTTCTTCCACATTATAAGGCTTGCAATTTATACAACAAATTATGACCATTATGAACAGGCTACATGTCTCTGGTTCAATCATCTAAGTTTACTGCAGGCATATTAATAATTCAGAAAGTGTAGGATTGCAATCCAAATTCATCAGTTATATTGTTATATGATTACACAAATATATATATAGTACACACACACACATATATGTAACATACATTTTTTAAAAAAGGTTACTATGTAAAACATGATGTAAATAAACAAAAAAGTTGTTAAATTTCCCTAGGATCTGATAGTCTAAGGTTATATAAAATTTAAAAATCCAAAGAATATTGAAAAAATCCTAGAGGAAAAGAAATATGCTGAAAAAAGGGGGAGAAGTTACAGGGAGAAGAACATAGGAATTATGTACAAAATTTTATTTTTCCAAAAGGGTGAATTCTCCAAATGTCAATAAGCTTAGCATGAAAGAGGTCAGTCACTTCATAGCTATCAAACTGTTATCTGTGGTGAAAGGCATTGGTAACTGGAGAATTTAGTAATCCGGAAGCAGACATTTAAATGAAATATATTTCTTATTGAACTAAAAATAGTCTGAGGTTTTGAGTTGGGGAGTGTAAGACCTATGATTTCATCAGTATTGGAAGCTGTTTAGTGAGGAAACTACAAGTTATAATGGGCAGCTTTTCTGTTAACTACCCATCGAGAAAATTACCCAGAAACTCTGAGAAGAGAATTTACCAAAGGTACAAGCATTATGCCAAAGGCTGAACCTGACTGAAGCTAGCTCTCTTCCCTTCCCCCAAATAATTAACTATTCTGTGTAGAGCACCAAACTGGGTCATGTATAAATATATTTTGGGAAAAGCAATCTTTCAAAGATAAAGCTAAAAGAATAAAAATTTAAAATCTCAAAACCTTTTTCCAGATTGTGCTTGACATAGGATGACATATTTAGCTAGCCACTAAGCCTGTTGCTTATAGCAGAGTAACGTGGCTATTTCTATTGTTTGTAAGAAAGATCATTTGATTAGTTTAAGTTTGGGGGAGGGACTGCTACTTGCTATACAAACTTTGCCTCAATAGTTCTTCCCCTCCTTAGCTACAAAAAGGAAGCAGGAACAACTACACTGCATAATTACAATACTTCTAAAGCCTTAATTGTAAAAGGTTTTCTCTTCTAGAGTGTTTTGAGAAATTGGGGGAGGTTGACATAACTCAGTATAACAGAATGAGTACTGGTTCCAAAGTCAAGAGGATATGGGGTTTAAATTCTGTCTCTGATGTTTATTACCTGTGTAATCTTGAACAGTGGTCTGGTGATGGTGCAGTGGGATGGTGTGTCAGGCCTGCAGTCAAGAAGATTCATCTTCTTGAGTCCAAATATAGCCTCATATCTAACTGCATGATCCTGGACAAGTCACTTTACCCTATTTGCCTTAGTTTCCTCATCTGTAAAATGAGCTGGAGAAGGAAATGGCAAACCACTCTAGTGTAGTGTCACTGCCAAGAAAACTCCAAATAGAGTCATGAAGAGTCAGATCGAACTGAAAACAAAAAAAGTTCTTGGACAAGTTACTTAATACTTCTCTATGTACACACGATAATATGGTCATTTCAACACCAGTTTTGGTGGTTTTTTTGATTCTACAAAAACAGGAAAGGTGATATCTTTAGGGAGTCAGGGGAAGAAAGTACTCTTTTTTGCTATATCATAATTTAGCCATCCATCTCATTTGAATTTTTTTAAAGCTAGTCCTGTGATTTCATACCCTCTGCTGACAGACTAGGACCTCCTCTGCCCATTTCAGTGTTGTAGAATACTAAGAGCATGAGTGATTTGGAGAAGGTTATGCAGCCAGTAAAAATGAGAGGTTGCATTTGAACCCAGGTGTCACTGACTCCAAAGCCACCTCTGTCCGCTGCACCATACTGCTTCTTCTTGCCATCATCTGATGCTACGGTATGAGATTGAGAGTCACAATATTCATATTGTGCTCTAAGTTTCAGCAATACAAATGCAATCAGTGAATATCTAGCTATATAACATAAAAAGAAAGCTCTTCCCTTTCCTTAATTCCCTTAATCCCTGAATTAATCTTTTTGACTGATTCACATTGAGCTTGTGGTTCACTAAGGCCCCTAGATCTTCTTTGGTTTCACCTCATCCATTTATCTTGTGAAGATGATTTTTTTTTTAACCCAAAGTTTAAGACTTCTCTTGGAGCAAATAGTTTCTAAGTTTCCTTACTGTTCTAAATCTATCTGGACAAATCACTCGATTCAACTTTAATTCCATTGACATTCAACTTAAAGTTCTTGCTTTTTCAGATTTTTGTGGACCCTTCCCTGCCATCAACTATGGTGATGATTCTTTTAGAATGCAACAAGCATTTATGTTGCCAACACATATGATAAATACCAAATAACATGGAGAGGAGGAGCTCTAAAGGCAGAGAATTGGAAGGTTCAAGGTCTTGACACTGGCAGAAAGTAGGGAGCAACGTTTACTGGAGAAGTCTAAAAGTTCACCTTCCTCCAACAAGGGGGATTGGTGGTAATGTGACTTCTTAGGACTCAAGCCTGATGAAAGGTGAGGGGATGGCAGAATAGTAATGTGGAAAGAACAGTCTGAAAACTGAGTGATTCAAATTCTACTTTAGATGCTTATAACATCTGTGACTTCTGACAAAGAACAATCTCCTTGGGGCTCAGCATCCTCATTTGTAAAATGAGGAGTTTAGGCTAGAGGTCCCAAAAAGATGCTCTAGTTCTATATGTATTATGAACATCTTAAGATGACAGCAGTATGAATGAAAAGGAGGGTCAGATAATCATAGTTTTTAAGTTGGATCCAACCCTGAGAGGCAGATGAGATGCTGCTGAGAAAAGAGAAGACACAGGACTTTCTAAGGCTTTTATCTTAAAATGTTCCCCCAGTCTTAGTATTGAAAAGTACCCCCTTCTGTTGTCTACCTTGGAAAGCTTGGGAAGGCTGATATAGTTTGAAAAAAAAAATGGAAAGAGTCAAAAAATATGGGTTAAAATCTCATCTCTACTTATTGCATGTGCAATCCTGAACATACTAGATGAAAACCATACGCCTTTTCACTTAATAGTTCTGTACCTCAGTTTCTTCATCTGTAAAATGAGGGAACTGAAATTAGATGGGCTTTGAGGTTCCTTCCAACTCCAGAGTTATGATTTCATGATATTTAATATTTAGGCTGAGTATATATTTGGGCAATGCTGTAGTACCTCTAGATAAAATTTAAGAGATTGATGTCAACCTATTTTGTGACTTATTACTTTCTAATTTTCCCAGAAACTCTCGAATATGGGGTCCTATCCCCTGTTACTTGTGTTTTTTGGTTTAAAAGACATTGGCTTCTGAATCTAGCTAATTTAATCTGTTCCACTGATCTACTTTTGTATTTTTAAAATTAGCACTAAAGTTGTATGATCTTGTTTTTAAACAGTTTTGAGATCTGATAGCGCTAATACCCCTTTCATTCCTGACCTCTCCCTGCCATGTCCCACGAAGAGCAAGACCTTTTGCTCTTATAAATGAATTTGGTATTTTTTTTTCTTTTAAAGAAACTGCTAAGTATTATTGAGCTATTCTTTCTGCCAACTTCCGACAAAAAAGCAAATAACCTATGAACTGGAAGCAGGTGCCCAGTAGAGTGCCCCAGGGATCTACACTTAGAACTCTGCTGTTTAATTTACCAGCATGTTGGATAAAGAGATAGATAGTAGCTTATCAAATTCTCAGATGACACAATATGCGAGGGATAGATAACACAGGGAATGACAAAATAAGTATTCAAAAAGATCCTGATAGGCTTGAACATGGGCCAAATTTAATCAAATAAAATTTATTTTAAAATTCTTATGGATATTTTTTATAACCTCTCCATTTCTGAATCTTCTCTTCCCTTCCTTCCCAATTCCTTAAAATGAAATTTAATAGGAGAAAATGTATAGTATATAGTTTAAAAAATCAAATGCAGAGGTTCAAGAGGGAGGCATGGTAAAACAGCAATTTGTCTCAAAAGGATCTTCATTTTTAAAATGTGTGCATGACATTTCAGATAATTAGTTTAGAAATGACAATACTGTTGTCATAAAATTTACTTATTTTGGTAAACTTTACCTATGATGAGATCGGAGGACTGAGGTTTCTTGCAAGAATGCATAAAGTAGATATATCAATAAGTCTAGCAAGGTTTGGTTTATTCATCTTTATAGGGAAATGAAATGTTCTACATAGATTTCCTCAAAAAATTGAAGCCCGTGTCCTTGAAGTATCAAAATCTATTTTATTCTAGTCATTATGGACAAAAAAAAAAGTTCTTCCTTGTTTTCTTAAACATAGAAAACAATGAATGCAATTTAACCTTTTCTCTTTGACCTCTGGTACTCATTTTGAATAATGACTGCACTGTGCTATATATAAACCACTTATTTCCATTGCCTCTACTTAGATGGAGGGGTTATTTCCTGCTATATTTAAATGGCCCTAAAAATCTGTGCTTTTAAGTTTTGTCTGTGCTTCATAAGGGTTGGGTTTTTTGGTGATTTCTCTTGCAGTCAGGCTTTCAGCTATCTCAACTGAATGATTTTCTGCATTATAACAAAGTTTATTTTAGATTCAAAAGTATTTGGAAAGTTATTTCAAGAGGCACAAAACTCTTGTCTCTTTTTATATTTCCTTCTCCTTCAGACTAAAATAACAAAATATGAAAATGAGATGAAGTATACTATAGGTTTTTTATGACTGGACCAATTGATAGCTTCATCAACAATATATTAGTGAGTCTATCTTTTCACATCCTCTCCAACATGGACTATTTCCATCATTTTTCATCTTTGCCCTCATTCTTTAGGAAATTACCTAAATATTTAAAGGAAATATATAATTTTCCCATAAGGAGAACAGGTCTTATTAATGAACTTTTTTTTCTCCCTGAGGCAATTGGGATTAAGTGACTTGCCCAGGGTCACACAGCTAGGAAGTGTTAAGTATCCAAGGCCACATTTGAACTCAGGTCCTACTGATTTCAGGGCTGGTGCTCTATCCACTGCGCCACCTAGCTGCCCTTAAACTTTTTTTTTTTAAAGTTAGGACAAATTCCTTGCCAAGTGTGATTTCTATACAAAAGACATAGTTGCATTGGGCAGTGTGACAAAGTAGACAGAAAGCCAGTTTGCAAGTCATGAAAACCTGATTTCATTCATGTACTGCCTCTGACAAATATGGGTTTTGTGACCAACAAGAAAATCCTTTAATATTTATTTATGTATAAGTATATACATATGTATACACATGTATATTAAAGTATACAGATTTGAAGATCCTAGATACAAATAGTTATTGTAATGATTTATAAAAAGAATCAAACATTTTATAATCTGATGGATATGATTGATTTTTACTTCAATTTCAAGTTACATACATATGTGAATGGAAAAAAAAATCCTGCTTTTTTGTGGTTAAGCTTTTTGAAATACCAAGTGGTTAAAAAAAAAAAAAAAAAGCACATTTCTTCCAATCTTAAATACTTTGCAATTTGAGTCCACCATTGAATATTTAGATCATTTCCTATAGAGTAGAAAGGTGCTGGCAAAGAGAAAAAAAATGATGCATAGTCAGGGTTGGAGGAAATATGAGAAGACAGGCATACTACTACATTGTTAATGGAACCATAGAAATCCTGAGAACCCTTCTAATTCTAGATACATATTCCTATGAAATACTGAAAATAATTTGGAATTCTACTAAAAATTAATAAAATGTCTATGTTATTTGACACAGAGATCCTATTACTAAGTAAATGACAAAAAGAAAGCTTTTATATACAGCAAAATATTCAAAGCAGCACTTTTTGTAATAGCAAAAAACTGGAAGCAAAGTAGATACCTATTGATTGGGAGTAAATGATTATGTTACTGGTTCTCAAACTTTTTTCTTTTTTTTTTAAACTCTTAATTTCAACTGACAATATAGCTGATTCCCAGGCAGTCAGGATTCCCAAATAAACTCATAGGGATTCTTCTGCCTCACTTTTACCCTCCCTTGCTCCTTTCACTTTTTTTTTTTTTTTAAACTTTCCAAGAACTTATAATTGAGGAAACAGCTTTGTATTTCTAAAGGTATAACTGCTTTTGTAACTTTTTTGATACTAAATTCTGAAAGTCGGTTACATAGTACATCGAAGGGCAAAGATAGGGAATGTGGAAGTCTTGGTATTGGGAGTTTTGAGGCACAGGTTTTGAAAACCACTGGGCTAAATAAAATGAATATAATGGAAAATTACTAGGCTGTGAGATACAACTATGAAGAACTCAGACATAACTGGGAAATTTTAAATAGAGTAATGCTGAATAAAGCTTGCAACATCATGAATAAATGTGAACCCGAAGAACAGGAAATTGAAACTATTTAATTATATGTCAACTGCATGTCAAAAATTATGTAATTATGATGGTCAAACATGGTCCTGTCAAAAAGGAGAGACAGACTTACTAATGTTGAGAGACAAATGTATCTTTTCCTTGCAGAGAACAGGGGACTATGGATGTGGCATGTTACATATACTGTCATTCTATAGATGTGCTGGTTATTTTTGATGAACTACTTTTTTTCATCTTTTTTCCATTTTTTGTTATGATGAAAGGCATACTAGATAGAGGATAGGAAGAGGAATATATTTGAAAACCAAAAGAAATTAATATTTTCAAATAATAAAAAGGATGATTTATTATTTTGTGGTGAAACTGGACAATAATTAAGGGAAAATTCTTATTTTTAAAAATTAATTTTAGAGAAAATTCTTAGAGGAGGATTTAGTGCATCAGAATGAATGAAACACTGCAGAGCATAGAAAAATAATATGACAATCCTTCTAATATATCACAAATCCAGTATGATGACCATTAAAAGCCATATGACTTTCAAACATGAATAGAAATGTGGAATAAGTGACTGAAAGTATCAATTATGAAAATCTACATCCACAAAGAATTAAAAAAAAAAAATGACTTCTCATCATGCATCCATGCCATCATTTCTTGGGCAGTAAATAGCTGCTTCCTTTTCAGAAAGTCTGGCCTACTCCTCTGGGAAAAGCTTCATATCTGTTTCTTAGCTCCCAATGTTTTATAATTCTCCTTCTCTTTCTTCTCTAGATAACATTTTTCTGTTCTTCTTAGTAGCATATTTTGGAAATGAGCCCAATGGAAACATGGAGTTCTTGTCAGTGCTGCTAGTAGCTTCCTTAAAGAATTATTACAACAAATTGCTTGTTAGGGTCTTCACGTTGTACCTCCATATCCACATCTAACTTCCATTTCCTTTTAATCCTGTTTTACCAACTATTTTCTTGTTGATTTCCCTTCTATTTCTCTATTCCTTCTTCCCTTGGGTCTTTCAAATTCTCTTTCTGTTCTTCTTCTACCCTAGGTCTTTTTTGTTGTAGTCTTCTTCCTTCAGCTTATACTCAAATTGTCCCATTTTTTCCTCTCTAAATTCAGTCTCTACATTTCTTCACAATTCTAAAGCCCTCCAAATCACTTTTACTTAATAAATGAACCCAATAAATTAATGCGATGGATAGCAGAGAAAGTGTAGAAAGAAGATAGGGTCAGGACAAATACTGAGTAATAGAGGATGGGACATAAATGACAGCCTAGCAAAGGGGACCGAAAAGACATGATCAGACAGGTAGGAGGAAAACCAAGAAAGCAGGAAAATGAAAATCCAATAAGGAAGAAAAATCCAGAAGAGGGCGGTCCACATAGTCAAATGCAGTTCAATCAAGTAGGTAAGGATTCAGGGAAGAGGTCACTGTATATGGCAGTTAAGAGATCACAGGTAACTCAGTTCCAATTGTTCACTGAAGAAAACCATATATACCCAGAAAGAGGGATATGAAATATGGACCAAAACATAACATTTTCATGATCTCTATTGACATTTGCTTGCATTGTGTTGCCTTTCTCTGATTTTCTTTTTTTTCTTGTAGATAGGATTTTTCTTGCTTAACTTCTCAAGCATTTCAACATTATTAACATGTAGTGGACTTCCTGCTATCTAGGAGGGGGGAGGGAACTGGGGGTAAAATATGTAATGGAAAGCTTTGTAAAGATCAATGCTGGGGAACTACCCATACATATGTTATACAAATAAAAAGCTTTAATTAAAAAAAAAAAAAAGATCACTGGTAACTTTAGAGAGAGCAATTTCAGTAGAGTAATGAAGGTGGATTACCAGATTGCAAGAAGATAAGCAAGAGGACAGAAAGTGAGGTAACTGATATACACTGTTTTTTCAAAGAGTTTACTGGTGAAAGGGAAAAGGATATAACTTAAAGGAATAGTCAGTCTATTAAGTGCTGTGCTAAGTACTGAGGATATAAAGAAAGGCATATGTTCTCAAGAAGCTTATATATTAATGACAGAGACAACATGAATATAACTGCAGTAGACATATTTAGTGAAAGTAGAAGGTAATTTCTGAGAGAAAAGACTAGTAGAATGGGGCAGGGGTATTCATAAAAGCCACCTGCAAAAGCTAAGATTTGGACTGGGTTTTGAAGGAAGCCAGGGAAAATAGGAGTCATAGAAGGACTGAGTAACAGGTACAGGACAATGCACTGAGTTATGGGATAATACAATCTTGTGTAAGAAAGAAAATAAACCAGTGTAGCAGGATTGTAGTATGTGGAGAGAAGTTAAGCATAAGAAGACTGAAAAGGTAGGAAGAGACCAGGTTGTAAAGAGTTGTGGAGCATTTTATGTTGATTCCAAGAGATGATATAGGGATAATGGAGTTTATCAAGTAGAAAAGTTGACTGGTTTGATCTGCCCTTTGGAAATATCACTTTGACAACTCACTAGAGCATATATTGGAAGGGGAGAGACATGAGGCAGAGAAACAAATCGTGGGAGAGAGGTGATGAGGACCTGTACAAGGCGTGTGGTTGTGTAGAGGGGAAAAAAAAAAAAAGATACACAAGAGACAGTAGAGAAGACTGGATACGTGACTTTAAATGTGAGAAACTAAGGATGATACTGACCCAAACACCTAAGTGACTAAGAGGATGATGGTATTCTTGACAGCAATAGGAAAGTTGGAAAGGAAAGAAAATTTTGGGTGAAAGACAATGAATTCTGTTTTGGATGTGTTGAGTTTGAGTTGCCCATGAGATGCCTAATTTGAAATGTGCAAAAGAAAATTGGTAATGTGGAACTGGTGCTCAGGAGAGAAATTAGGGCTGGATACAGAGATCAGAGAATCATTTTCATAGAGATTATAATTAGAAACCATGGGAACTATTAGTAACTCATCAAGTGAGATAGTATAAAGCAAAAAGAGAAGGCTTAAGATAGAGTTAAGTAGTGCTGGGTAATAAGGAGTTAGAAGACAGGGAGAGATTGAATTAGAATGAAAAAGAGAATGATTATAGGGGTAATCTGCCAGAGAAGATGGAAGAAGTTAGAATCAAAGGGCATAAGCAGAAGGTCTGATTTAGAAAGACCCTCTTCATAAGAGACTGGAGAAAAGGAAGAGAAAATGGGGAATGATATCAAGAGATTTTGAAATGTAGAGTAAAGGGGGCAAGGCAGCTCAGGGCAAATGACCTCTACTTTCTCAGCCAATGATAAGATGAAGTCTTCTGCTAACAAAGAGAGAGTAAGGGAAAGTAGGAGAGATTTGAGGAGATAAGAAAAGAAAATGCCCAGGGTCAAGAGATGAAGTGTTTTGTTCTTAGAAGATGAGGAAGGGCAGTATCACTGAACTGAAGAGTGTGTGGCAGGGAGTGAGGTATGAGAAAACTGGAAAGAGAAGGCATATGTGTGTCTGTCTATAAAATAGTATGACAAGTAGTGTGCTTATCAAATTTGCAGAAAGTTATCAAGCAAAAGGTTATTTAAATCACTTTCTTTGACTTCAGAATTAGTTGCTAATGAAATGAATGGAGTCTGAGCCTCTTTTTTCATACCTGTAAAATGAAGAGCTGGACCAAATATTCCTTAAATTCTTCTATCATTTTAAATCCTATGAGTCTAACATCTTTTTCATAGTTTGTCTGATGTTATCTTTGACAGTCTGCTTCTATCTACCACGTCTTTCTTAAATCATAATGTTCCATGCTCTGCAGCCATGTAGAATACTGGGAAAATGCTAGATTTTTTTGTTTTGTTTTGTTTTTAGTGGCAGGCAGTTTGGAATCAATTAAAAGCATTGTAGAATTTCCTATATGAAATCAAGCTAAATCTTTTCTGCCTACTCAAACTCAGGCTTATCTTACTAGTTATCTGATGAGCTTGTTTAAAAATATGCATATTGATATCAAGTATATAATACATAATATAAATATATATTATGCTGGGTTGTCCATTCAAATATGTGTCATAATTTGCCAATATAGCTCAAAAATATTTTGTTAAAAATCAGAATTATTTAACAACTGTGAAGAAAATTACAATTTCCCAACACATTATGTTAAAAATAGACCTTGATTTAATTTTTAGAAACATACCTAATTCAAAAAGCAAGCTAAAATTTACTTGACTTTTCTGCTAGTTTTCTAACTATCTCTGAGAGTGATACAATAGGTTATGCAAAAGCTTCTCTTAATTTTGGAGGCCTTGAGAGATAAGTACGAATTTGCTATGACATTGTCTTTCATCTAGTTTAAAAAAAAGTCTCTATGGATGATTTAGGTGCCCAACAACAGAGCAAATAATTGCTTCTCTTCTCTCACACACACACACACACACACACACACACACACACACACTATTAAGTTCCCTTTCTTTGTCCTATATTTTTGGCTTCTGAGCCGTAATTTTGCTTTCAGTGTAAGCATTATAAAATATTATGAGACAAAAACCAATCTTGTAGATAGGAACTGTGTAAGAACGGTAACTAACAGTGACTGACGGGCCTCTATCTAGGCTATGAGAAATGAATAAAAACTATTGGAACACCATTTTTTAAAATGGTGAGAAATGGTTATTAATTTAATATATTAACAGAAGAAAAAAATTGTAACATGAAGATAACAAATTCCAACAAAGGAGTTAAAGGAAGTTGAAGTTGTCAACTTACTTATTTCTGACATTTTATTATACCTTAGATACAAACTACCTAGTAACAGTCAGTTTCACAGAAACTCTTCACTCTACCCTGCCCTACAGAGCCCCACTATGTCTCCACTTGGCATTTCCTTCCTTTACTTCCTCCCTGGTGAATTTTACTCCTGCTTGGAATCTATAAGCCACACCCAGTTTCTGCCGCTTCTTTAGTTCCAATGCTAATCTGAGGTTAGTTACATTCTCAGGGTTTATGGTGGTAGGACTGGCAGTAGCAAAGAAAAAAAGGAAGGAAGAAGGGTAGGATGGGTTCACGAAGAACAAATTTTTTGTAATTCATTTCTTTTGAAGGCAGGTCACCCAGATAGGCAGGATTAGAATGCCAAGAAAAAGGTATACCTGAATCTTAGCAATACCCCTTGGAAAAGTCTCTCATGACACTCTTATGTGTCTTTCATGACAGCCTTACAGACAATGAAGAAATGTGAACCAGAACACAGTACCTTTAGGTGGAAGTGGAATTGGGTGAATAACATTATCCAAATAGTTACAATTAATGGATTGATGTTAATTTAGATGGAAATCTCTAGTGGCACACTGTAGAGTTTCAATGTGAATTTCTTTACCTTTGTTAAATTTAAAGTCACATTTAAGTTTTCTTTTAAAGTTGCTGATCTTTTTATCAGAAACCCTTGCAAGTTCTCTGTTCCATAAAGGATCCATTTTTGTTTTTTATTTTTCCTTCTGCAAGATTATGCTCAGCTTTGCAAGGGAAGCAATTTGTGGTTAAAAAATTTTTTTTTTCTTTTTGGCATTTTGGAATGTTGTATTTCATAATCTCCTTTTGTTTAAAGTAGGAGCTGCTAGATATTGTATGACCCTGATGATTTTGGTCCTTGCATATTTTTTCTTTAACATGGGAAATCTTGTTATGACATTTCTGGGGCATTTCCTTTTGGGGTTCTTTTAAGAAATACATTCTTTGTATTTTTATTTTGTCCTTTGTTTCTAACAGATTTAAATAATTTTCAATTATGATTTCTTAAAATATAGTTTCCAGGATTTTAAAAATCATGGCCTTTAGGAAGTCTAGTGGTTCTTAAGTTCTCTCTCCTGTTTCATATATCAGCTATCTTACATTTTTTCTTTTTTTTTAATCTTTTGACTTTGTTCTAATATTTCTTGTTATATCTTGAATTTATTAATTTCTGTTTGGTTTTTCTAGTTTTCAGATGAGAGGCTACTTAGATGGTAGCTTGCCACTTTTTCTTTACTATCTCCTTAATTTCTTATAGCCATCTATTTTAACTATCTCCTTAATTTCTTATAGCCATCTATTTTTTCCTTCAAGTCTCTACTGGAAGTTGTGAGTGAGTTAATCTATCCTAAATTGGATTTTTTTTTTTTGAGTATCTCTAAATCTATAGTAATTTTTCATACTAGTTTTTTTTTTCTTTGATTTATTCATCTCTCCAGCTTTATTTCCCAAACTGGGACATTGTGTCAACATCAGTCTCTGGTTCCTGCTGTGGTTTTGGGTGGGACAATATTCTACCTGATTTGTCCCTTTGTTCCTATATTGGCTTAAACCTCCCAGCATTAGGGCCCTCTAGGTCTTTGAGATTCAGCCTACAGATCTTGATGGTCCTCTGTGTTGTCACAGGTCACAGTGCTAGCCACCTTGAATATTGGGCAAATCACTTAATCCTGATAATTCTGATTGGGGGAAAAAAAGAAAAGAGGGTTAGGAATGATACAAAGTCAAGGAAACAAGGGATTCAAGGGCAGTATTTAGTAAAACATTTAGTGGTTGTGCAGGGGTCAAGCCTGTTTATCAAAGGAAGTAGAACAAAAATAGGTGATGGACTGGGAAAAGAGGTATAGGTTAAGGGTTTAGCCCCAGAATTTGCCATAAAGATGAAAAAATGTTTAGTGTATGTGGAAGAAAGTAGGAGGAAAGGAAGTTGCAGTTGTAGGGAGGAATTTAAAATTCTAACTTCATTAAAGTGATGAAACCAGACATGTTAAGTTCTAAGATATAATCATGCTTATTTTACAGTTGCAGTGATCAGATATGGTTAAAAATATCAAGATACTGAATAGTAAAATTTTTTAAGAAGTCATGAGCATGATCCTTGAAGAGGATGTCATGGAAAGAAATAAAGAACAATTTTGGAGATGAGCTTGATTTTGTGAACTTGATTATTACTTAAAACACTTAAAGAAGCAGAAATTTAGATACAAAATAAATACAATGCATATCTTTGAAGTGTGAAAAAAAGAAAAAGTGCAAATAAAGTAGTGATGAATTCTCTATCATATTCAGGCCAGTTCCAATGGTCTTGTGATGGAGAGAGACATCTATCTATACTCAGAGAGAAGATTGTGGGGACTGAGTGTGGATCATAGTATTTTCACTCTTTTTTGCTGTTAGATTGCATTTTCTTTCTCATGTTTTTTCCTTTTTTAATCTGATTTTTCTTGTGTCGCAAGATAATTGTGGAAATATGTATAGAAAAATTGCATATGTTTAACATATACTGGATTGCTTGCTATCTAGGGGAGAGGGTAGGGAGAAGGAAAGGAGAAAATTTGGAAGGTAAGGGTGAAAAATTATCTTTGTATATGTTCTGAAAATAAAAAGCTTTAATAATAATAATTTCTTTATCAGAACTCTCTCCACTTTAATCCATCCTCCATTTATCTCCCCAGGTGGTTTTCCTAAAGGTAAAAGAAAGACTTGTCTCTCCCCTACTTTATACTCTTGTAGCCCCTTGTTGTCCCCAGCATCAAATACAAGATCCTATGTTTGGTACTCAAAGCCCTTCATAATCTTGCCTCTTCAAACCTGTCCAATGTTCTTACACTTTATTCTCCACCTTCTGCTCTTCAATACAGTGACCTGGCTTCTTGGCTATTCATGAATAAGACACTGCTTAGCAACCTGGCATTTTCTCTGGCTATCCTTCATATCTTCCTCCTTCATATTCTCCTTTCTCATCTTCACCTAGTTTCTCAGGCTTCCTTTAAGTACCAATTATAAACCTTTCTTTTAGCTGAAGCCTTTCCCAGTGCTTAATTCTAGTGCCATGCTTCTTTTAATTATTTCCTAACAATTCTTTATTTAGCTTGCCAATCCACATTAGTCGACACCCCCCTCCTCCCCATTAGATAGTGAGCTCCTTGAGGGCAGGGACTGTTTTTTGCCCCCTTTTTGTAATCTCAGGGCTTAAAGTAGGGCCTGATACAAAGAGAAAGTATTTAAAAGCTTATTGGCTGAATGAATGTCCTTTGAAACTTTAATAAGAAATCAACATTCTAAGGACCTATTAAAAAAACTGTAATGGTTAATGTTAGTAAAATACCATAAATATGAGGATAACTCATGTAATAAGGATGTCTTCTATAGAACTCTTTGAAGATTCTGAAGGCAATTTCTTCAATAATCAATCGCTTTTTACTGAATCAAACAGATCTGCTTTAGAAATTCCCTACCAGATAACTTGAATGAGATAAAATGTTTTAGGGAATCCAAGTACATTTTGATATACAAATAATGCTCTTTTCAAATACTACTAAACATCCTGAAATCTTATGGTCTCTCTGGTAAAATAATGTAACCTGGACTTCGGCCGGATGAATCCCTTTATTACTAAGAGACACAGTGATGGACATAGTAGTAAGACACTTGATTGAGGCTTCTTACCAATTTCAGAAACTTGCTTTTTGCTGTGTGTGAATGAAAACAAAACAAGAATTAAATATGGAACGATGAAATTTTCCAATTTCTACAAACTTCTAGTTTACAGAAGTCTGTTAAAATAAATATGCAAAAAAAAATTTTCCTAAAAGGAAGAAAAGAGTATTTCTTAAATTGCTACTATATATCAGATGCTGTGTCAAGTTCTGGGGAAAAGAAAACAAAAATAAGTCTCTGCTGTCCAGGAGCTAAAATGAGACTGACGAGATGAAATTCAACTAGGCAAAAGTTGTATTCAATGAGGTTGAGGTATTCCCCTTTCCTCCTTTTCCTCTCAGAAATCTTTTTAAAAAAAACATTTCTTTCAATATGTTGAATCTAATTTCCCAAAGTATAATAATTTGTTTCCCTCTAATTCTGATGGTTTTTTGTGATCTCAAATTTCTGCTGATTTGTCATGAAATAATATCTTAGATGCAAAATTTCTGAAGCCCTAGCAACTTGTATATTTGTAACACAAATTAAAGCATTTCATGTGAATTATGTTAACAAATTTGTAAGTATCTGAATACTTCCATTCACCCCACAAATGGTTTAATTCAAAATAATTTAGTAATCAAATTAAATTACATAAACAAGTTTTGTTTTCTTAGGCTAAATTAACAAAAGTAAACATCTGTAAAAAGTGCTTTTAAAAAGGTATTAAATAAATGTCAACTTCATCTCACATGTTTATATTTTAGTTTGCTTCAGAAGAGGAAAATTTTCTGCAGCCAAAAATCTGTTCTTGTCAATAAAACATTTATAATAATGCTATTATTAAAATCTAAATGCTTTAAATGAATTAAAAGAAGACTTGTCAATCTCTAAACTTTAATGTAAGGAGGGCCAGACTTTTACTTCCTGAGTCTCCTGGTCCCCCCCCCCCAATTTTGTAGAAATCTCAAATGTCTCTGCAAACAAAAATCATTTGAGTTATTTTAAAAGTTATATTTCAATCCTTAAATTTGACATGTGCACCTTATAACTTTCAGATTATGATTTTTCAGAGCACAGATCTGCAATGATTTTCATTTTAAACTTTATCCCATCTCTTCAAGGTCAGCTCTCTCTAAAGTGTTTGATCCCTTTCCCTCAAATCTCTTCAAATTTCCACCACAATTATTCCTCCCCTTCTAATCCTCATTTTCCCCCAATCTGCTGGCTCCTTCCCTTGGGCTATAAAGAGGCCCAGAAGTACTAAAGAAAAAAAAGCAATTCACTTGACTCAGCCATATCAAAGTACAGTCCTATTATCTCCTCCCTTTCAAGTCCACACTTATAAAAAAAAAAAAACTCTAGGGTTATCTGATGTTACCTCCTTTCTTTTCACTTAATTCTTTGCACATTGTCTTCTTATCAGTACTCAACTGAAAATGCTCTTCAATGGTACCATTGTTGTCTTTTTTTTTTTTTTTGCTTAGGCAATTGGGGTTAAGTGACTTGCTCAAGGTCACCCAGCTAGAGTGTGTTAAGTATCTTGAGGCCAAATTTGAACTCAGATCTTCCTGACTTCAGGGCTGGTGCTCTATCCACTGTACCAACTAGCTGCCCCTAATGTCTTAATTGACAAAAATCAATGGCATTTTTTCAGTCCTCAAATTTTTTGATCTTTCAGTTGTATATTATATTGCTGACCACTTTCTATTTCTGATCATCATCCTAATCATCATCATCTTCTTCTCCATAGTATTTTATTTTTCCAAATACATACAAAAATAGTTTTCAACATTCACCTTTGCAAAACCTTGTGTCCCAAATCTTTCTCCCTCTTTCCCTTCTCCCCAAGATAGCAAGCAATCTGATATAGGTTAAACATGTGCAATTCTTCTAAACGTTTACATATTTGGCATGCTGCACAAAAAAATTCAGATAAGTGACAAAAAACAAGAAAAAAAAAACCCAACAAAAAAAGGTGAAAATACTATGTTTTGATCTACATTCAGTCTCCATAGTTTTCTCTCTGGATGTGGATGGTACTTTTCATCACAAATCTATTGGAATTGCCTTGAATCACCTCACTGTTGAAAAAAGCCAAGTCCCTGATAGCTTTAATCTTGATTTTTAAAAAGTCCCTGCTTGATTCTCCTGTCTGATTTCTCTTTCTCAGTAGTCTTTGCTGAATTATTGTTATGCCATCTTCTGTCAGCAAACCAGAGGCTCTGCCCTAGACCTCTTTTCTGTTTTTGTGATCTTATCAGCTCCTCTAGGGTCCACTATCATCTCAATTCAGATAATTCAGATCTAGAGAATCAATCCAAACTCTCCTGAGTTCCAGGCGTGCATCACAAACTACTTATACTGCATATTTTGAGTTGGATGTCCTGGAGGCCTCTCAAAATCATTAAAATCTTTCCTCACTTCAGAACTTCATTTCAGTTGATGGCATTACTCTTTTAGTCAACCAGGTTCTCAATCTTAGACATTCCCTACAACCTTTTATTCCTTCACTGGAAATGCTTATCTAAGTTCTCCTACTGCAATAGTTCTCCCTTCCTGGTTGCATCATCATCAGCCTTGTTTATCCTTCTTATTCAAGCTAAACTGAGAGGCCTAAAATACGGGTCTGACCCTGCCCTTCCTCTACTCACACTGCAGGGGCTTCCTATTTTCTTTTAACACTTTACATAAATTCTGTGCAGCACATAAAATGCCTAACATAATTGGACTCCAATCTACCTTCCCAGGGTTATTCTACCTTTTTTTTCCTTTGTGGGCTCTGTGGTGTAGCCACACTGACCTTCTTCTTGTACCTCCAACAAGCCATTCCTTATCTTATCTTTGTGATCTTATGAATGGTTGTACCGTCAAGTCTCATTCTCACCTCATCTCTGCCTCTTAGGCCATATTTGAATTCAGATTCTTCTGACTCCAGGGCCAGTGCTCTATCCAATGCAACAGATAGCCTCTTGTTAAATTATTTATGGTTGATGAGATATGAACCTTTTAACATGCTTTTCCAGTTTTTGCTTTAAATTATACATAGAATCATGATATATAAGGATGAATTATATCTTCACAATTATTTTAAAAAATGAATTTGCCAAAACTAACTGGGTGAGGGATAATCTACATATGTAATCTAAAAGAAATACCTACTATTCGAAGATGAAAACAAAAAGTTGAGAACGTAGATAGTTGTTTTTCATAGCTAGAAAAAGAACCCATGAAATGGAAATAGCCAAATTTTAATTTGCTTTTGTCATCTTTAAACAGTTCAAAAATGTGTTAGTTTTCTCCCAAACTGTCTAAATATAAACATTGTCATATCTTTTATGATTTTCCCCTGAGTAATATTTTTAAAAATCAACATGAGATAAAATTTTGTCAAATTTCATATTCTTTGATTTGATACATGTTCTCTAAACAATTTCAGAAAATGTTGCTAATCTAAATATAGTTCAACATGAACTATATTTTCATCAGCTGTATATTCTACAAATAGTATGTGTTATATAGCATTTACAAAATAAAGCCCATTTTCTAAATTTTTAAGTAGAAGAGAATCCTAAAATCCCAGTAATGTTAAAGTAGAATAAATTGTATCTGTAATCAATTGCTTCTTACTCAAGAAATAAAACAAAAATTTTAACAATATATATTTTCAACAATATATGTGTCAAGGGGCATTAGAAAAATTGGTTAAGGGTACAGAACTCAAAAGCAAATGAAAAATCTGAAAGGAAATGTGTACTTGCAAAGACAGAGAATGGCATCACTATTCACCCAATGTTGATGTACTTTGGGTTCTTCATTTTAAAGGGATTTCATACTGCTCCAATGAGAATGTCAAATAACACAGAATTTTTCTAAAATGTCTGTTAAATGCTAAGTACAAAACTAAAAGACCATGAAATTTACCCATTTTTTCATGTAAACTAGGAACAAAATTTTTGATTCAAACAAGATAATAGAGAGAAAAGGAATCTTCTTTGTAGATATTCAGAGTGTGTCCCAATATGAGTAAATGAAAGGAGATTACTATGCAGATAGTTAGAATTCATACCCTGACAATCTGTTGCAATAAAGATGTAGGGATGTCCTATCAAAAATGTGACAAAGAGTCTCAAAAATTTACTTTCAAAACCAGTGATTACAATATAAAGCTAGACCCAGGAAAGGAAGGCAAAAGAATGCATGTTTAAAAAAATACAATTTAGGATTAAGAAATGAAAAGCTCTAAAGACTCATCTATTACTTAGAAGTCTCTTGCCTATGTATAACGAATGCTTTCTTCAAGAAGGTAACTGAAAGGCACTAGATATGGGTTGTTGTCACAAAAAATGAAGCTGACAATTTTAATCCCTTAATCAGTCTAACTAGCTTTCTTCCTTTTCAACTAATTCATGGCCTATTTCATTGACTGTCTATACTATTGGTTCCATTCAGAAAAACAATGTTAGACAGTATGGGGAGTCCATCCAAATGAGTATTGAAATCTGAGCAATAAATATTCCTTATCCACTTGGGTTTCTCTATATGGGTAGACTGGCCAAAATTCTTTAATTGCAGATCTCTTCCTGGATGTACTGCAATGCCAATTAACAGTGTCATCCACAAAAGGGGAAGGACTTCACTATCTATATTCCAGTTGGACTTGGACTCTGCACTGAATCTCTTCCATCACAATGATGAATGCCTTTGGTGAGAAAAATTTCCATTTTATACCTTGACTGTTATTTATTATCAAAGGGTCTGTGAACAGTTATTTCTTCTGTTACGGGCTCTAAGGAGTCCTGAATGATTATGCTGTATGGATGGGAGACCCCTTGATGTAAAGGAGCCTATATGGAAATATTTGTTCATTCTTTAAACAGAAGACCTACTAAACCTATTTAAAAAAAAATTCTTTATTAATTGTAGCAGCATTCTTATTATTCAAATTTACAACACTAACACGTTAATTTTTTGGAACTTAAAGAAACATTCTAATTTAAAAAAACATTATTTCTTATTTTTGTTTCTTTCTTTTTAAGGTATCACTATCAAATATATGCACTAATTCAAGAGCAGAGTTTTCACAAGAAAAAATCTATTCTTTAAGATTATAAGGGAAAATAATTTTGCTAAAAAAGGATGATTCTAGGATTGGAGAGGGAAGAATGCAAAGGGAAATCTAGGCAATGTAAAAATAAAAATACTAGTAAAAATATTTTAAAAGATTAAGAGAGGTCTGCAAAAATTTAATTCCTATTTGGAAATATGACTAAGAGGGCTGAGCTGACCATGTAGTTAACTAAATAGGCAGATTAGGCCCATCTAAGACATAGTGAGAAGTATTTCTAAATATTTGTTTTTAAAATGCACATATTTTTAATGATAGAAAATCCTGTTCTCTGTGAGCAAAAGATATTTATTTTACAAATCAATTTACTTATGAAAGAAACCTAATATTAGGTAAAAATCTTAAATCTAGTCAGATCTACTCTCTGTAAAATAGCTTTTCTTTGTCATAAGGGAATGTGACTAGTCAGTGGTGGTGGTAAAAAAATGACGGCATCAAGAAGATGTATTTTTTAAAAAACATGGTTTTACTTGGCCCCACCCCCACCCCTTCTTGTTGCTGGTAGATTAGAACTACTTCAGGGAGAGAAGAATGGGAAAGGAACCCACTACTCAAGGTATTTGTTTCTTTGCTCCTCTTTTGCCTCATGTTGGATATGTGATGTTTTTGTGGGGAGTACTCAGAAGTAAGTAAAAATCGGGACCAGGAAGGGGTAGTGAAAAGCTGGTAAAGAGAGGAAGAAATCTGAAACTGTCTGCAGCAATTAGTAGGAAGGGGGTGGTAGAAAGAAAGGAAGGGGTGTTATAGTTATGTTTAGCTGGGATGACTGCAAAGTGAGAAATGTTGTTGAAATGGTGTTAGTACACAGGAGACTGTCTCCTAGGTTCTCCTTTAGTATAAAAGATGCTAAGTCTTATTAAGAACAAAAATGACATTCATATTAAAGCTAATTCTATTGTATTTCTTCAAAGTGATAATAAAATAGTAATGAAATAAATCTTTGTAATGTATTCAAATCACTGTTAACGAGATCTTGTACTTGGAAAACTTGAAAACAGTTTAATTATATAAAGGAACAAAGTGGCAAGAATCTTGAGAAAAATTTCTCACAGCAATACATTTAGTAACTTTCCACTAAATGAGTAGGCACTAAAACAGCTCTGCTAGTAGTTAAAAAGATATAATTAATTTAAAATGCATAAAATGTAATGAGGCTTTCGTAAATATAAACTATATTATGAAAGGAATTTCTCAATAATTCATTGTCCATTTTAAAAGGAATCATAATTTTAAATATCAAATATGTTTTTGACAAACCAATCTGGTAACAGGATCAGTTAAAATTTGATTATAATATCTCAAGTTCGAAAAACATTCTGGATTTGTAATTCAATGAAGATGAAAGAGCTTTTCCACCTTATTTTTTAACATATGTGGCTTTTAATGGCTCTGTTTATTTTTAAAAGCTTTCATTTTAATAATGATAATTTGGTTCCATACTATGAGATTACAATTTAAAGATTTCATGGTAAAACAGATAACTCTTACTGTATGAATCAGAAACTCACCCCTTCCCCCCAATTCGAAATTCATGGCTTTTAAGTCAAGAAATCAAAAAAAGCTCTGGGGTATAAGAGGCACAAAAATCGCTCTCTTCATATTTCCACATTATCTATTCATGGTCATACAATTAAGGTTTTTAAAATAAAATAACACACACAGAGAATTCTGGATTTTCACATTTCCTCTGAAGTTTAAGGGTAGGTTAAAAGATAAAGGTAAGTTAAAAGACAAAAAAAACTGGGAAACAAGAACCTTAGAACAGAAGACCTACTGTGTGTTGGTGTGGGGATAGGAAGCTGGGTTTGAGGGGTGGAGCTCACCAGAGGTACAGCTCCCAATTTTAACTAATCATTCTTACAAACGAAGTGATTTGCTAAAGGCAGTCACAAGAAGTACTCTCTTAAGGCAAGGGCCCTGGAGCTTAGCCCAGTCACTTCAACCCTAATTCCAGTGATGCTGAGGGTACAGGCCAAAGAAAGTGAAAAGTAACAACTCCTCCTCTCTCTCTGAAAGCAAAAGAGTCCTCACCTCCAAAGCTCAGCGGGTTTTGAAATTGGAGATATCTAGTTCAACGTTTCACCTTATTCTGTCCATTTTACAGACAAAACTAAGGCTATCTGATTTCAACTTATGTTATGAAATGTTGTGTTATGAAATCCCCAGAAGAGATGCAAGGAAAGGTGCTAAGGTGATATATAGCAGAAGAGTGAATGGCCCTAGGCGAGATGTTCAGTGTGTGTGTGTGGGGGAGTTTGCAAGAATTAAAAAGCACCAGTGGTTCCCCTGCTCGCCTGTGCCAGCCATCTGGTTCCTACAACATTCCTACAAGCCCGGGCATCCTCCGCGGCACAAGTTGGAGCTCCAGGGGTGCGCACGCGCAAGGCACCCTGACACACACAGTCAAGCAAGGGCCTACGCTAGTTGTCTTGCTGCCGCCCGGGAATTGGTGAGCAGAGCAGCGCAATAATTTCGAGGCCCCCTGAAAGGCGCCTTAGGGTGCCTCGACTTTTCCAGAGTCTACGGGAAGGAGCCCAAGTCTGGTCCGGTCCGGTTCAACCAGCGGTAGGGCGGCTCTTCACAAATGCTTTGGGCCAGGGGTTGAGAAGAGGGTATGTATGGGAAGGGAAGCAGGGAGCCGCGAGAGGATGCCCACCCCTTGCCCCCAGTACAAAGAAACACCCCCCCCCCCAACCCCCGCTTGACCCACTCACCAAGGGGCCTCCGAACCGCCACCTCCCGGCGGGCTGCGCAATCGGCGGAACACTACACTTCCCAAAATGCAGTGCGGCCAACCCTTCTCTCTTAGACTCATCTTCCCCATTACCCGAAACAGGGAGGTGGGTGGGGTTTAGGACTCGCCTCAGCACCTAGGCAACAGCCACAGTTCCGCCCCTTCGCCCTCACTGCCGCCCCCTGCCCTCGCCTCGAGTCGTGCGTTTTGCGTCACACGCCGAGGGGCGGGTCCAGGAGAGGGCGGAGAGAATGGGAGGGGTGAAGGGGAGGGGTAAAGAGAAGGGGGAGGGTAAATAGTGGCTAGAGTTAGGAAGATGGCGGCAGCGGAGGTGTGAGTGAACCCCAATTCCTGCAGCTGCGTTTTCTTCTCCCTCTCGTCACTTTTTCCCTTCCACTTCCCCCTTTCCCGGACACTGGCACTAAACGGGTAGCGGTTCGGGTGGCGGCGCCCGGCGGAGCATAGGGGTGACGGCGGCGGCGGCGGCGGCGGCCGACGGCTGGAAGGGCAAGCTCCCTTCGCCGCTCATTCTCCTTCCCCGGTCCGCTCGGTACCCGGCAGCGCGTCGGCGCCTGGGCACTCGGGCTCCGTCCCGTCTCCTTCTGCCCCCAGTGCCGGGGCGTTCCCGCGTCCCGACCCCGGACCCTTCCTTTCGGGGGCTTGGAGCCTGTACGGGCTCATCGCAGGCAGCGGGGGCCGCTCTCTTGCTCGACTGTCGCGCCTCCATGTCTGATAACCAGAGCTGGAACTCGTCGGGCTCGGAGGAGGATCCGGAGACCGAGTCCGGGCCGCCTGTTGAGCTCTGCGGGATCCTGAGCAAGGTGAGGAAGCTGGCCGGACCGGGCCGGGGTGGGGGTGGGGGTCGTTACCTGGCGGGCTGGGGGGCCTGGGCCGGGGTGGGGTCCGTTCGGATCCTGCTCAGAGGCTGCGGAATGTGCAGGGGCTCGGGGCTGGGTAATCGGCCGCTGCTGGGGAGGTCGAGGCCGGGAGAATGGTGATCGGCTCGTATAGCGGGGCTCATTCGCTTTTGGGGAGAGCAGGGAGGGGGTAGAGAGGAAAAGGGGGTTATAGGAATTGTGTCATAGCCAAGACTTGGGAGCGTCCGGGGGGAGGAGGGGGCGGCGCTGCCGCTGCAGCTGAGCTAGTTTTCGGGAAGGTCGCCAGCCGAGGCTGGGGGGCTGTTGCCGCACCCCCAGAACATCGCAGGGTGTAGTGCTTGGGGAGGGGGAAGAGGCCTCGGAGGCGCGGAGGTGAGGGACCGGGGGCGGGGTTGGCGCGGAGGTGTAAACCTCCGCCAATCTCCCGATGGAAATCCGAGGGTGGGGGACTTTACCAGGTTTGAACGAGGTAGGACTAAATTCAAGAGAGTGGGGAGGGAAGGTTTTCAAAATCTTTTTTGCCCCCTCCTATCATCCTCCAGGATAGAGCTTTTCAATGTACACGTGATAAATTCACGAGAAACATTCTTAATAACCTGGGACACGTCAGACTGGGAGTCCGACCTTTAAGTTCAGGAAGAAATGCTTGGCAATAAATTCTTTCACTTTGGGGTAGTAGAGAAGAAGACGGAGCATTAGGGAAAATGACTTCTCACTCCTCTAGAAACTCTTAAATTCTTTTTCTGATGATCACTACAATCTAGGGTCCCACCTGGTTTTTACTAGGTCACTTGTGACTGCACGTTCTCTCCCCTATCCCCCATTTGTGGCTGAGTAAAGATTTAAAAGTTCTAATTGCTTATTAAATAGTGGAGATTTCTTAGAGGAGAAATGAAGTGCTCTTCTGCCATGACAGTATTGATTTTAAATATGTGTGTTTAAAACACATGCATATTTACATGTGGAAGTCTCCATTATTTAATAAGCTATATGTGTATGAATAAGTGGATATTTTTGTATGTATGTATGCATGTATATAGGTGAGAAAAATAAATTTGTTTTTCCTGCAGCCTTGAGAGAGGGCTGGAGTTAGTACTTGTCATACTAGTCATGAGATACTAGGTCATGTGGAACCCATGAGTATTAAGAAATCCATGGTACTTCCAATAGTCCATAGTTTTGGTTAGCCATTTGGATCTGGTTTGTGGAATTATGTCATGGGGTACTTAATGTTATCTTTACACTAGAGGGACCAAAGTGAAAGAGATTTAGAAAGGGAGATTCGAGTCTTAACAAACTAAATGTATCTTGTATTAGGACAATTAAGTTTCCTGGGTCTTAATCCTGTTCCAATACTTGTAATTGAGGGAACAGATATTTGATCTCTCATATCAAGAATTTTCATTGAACACGTTTTTGAGCATATTTTAAGTTGAATAGAGTTTTGAAAAACTTTATATTTGACTACTGGGTTATTTGAATATTAACCAATATTTCCCACAAGTCAATAAGCATTTATTTATTAAGCACTTAACTATGTACCAAGTACTGTGCTGGGAGTATACAAAAATGATTGCCTGGAACCCACATTCAGTTTCATGTGAGAATGTAATCCTTAAAAACATTTATAGTGTTTGACAACCCTTCCAATCTTGATAAAATTGGTCAGCAATATATTCATATTTCATTCTATGAGATAAAAATATAAATCCATTTCTAGGCAGAATCTCCACTGTTTAAACTATATATATATATATATATATATATATAAAACTCCCTCCTCTCTTCCCCCTCCCCCCACTTTATATCCTATTTTACATCCTAAGTTATAATTGATTGTGAGTTTCTCAGAATACAACCCTCCAAATTACTGCTGCCTGTTTTATCTGGATTAGAAGGGTTACCAAGCACTAGTTTTTTTTAACTACTTAAAATATACAGATTGTTTTTAATTGTTTCAAGCACCCCATAGACTGTTTTGTAAACTAAAAGAAAGTGCTCACAAAAATTTTTTTTAATCTACTTTTTTGGATTAGGTATAAGGTTTGATTTTTCAAATTTTAAAAATTAAGGCCTTAAAAACCTTTGTTTTCAAATTCAGTTTTTATTTTGAATCAACAAATGTTGGAAGTGGGGGTTTTGGATAGCTTCTGCCCCAACTTTTTTATTTTGTAGAGGAGGGAATGGGGGATTCAAACACTTTTTATTTATGCAAGATTAGACAATAATGAGTAGAAGAACCCAAGTTTTTGAACCACTTGCTCATTACAACCTTAGACTACTTTGTATTGGCTTGAAAATATTTCTAATCAAGAAACTACACTGATCAGGTTAGCTGTCAAAAAAGCACATTTCTCATGGAATAGTATGTTATTTCCTTAGCCAGATTTTAGGTATTTTAACAAGGATATAGTTTCACATAACTCACTCTCCCAACAGTAATTCAGATTATCAAGTTGTAATGAATAGCATATGTATGTATGAGATACAGTGGGGATTTTTCAGTAATATGAAGTTGTTATTTCAGACATTTGGGATTTAGCATTTAAAAGTTGTGAGTATCTTGAGTTGGTTTGTGTAGACTACAATTTATTTTGTAAAGGGATTTGTGCAAGAGGTATTTTTGAAGAAGTATTTGAAGTATAGCTATGATTTAAGCCTTTTTGATATATATAGGTTATAAAATGTAAATATTCTGTGTCTCCAGGAAACTGATGGATTTCTGGGAGAGACAAGACAAATACATTAAACAGGTAGTTACCTGAATCATAACATATGAATGATAGCATGTGATCCGATTATGTGTGCAACACCATATGAGGTTACCATTATGTGACATTCAGGAAAACTTAAGAAGTAGAATTTGCTTTGAATAAGTGAGATCTAGTTAGGCAGCAGTTGGAAGGTATTACATACTGGCTAAAAGTAAAAGGAGAAGAAGTAGAAAGTGAGGAGAAAAGGTAGGCTAAATAAAATGGAGTTTGATTATGAAGGACATTAAATGCTAGGGTGAGAAGTTTGAACTTAATCCTTTAGGCAGTTGTGTTTTTTAAGCAGATCATAAAAAAAAGTGTATTGAATTAAAAAAACAAAATGGTTCCTGCTTTTAAGGAACCACTGGGTGGTGGGAGAATATGACATGTTTAAAGATAAGTAAATATAAGATTAGTTACAAAATAACTTTTTAAAAAGTACTAATAGCTGCAGGCATGGAGAAGGCCTTGTGTAGGAGATGATGCCTGAGCTCTGCTAAAACTTAAGTGAGAAAGTTACATACATGTGTATTCTAGTCAGTTTCCAAGCATTACAGATACTACTTTTTTGCTACCCTTTATATTTATTCTCTCCTTTCCCACTGTAGTGTACTTTTCCCAAACCCATCTTTTTTCCCCTTTGGGTTACTGCAATAGCTGTCTTTCTGCATGTTCTTCCTGCCTCTAGTTCTCCTTTTCATCTGATCATAGATTGAGAGTTAGAAGAAACTTCAGAGACCGTCTCTTATCTTACAGATGAAGAAATTTAGGGTCAGGGAGATTATTACTTAGCCAAAATTGCATATGATAGTAAACAGTAAATACTGATGTTTTCTAACTCCAAAGTCAGGTCCCTCTTTTCAGCCTCAAACACTTTTCAATCCATTCTTCAGTTTCCCAAGTAACTAAAAAAAAAAAAAATAGCTTTTTATTTTCAAAATATATGCAAAGATAGTTTTCAACATTTACCCTTTTAAAACCTTGGGTTCCAATTTATTTTTTTCCCCTTTCTCCCCCCCAGGCTTCAAGTAATCCAATATATGCTAAATATGTGCAATTTCTTCTATACATATCTTTACAATTACAGTGTCACAGGAAAAATCACATCAAAAAGGAAAAAAATAGGAAAGAAAACAAAAAGCAAGCAAACAACAACAAAAACAGGTGTAAATACTATGTTGTGATCTATATTCAGTCCTCATAGTCCTCTTTCTGGAAGTAGATGGCCCTCTCCATCACAAGTCTTTTCCCAAGTAATTTTTTTTTCTTCCTGAGGGGTTAAGTCACACAGCTAGGAAGTGTTGAGTGTCTGAGATCATATTTGAACTCAGGTCCTCCTGACTACAGGACTGGTGCTCTATCCACTGCACCTTCCCGAATAATTTTTTACGGAAATTTCTTTTTTAAAGAATTTAAAATTTTTTTCCAGTCACATCATTCCTTTGCTTAGAAATTTTCATTGATTCCCTATTGCCATATAATAAATACATTCAGACTTCCCTAGTCTGAGCCCAATTTATCTTTACAGTCCTATTTGATATTCACATTTTCTGTGGTTTTGAAAAACTATACTACTCTTTGCCATCTCTTTACTTTGATCCTTCCCTTTCCTGATTGTGTACCTGTACTCACCTTATTGACTCCCAGTCTATGACTAGAATGGAGTCCCTTTTGCTTATATCACAGCTCTGCTTAGTTGTAACCTTCTCCACGTAAGTCTGCATTTATTAGGCACTTAGTGTGTGGTCATTGCTAGGGATGCAAAGATGAAAAAAAGGGAAACATTCTCTACCTTTGGGGATCTTCCATTCTACTTTATCTTCCCTCATCTTATTACTACTACCCACCCTCTAACACCCCATTATATTTTTTGCAAGTACTTTTTTTGGATCCCCTTGTGTTACATATTGGTGATATCTCCTGTATTATTGTTTGAGTTCCCTCAGGGCAAGAATTGTGCTATTTTTGAGCCTTAACTATTTACATATAAACATTTCATATTAATTAAATTGACTTGGTGATTTAGTCTTGGGTTTTTTTTTTTGCTTTATTATTTTTTTTTATTAAAGCTTTTTATTTGCAAAACATGCATAGGTAATTTTTCAACATTGGCCATTGTAAAACTTTCTGTTCCAAATTTTTCCTGGTGATTTAGTATTAAGGGATCTGGAGCAATCAAATGGTGACTCAAATTTTAACCATGGATAACTGGGAGAAACATGGTATCCTTAAAGAAAATGGAATCTATAGTTTTTTTTTTCTCTAGGAATTAAGTGTCAAAATCAGTACTAAGTAGGCTTTTAGCAATCTGTGGATCTAGAGCTTGGATTATAGATCTGGGCTAGAATGACAGATTTTTTTGGGGAAGGTGATCAATTTAAATAATGATAGTTAAAGTCGTGAGTTTAAGTGAGAAAAGTCAGGAGAGGATGAAGTCATTTAAATAAATGGAAGAAAACAAGGTCATTAGGAAATGATTTTTAACAGTTCAGATAATGAAGCTTTTATTTTATTTTATTTTTTAAATTTTACCTATATGCCTATTGCTTAAGGTTATATAAAAACCTTGTGCTTCCAAAAGAAGTTATTCTGCCTGGCAGTTAGTTATAGCTACAGTAAAGACAGGTATAAAGACAAAGCAGCTAAAATATGCTTATAAAAATTGTCACTGTTCTTGATTAAACAATACATTTTCAACTTGTAAAATCAGCTACTCGTTCTCTAAATGAACTTTTTTATTTTCTTAAAAATATGTATTAAAACAATTCTTTGTAGCCACTTATTACTGGGCTTTTACTCATTTATAGCTCCCGATCTTTGTTATGACTCATTATTGTAGTAACATTTAATCTGTAAATTACTTGGATATAACAAATATGAGAAGCATAGAATAGTGGGAAAAGAGTTGGTCTCAGAGTCAGAATGACTTAGTCAAGTTATCTCTTTGTAGATATGTATGTAACTAGCCTTTTATTTTTTAGTTTTCCAGGCTGAATTCTAAGCATATAAATTTTGTTGCTATAGGCCCTTATACCAATGATATTACTGGTAGAATTAATTTTTTAATCACAAGTATGAAAATTTTGATTATTGGGTTGAATTTGATTTGAAGTAGGTGTTAGTCTAGATGGTGAAATATTGGTGTTAATTGAGATAATAGGGAATTGGAAGGAAGCGAATTTGTTTTACCTATATGGCCATGACTTCTTTTTCAAGCCCCCTAGAAATATTCTTTATGTAAAGAATCATAATCGGTAGATGGTGACTCAAGAAAGAAGAATGGAAGAAACATTGTAAAGATGATGATAAGAGGAGTAAAACTGATTTAGGAGAATTTGTTTAGATAGTAAGGTGAAGAATTTTACAGAGATTGGCATGATAAGAACATTAGATATGGAGTCAGAGGACCTGGGTTCAAGTCTTTGGGACTTAGGCAAGTAATATCCTCTCCAAAATGAGGGCCAAGAATTCAGATACCCTTAAAATAGCTGGAAGAACCTTTCCTTCTCTATCTCAGAACACTCAGATCTCAGATTCAACTATATTTGAACAAAATCCCTTCTGCAGAGTATCTAAGAGCCATTTATTTAGCCTTGGCTGCAAAACTTCTAATTAGAGGAAACTCATTAGGAGCTCAAATTCCATCTCTCTCCTCTTCTCCTACATCTGGGTACCTATAATAATAAGAAAATACTTCCTTACAATTGTGTTAAAAATCTGTCACTATAGCTTTTAACTTATTTGTTTCTCCCTGTTGTGCTTTGTGGCTAAGAAGAATAAGTGTGATACATTTTACATCCCTTCCAATAGTTGAAGATAGCTTTCATGTTCACTTTGATTCTTCTTCAGGATCAGTATCTCCAATTCTTGTCCTCTGTTCATTAAGGTCCTTCCTAAAATGTGATGTCCAGAAGTAAACACATTATTGTTGCTGTGATCCTAACCCAGGGTAAAGTTACAGTAGGACTATGTTCTTCCTCTTTCTGGAAACCATATATATATATTTTTAGATTAAAAGCTTTTATTTACAAAACATATGAATGATTTTTCTACATTGACCTTTGCAAAAAAACTTTTTTTTTACAAGCTTTTCCCCTCCTTCCCCCCACTCCCCACCCCTAGATGACAGGTAATCTAAAACATGCTAAATATGATAAACTATATGACAAATCCAATATATGTATACATATCTTACTTCATAAGAAACATCAGCTCTAGAAAGAGAAGAAAAAAAACAACCTAAGAAGGAAAACAAAATGCATGGAAATATTCACAGAAAGTGTTAAAATGCTGTGTTGTGGTCCATACTCGGCTCCCATAGGCCTCTCTCTGGATGTGTATGACTATCTGGAAACCATATTTCTCAATGTAGCATAATATACTATTAGTATTTTTGGCTTCTTTGTCATACTGATTTATATTTAGCTTGCAATTCACCCAAACTCCCAGATCTTTTTTGGATAGGTTGCTCTCCAACCATGAATCTTCCACAACATGCATTTGTGAACTTAATTTTTTTTTAAAACTATAAGAATAAAGAGTTTAGATTATTCCCTACTAGATTTCATCTCATTGAATTAAACACAGCTTTCTAGCCCATTGATAACTTTTTTGTATTCTCAAATATCTGTTGTTAGTAGTCCTTCCTCATTAAAGACTAATTTTTTTCTAATCTTGCCATTCAACTAATTTGATATATCCTTAATTATATGTTTAATCTCTCGAGATTTACCATCTCTTCATCTCTGAAATTCTGAGCTTCAGTAGAGCTAAAACCTATGGAGGATCTTCATTAAGCCTTGTACCAACATGAGGCAGTGGATGGGAAAATAATCATGTAACTGCCTAAGAAGTAGGTCAGAAAAGTAGAGCAGGTCAGAAATAGAGCAGGTCAAACCTTTCATGACAGTCAATTGTGGGATTGATTTAGGAATGGCCATTGAAATCTTCATTTCCAAGTAAATAAAGTGAAGTCTGAGTAAGCTCTGTGTATAGCATTCCCTAGATCTAGACTAGTAACCCTGTCCAAAAATGAGAGAAGGGGGTTGGTAGCATTATCTGTTCCTGAGAAACATGTTGATTCACTTGTTTCCTTGATAATCATTGTTCCTTTTTTCTTTTTTTTTAAATTTTGACTTCCAAATTCTGTCCCTCTAGTCCTCTCCCCATTTATTGAGAAGATAAGCAAGATTTGATTGCACATGTAAAATCATGCAAAACATAATTCCATATTAATCCATATTGGGGAAAAAAAAGACAAGATAAATAAATTGAAAAAATTATACTTCAGTTTGCAGTCAGTTCAATAGTTCTTTCTCTGGATGTGTTTTAATAACATTTGCAATTTTTCCAGGAATTGGAAGAAAAGAACGCACTGGCTTAGAGTTTAAAGATACTATTTGCTTCCTTAATTTTGAAAATAGACATTTTGCCTTTCATTCCTGTAGCACATCTGTTATATGTTATTACTTTTTAAAGATCACTGACAGAGGTTCAGAAATGTGAGTGGTACGCCGAGGGGTATTTCTTTTGGTTTTAGTACTTGTGAGTTGCTTTTTTGTGGGGAGAGGGCATGTCTTAATTCTGGAGTGGAGGGAAAGTTTGTGTAACTTACATAATTAACTATCATAGGGTTTCTTAAACTTTTTGGACTCCCAATCCACTTTTCCTCAGGAAATTTTTACACAACCTTGGATATGTAGATATATAAAATATACCTATTTTAAAACAAATTTTAAAAAAATAAAACATTTACTGATGATACATCATAATTTTGTTACCTCCACATTCAATAATGGACCCCATTTGGGGTCATAAAGTCTAGTTTAAGAAGGTTTAAACTATGCCATAAGTGAACATTTTATGAAGTCTGGAAATCACTAGGAATTTCCCATTTTCTGACCCTTATAAGTAATTTTTTTGTGTTCTTTTCTCCCTTCCTCCCCACTTAAAAGCTGGCAAGAGAGATTTGAATTAATCTAAATTGTAAAAATTTATTTTCATTTCATTTTATTTTTCAACATTCATGCAAAGATATTCAGCATCCACCCTTTTATTCTTATTTTTTTTATTTGCGAAACATATATATGGGTAATTCTTCAACATTAACCCTTACAAAGCTTTCTGTTACAAATTTTCCCCCCTAGTCCCCACCCCTCCCCTAGATGGCAGGATATCCACTACATGTTAATTATGTTAAAATACTTGACAAATCGAATATATGTTTACATATTTCCACACTTATCATTTTTGTGCAAGAAAAATCGTTTCTACAAGAAAGAAAAATCAGAGAAAGGAAACACAATGCAAGCAAACATCAATAGAGAGCATGAAAATGTTATGTTGTGGTCCACATTTCACATCCCTCTCTCTGGATGTATATGGCTTTCTTCACTGAACAATTAGAACTGGTTTGAAACATTTCATTGTTGAAGAGAGCCATGTCCATCAGAATTGATCATCATGTAGTATTGTTGTTGCCGTGTACATTGATCTCCTGATTCTGTTCATTTCACTCAGCATCAGTTTATGCAAGTCTCTCCAGGCCTCTCTGAAATCATCCTGCTGGTCGTTTCTCACAGAACAATAATATTCCATAACATTCATATACCATAATTTGTTCAGCCATTCTCCAATTGATGGGCATCCATTCAGTTTCCAGTTTCTAGCCACTACAAAAAGGACTTTCACAAACATTCTGGCACATGTGGGGCCCTTTCCTTCCTTTATGATTTCTTTGGGATATAAGCCCAATAGAAACACTGCTGGGTCAAAGGGTATGCACAGTTCAATAACTTTTTGAGCATAGTTCCAAATTGCTCTCCAGAATGTCTGGATCCGTTCACAGTTCCACCAACACTGCATCAGTGTCCCAGCTTTCTCACATCCCCTCCAACATTCGTCATTATCTTTTCCTGTCATTTTAGCCAATCTGACAGGTGTGTAGTGGTACCTCAGAGTTGTCTTAATTTGCATTTCTCTGATCAATAGTGATTTGGAGCACCTTTTCATATGACTACAAATAGTTTTAATTTCATCATCTGAAAATTGTCTGTTCATATCCTTTGACCATTTATCGATTGGAGAATGTCAGCATCCACTCTTGCAAAACCTTGTCTTCCAAATTACTCTCTGTCCTTCCCCTCCTCCCCCTACCCTTTTCGCCTACACAGCAAGTAATCCAATATAAATTACACATGTGTAATTCTTCTAAACATATTTACACATATATAATGCTACACAAGAAAAATTAGATCAAAAGGGAAAAAATGAGAAAAAAAAGCAAACAAACTAATAACCACAAAGGTGAAAATACTATGTTGTGATCAACATTCATTTTCCATAGTTGTTTCTCTAGATGACAATGGCTCCTCCCATCATAAGTTATTGGAATTGCCTTGAATCACCTCATTTTTAAAAAGAGCTAAGTTCATCACAGTTGATCCTCACATAATTTTATTATTATTGTGTACAGTGTTCTCTTGATTCAACTTAATTTACTTGGCATCAGTTCATGTAAGACTTTCCAGGCTTTTTTGAAATCAGCCTGCTCATAATTTCTTATAGAACAATAATATTCTATTACATTCATATACCATAACTTAATCAGCTATTCCCCAACTCATATGCATCCACTCTATTTCCAGTTCCCTGCCCCTACAAAAATGTTTGCTTTTTCATGTGGATCCTTTTCCCTTTTTCATGAGCTCTTTGGGATATAGACCCAGTAAATACATTGCTGGATCAAAGGGTATGCATAGTTTGATAGCCCTTTGGGCATAGTTCCAAGTGTTTTCCAGAATGGTCAGATCAGTTCACAACTCTACCAACAATGTATTAGTGTCCCAGTTTTCCCCCTTCCTTTCCAACATTTATCATTGTCTTTTCCTGTCATCTTAGCCAATCTGAGAAGTATGAAGTGGTACCTCAGTATTTTAATTTGCATTTCCCTAACCAATAATGATTTAGAACATTTTTTTTTAAATTGACTTGAAATGGCTTTAATTTCTTCATTTGAAGAAATTAATATAGAATATTTATTTTTATAAAATATATTCATAATTGATAATAAGTTAATACAAAATATAAATTTGATTCAGTTCTTTATATATTTTAGAAATGAGGTTTTTATCAGTTGGGGAATGGCTTCTTTCTTGAATTTCAGTCAATTCTCTATTTTAGAAATGAGGCCTTGGGGCAGCTAGATAGTGCAGTGGATAGAGCACCAGTCCTGAAGTCAGGAAAACCTGAGTTCAAATCTAGTCTCAGACACTTAACACTTTCTAGCTGTATGACCCCTGGGCAAGTCACTTAACCCCAATTACCTCAGCAAAAAAAAAAAAGAAAAAGAAATGAGGCTTTTAGTAGAAACATTGGATAAAAAATTTTCCCCCAGTCTTTTCCTCCCCTTCTAATCTTGTCTGCATTGTACAAAAACTTTAACTTAAAATAATAAAAATTGTCCATTTTGCATTTCATAGTCTTCTCTAGTTCTTTGGCCATAAATTCCTTCCTGCTCCACATTTTTGAAAACTAAACTATCCCTTGTTCTCCTATTTTGTTTTGTAATTTCTCCTAATGTTCTACTAATAAAATCCTTTATGTCTAAGTCAGGAACCCATTTCAACCTTATCTTGATATAAGGTGTTAGATACTGGCCAATGCCTAGTTTCTGCTGTGACTGTTTAGTTTTCATAGTAGTAATTTCTTATCTCAGAATCTTGAGTCTTTGAGTTTATCAAACACTAGATTACTGTATTCATTGACTATGTGTCTTGTGAACCTAAACTATTCCACTGATCAACTACTCTATTTGTTAGCTAGTACCAATGATTTTGATAACCACTGTTTTATAATGGAGTTTTTGATCTGGTATGGCTAGGGCACTTTCCTTTGCATTTTTTTTCCACATTAATTTCTTTGAAATTCTTGACCTTTTGTTTTTCCAGATGAATCTTCGTATTATTTTTTTCTAACTATAGTAACTTTTTTGGCAGTTTGATTGCTATGAAACTAAATACATAGATTAATTAGGTAGAATTGTCAAACTTGTAAAAATTTAAATTAACTACTGATTCAGTAAATTGTTCATTTTTTTTCCTTTTCTCCCTTAGTGGACAAACTACATTCATGGGTGGCAGGATCGTTGGGTAGTTCTGAAGAATAATACTCTGAGTTACTACAAATCTGAAGATGAGACAGAGTATGGCTGCCGGGGATCTATCTGTCTCAGCAAGGCTGTTATTACGGTGAGTTCACTTTTTAAATAAATATTTTTACCCTTAAAATGCATGTGCTACAAACATTTTATACACTGTATAGCTTAGATATTGTGTAATTTCTGGTGGAATTAGAAGATTTAAAGAGTTTCAGGAGGGCAGCCAAGGACTATCAGTCATAATCTGAAAAGGATCTGTTAAAGTTTAGAAGTGAATGAATACTTATTTTCTATGCAGAGAAGGATTTTTTTCTTAACAGATTACTCTGAAGTTAAAAGGCGAACTTTGTTTCATGCTAATTACTAAAATTTAACATAATTTTGAGTTATATAACCAAGGGAAAGAAGTATTGTTTGCAATATTTATCATATACTTTTCTGTACTGTTAAAAGGTTTATGTAATTTATCCATATATATATATATACGTATATATATAATACATATTCTCATTTTTTGTTCTTTTTTAAAAAAAAATTATTTTTATTAAAACTTTTTATTTGCAAAACATATGTATGAGTAATTCTTCAACATTAACCCTTACAAAGCTTTCTGTTACAAATTTTCCTTCCTACTCCCCACCCCTCCCCTAGATGGCAGGAAATCCACTACATGTTAATTATGTTAAAATACTTGACAAATCGAATATATGTATACATATTTCCACACTTATCGTTGTTGTGCAAGAAAAATCATATCTACAAGAAAAAAACAGAGAAAGGAAACAATGCAAGCAGACATCAATAGAGAGCATGAAAATGTTATGTTGTGGTCCACATTTCATATCCCTCTCTCTGGGTGTCATATTCTCATTTTTAAAACAGCTTAGGACTAAAATTACTTAGGATATGGAAATTAGTTTGAAAGTATTTAGAAACAATGATTAATTTATGCTGTTCCAAAAATTTATTTATCTTTTTTTGTTATAACACACTGATTTCCAAATGTATCACTCCTCCCTATCTTACCCAAGAGTACTATTTAAAAGAATTTTTTAAAAAAAGAAGGTAGGGAAAGGTAGTTTAGTAGAACTATATATTGCCATAAGCAATGTCTATCCATGCTAAGATCTTCACTTTCAAAGCCTATCTTGGGGTCAGATTAGTGGTTTGGGTGTATTTTTCCCCTATTCCATTGAGATTTAACTATATCATATGCAAAGTATGCTAAGGAACTAAAGGGTGGTGCTATCGTATTTCTAACCACTAAAAGATATGCTTTCTTTCAGTGGTGTAAGTTCTTATCTCTATGTCAAGATGTTGACTACAAATACTTTGGATTCAGTTTTTTTTTTTTTTAAATAAGAACATTTGTAGCTCAGATCTCATCTTAGCGCAAGGTACAGAGTGAAAGAAATGAGTAGGAGAATGAGTCAATTAGCAGACAGTGAGAATGAAAAAGATAGAATTTGGAGGGTAGAGGTAGAATCATACAAAGATTAGTGATTAATGGGGTAGGAAGAAGAGGATATAATCTGGGAATGAAATAGCAGAACCTAAGTGGTGATGATACATTTAAAGTAGATAAGGCAAACAAACATTTGAAAATGTTTTACCATTTTTTGTGAGCCACTGGCATTTCAGCTATTGTTCATTCATACCCAAATACCCAGTATTTTAAGAGACTAGAAGAAAGCATCCTACTCCTAAGGTGAAGATTACACATAAAGTGTATATATCACATAAATACAAATAAAATTAATCACACCTTCCTGTATTAGGTTTTCATTTAAATTAAAATTATGTTTAACAAAGTCTTTGGAATTTCCTGAAATGGAATTTTATCTGTGGCACAGAGATGAAATTTTTTAGAATTATTAGATGAATACTACTTTACAAGGCTGTTATCTGGAAGAAGACACAAGAATGAATAATATGGATTTTTTATAATATGGGATAATCAAAGCCTAAGAAATTAACTCTTGCAGTCATGTTTTATTTGAGCGTGGACTAGTTGCTAAAGCTCAAATTTCCTGGTAGTATTTTAATATTTGATATTTATTTCAACATAGATATCATTCTTAATAATATAAGTTCTCTCACCCCATAGAAATAAGTGATTTTTAAAGTAGTCAAATTCTTATTTCTTAGAAACATACTCAAATCTCCTTCATTTCACCCTCCCTCCTCTTTTAAATTATCTTGTTTCACAGCAAAACTTATGAAGATTTTCTATACATTACCTCTTTTTGCCCACTTCTTAACCCTTTCCAGCGTTTGTCCCTCCTTCATCCTCCAATCATGATTATCTGTTCATCTTCCACAAACTATCCAAGTTATCTTCCTGTAAGTCCCAAGTCTGACCCTGTTGCTTTCTTGATAGAAAGCCTTCAGTACATCTCTATTGTGTTTAAAATAGGGTTCTTGGGATCTGTGGATAGATTTCAGGGAGTTTATGAATTTGAATGGGGAGGGAGGAAATTATTTCTTTATTTTAACTAATCTTTAACTAAAATTTGATATTTTCTTTCATTTATGAATGCAGGCGATAAACATTACGAGAAGAGGTCCATAGGCTTAAGCAATACTACTAACGTTGTACATGACATAAAAAAAAAAAATTAAGAACTCCAGCTCTATGATAAAAACTAACTCCTTACCCAATATTTAAGGCCCCTCCTCAGTCTGATTTCTTATTACCTTCCAGGGCTTGGGGTTAAGTGTTTGAGGCCAGATTTGAACTCAGATCTTACTGACTTCAGGGCTGGTGGAGTGTAAACAATTATTGGACAAATAAGTTAAACACTTAGTACTTGTTTATACTATCAAATTTGATGGTGCAGAAGGAAACTCAAAACAAGCAAGTATTAATTGTCAATTTTGAATTGGGTTTTACAATAGGAAAAATGCTTATGTTCTGAATTTTTTTAAGTGATTGCTATTAATGAATTGTAGAATCGTATAATTTTAATATGAAGGGATGTTAAAATCATCTGATACATTACTTTTCTTTTACAGCTAAGTAATGAAATGGTTTGCCCATAGTTACAAAGCTAGTTTGCATAACGAGGTTCTGATTCATAGGCTTAAAAATGCTCTTTCTACCATACTACTGTTGTTTCAAGTGAACTTATTCCCTGTTAAAATCTATGGTGGTATGTTCTATGACTTCTGTTTTGTTGTATTGGTATTTTTTTTTCTTTTAGTTTAATGCTAAGTTCTTTATTGAATGAGTTGTGCATAATTTTAAAATCACATATGTATACATTTATATGCATGTTGAGGAATAGACCATAGAATCATTAGGATGGCATAGTATAATGAGAACTTTTTTTGAAGTCAGGAAGATCTGAGTTTCAAGTTTGTCTCTGATACATACTATTTATGTGACCATAGGCAGGTCTCTGGTATTCCAGACAGTTTTTTTTTTTTTTTTAATTAAAGCTTTTTATTTACAGAACATGAGTGATTTTTCTACTTTGACCTTTGCAAAATTTTTTTGTTGTTGTTCGAAATTTTTCCTCTCCTTCCCCCTACTTCCACCCCTAGATGACAGTAGTCTAATACATGTTAAATATGTTAAATTATATAACAAATCCAATATATGTATACATATCTATACGGTTATCTTACTGCACAAGAAAAATCAGATCTAGAAAAAGAAAAAAAAATGCAAGCAAATATTCACAGAAAGCGTTAAAATGCTGTGTTTGTGGTCCACACTCAGTTCCCACAGGCCTCTCTCTGGATGTATATGACTATCTTCATCGCTGAACAATAGGAACTGGTTTGAATCACATCATTGTTGCAGAGAATCATGTCCATCAGAATTGATCATCATATAGTCTTGTTGCCGCGTACAATGATCTCCTGGTTCTGTTCATTTCACTTAGCATCAGTTCATGTAGATTTCTTCAGACGTCTCTGAAATCATCCTGCTGGTCGTTTCTTATATTGGTATTGTTTTTATAAAAGTATGTTGCTAGGAATCTAAATTCTTAAGCAATTCAGGAACTTGGAAGAACTATAGTTGAACTAATGTTGCTTTTAGTAATGAATATAAGTGAAAGGGAATATTTTTAAATTAGTAGAAGATTGTCATTTTAACTTCTGCTCATACCCTTGGAGTATTGAGGGCTGTCTAGTAGAAGTCCAAAGGATAATGTTTGAGTCTCTTCTCTTGTTTAGGAGAAAAATACAATTTTGGGTTGGTACTAGTTGTCCTGTCAATCTTATCTGTGGTGTGCATTTAATAACCAGAAATGAAGATTGAGAATTTAGAACATAAATAAAATTTTGTTTTAATTTGTTCAGGAGTACAACAAATAATGACTTATTGTCCAATACAAAGTTTTGTAATATAGAAATATATTTAGAAAGTAATTCAAATCAGTAATCCAAACTCATTTTCCTATAGAAATTTTATAAACAGTAGATACCCACTCTAGTCCACAGGAATCTACTTAACTTATGTAGATGAACTGCAGTACTAATGGCACAATTTAGAATTCTGTATTTTTGCCTATGCTGTATTGTCAGGATGAAAAGTTAAATATTTCTCACCTCTTTTCTGGCTGTGAAGTTAACTTGAGGCAAAATTTCAAAGCACATGATATTTTTGGACATATTCTCTTTATACTTTGGTATGCTTGATGTCTCCTTTGACTTATTGTCATACAACTTTAAGATCTGTAACTTTGAAAGTACAGGTTTCTTCATTCTCCTCCCATCAGTTTTCCTCTTTTCTCTACCTGCTCCCAAAACAATATTGCCAGTTCCTTAGTACAGTTGTTAGAATTACATGATATAGATTTAATGGCTGCTATTTTACACTCTCAGAGATTGACTTAGGTGTCACAGTAAACTTTGATGGTGAATTGCTTATCATGTGAAGTGTGGCAAAAAAACCTTGCTTATAGTGCACAGATACCTTACTCAGTGTGTCAGTAATCTTTCCTTATTTGGCCTTTCATTTCTTTGTATTTCTACACTATCAGGTAATTGAAAAACATTTTCCTTAAAGGAATCTCAAAAGGAATTCTATTTTTTTGGTAAACTTTTTTGTTGTTGCTCAAGGTTATTAATATCAGATACAAAAACAGATACAAAAAAGATACAAAAACAATTATTATGTATAAAACCTTGAACTCCATTTCTTAAAATGTGTGTTACTATTATAATAATATAACAAAACAATAAGACATTGTTTCATTTACTTTCATATTCCCTTTTGAATACTTTGCTTTTTTTTTTTTTTTTCCTTAAAACTGGGGGCAGGGGATAGGGCAAAGAGAAGCCAGGAAGTTTTATGAACTCTCCAGTTTTTCTTAACAACAGCTTTAAATCAAGTCTCTGAACAGATTCTAGAACTTAAAAAGCAAGTGAAACAATTTTCCAACTTCATATACTTTAGAAGGACTTCAGGAAAGATTAGTCTCATTTGGTGAAAGGGGAGGGCAGCCTAACACCGTGCAGATGATATCCAGTTAAGCCAATGGGCTAATCGTAGTCACAGCACAGATCAGCAACCCAGACCATTGGCTGGTTCAATTGGACAGTAGCACAGCAGACCAGTGGTGGAGCCTCTGGACCCAGCTCAGAAGGCAAATTGCCAGTCTCAAAAATGAGGCAATAGCAGGTGCAACTAGTTTGGGCTATCCCAGTGCACAAAATCAATGATCCAATAAAAGAAGTTTGGGATAATGCCCTCATATCTTAGGAACAGAGTTCAATTTTGAAAGTCATAAAATAGGCCAAAAAAAAAAAAAAGTTAGAAACAAAAAAGAACTCTAACTATATACAGCTACTATGGTAACACAGAAAATCAAAACACAGCTCAGAAGGGGATAAAATGCCTACATACAAAATTTCATCGTGGGATATTAAACTGGTCTCAAGCCCAAAAAGCCTTCTTGGAAGAACTCTAAAAGGATTTTAAAAGTCAAATAAGAAAAATTGGGAAAAGAAAGGAAGTATATGAGAGAAAGTCAGCAGCTTGTAAAAGGAAGTACAAAAATTAACTAAAGAAAACAATTCCTAAAAATATTTTGCCAAATGCAAAAAAAAAAAAAAATCACTGAAGAAATGGAAAAGGAGGTACAAAAGCAAACTGAAGAAAATCATATCATAAAAACTAAAGTTGGGCAAATGGAAGCTAATGAAAAAGTAGAAGAAAATGCAAAGTACTTCATTGGGAAACAATTGAACTGGAAATTAGATCCAGGAGAGAGAATTTAAGAATTATTGGGCTACTTATAGAGAAGTGTAGAAAAGGGAAAGAAAGGGGAGGGAATGGAGAGAGGAGAGGATAGCATAAGTAGGGGAAAGGGAAGAGAAAATGGAGCAAGATTGATAGAAGGGAGGATAGTTTCTGGGAGATGAGGGACAGAAGCAAAATTGGTGATGAAGGACAGGATGAAAGAATGAAAAAAGTATAAATGTGAAAAAGTAGGAGGGGGGAAATGCATAGCTTGTAATCATAAATGTAAATGGAATGAACTCTATCATAAAATGGAATCAGGTAGCAGAGGGGATTAAAATCCAGAATCTTCAATATGTTGTTTAAAAGAAACACATTTTGAAGTCAGGAGGACCTGAGTTCAAATCTGGTCTCAGACACTTAACATTCCTTAGCTGTGTGACTCTGGACAAGTCATTTAACCTCAGTTGCCTCAGCAAAAACAAAACAAAACAAAAAAAGACACATTTGAAGCAGAGGGATATATATAAGAGTAAAGATAAAAGGGTGGAACAGCATATGTTATAGTTCAACTTAAATTAAAAAAAGTAGTGGTAGCAGTTCTGATCTCAAACAAAGCAAAAGCAAAAAAAAATCTAATTAAAAGACATAGACAATGAACTAATATCAATACTAAACATAATATGCACCATGGCATAGCATCTAAATTTTTTAAAAAATGTATTTATTCCGGGGCAGCTAGGTGGCGCAGTGGTTAGAGCACCAGCCCTGAAGTCAGGAGGACCTGAGTTCGAATCTGGTCTCAGACACTTAACATTCCCTAGCTGTGTGACCCTGGTCAAGTCACTTAACCCCAATTGCCTCAGCAAAAAAGCAAAAAAAAAAAAAAAAAAAAATGTATTTATTCCCCATCCATGTTCACAGAATCCCTGAAATCTACCCAAATAATGAGTCCCAGGTTTTTGCTCTCTAAACTCCTTTCTAGCTCCAACCCTATGATTCTATGAGGAGGCCCTGTAACATGGAGATAGCCACATTTAGGAATAAGGGAATGGTGAGCCAGCCAATGGGATTGCAAAGGAACAGGCAGACAGGCAGGATAATCAGAGAGGGCAGTCTGTTTAGCCCTCAAACATTATGCCTAGACCATTCAGGACATGAGAGCTACTGAGTTATAAAGATTCTCATCTGACTCATCCCATGCAAAGATGAACCAGTGTTTTTGTGAACTCTGGGAGTGCCCCCATGTTCTGGACTGATCTGTTCTGCGAGCATCTTATACTATTCTCATGGAGAAACTGGAAAGACATGGATTAGACAATAACACAGATGGATTCAGAACTGGTTGGATGGCCCAAGGTCTTTAGAAGATTACCTTTGGGATCTGTAATTGCTTTTATGGTATTAAACATCAAATTAGGGATTTGGAGAAAGGTAGAGATTGAAGTCAATATTGAGCTTGGGGTTGGAGGTCAGAAATGATACATTGGATGATCTTTACATGCTTGACCATTGGATTAAATATAGTGAGATGAAAGCCTATTAGGTTAAATGCATGGTCTTGTATTTGGGTATTAAAAAAAAAAAATCAACCTTGGGGCAGCTAGGTGGTGCAGTAGATAGAGCACCAGCCCTGAAGTCAAGTGCTTTTCATTTTTTCTTTGTTGTCTCCTCCTATTGTTGTTATTATTATTATTATTATTATTAACATCATTGCCACACTCCAGTCAGTTAGTAATCATTTGTTAAAAATCAGAATTGATCATCATGTAGTATTGTTGTTGCCGTGTATAATGATCTCCTGGTTCTGCTCATTTCACTCAGCATCAGTTCATGTAAGTCTCTCCAGGCCTCTCTGAAATCGTCCTGCTGGTCGTTTCTTATAGAAGGTATTTTAGAGGTCTAATCAGACACCTAATTTTACCAGTGAGGCATCTCAGAGGCTCAAAGAGATTGATCTTGCAAGTTTAAGTTGTAGAGGCATATTAGTGTGACAGCTGAGATCTGTTTAGGAAAATATAGCATCATTGCTTTTTCTGGGAAGAAATTTGACTGGTACTTTAGGTATTTGGGTGCTACCAGCTTTTTCCATTTTTGCTAATATTTATTTTGTCTTGTAATTTTTCTAGCATTAGTTTTCCTAGAAGTCTTTCTCTTGGTTTTGTAAAATTCTGTGGGTACCAATGTACTGTTTAGGATATGCAAGTAATTATTCTTTACTCTTGTTATTTGAAAACTGCAGTCCTCTGGCTGCTTTTTAAATATTATTCAGCTATTATGTTTGTGATATACTACAATGTCTTTGTCAGTAATAGAGTTTTCTATTACTTTTTAAGTCTCCTACAAGTTTGGTTCTTTGGAATGAATAGGGTTCATGAATCACAAATATGGTTGATTGGAAAACCTTTATTGTCAGTCAATCAACATATCTTAAATATTTAAATATATGCTAATATAGTAAACATATGCTAATAAACACTTAAGTATCTGTTAATATATTAAATATATGCTAATTTTCCAAAAAGAGACAAAATATAGTTCTGAATTCTTTCTCCCATCCCTTCTCCATTCATTGTGAAAGTAAAAAAAATTTGATATAGATTATACATCTGCAACCTTGCAAAACATATTTCTACATTAGCCATGTTGCAAAAGAAAATGCAGACCCCCTTTGGCCTCCCAACAAAAAGAAAAGAAAGTAAAATAATGTACTTTGATTTGAATTCATACTCTTTAACAGTTCTTGAGCTGGATAGAAATTTTTCATCATAAGTCCTTCATAATTGTCTTAGATCAGTAGTATTGATCAAAATAACTGAATTGTTCACATTCATCACCATACAGTAGTGCTGTTACTGTATACAATGTTATCCTGGTTCTGCCCACTTCACTTTCCATCAGTTCATATAAATTTTCCCAGGGTTTTCTGAATCCATCTCACTCCTCATTTCTTATAGGACAATAGTATTCCATCACTACAGACAACTTGTTTAGCCATTCCCCAAATGGTGAGCATCCTCTCAGTTTCGCATTCTTTGCCATTACAAAAAGAACTTCTGTAACTATTTTGTAAATACAGGTTCTTTTCCTTTTTCTTTGGGATACAGATCTAGCAATGGTAGTGTTGAGTAAAAGGATATGTATTTTTTATACATCTCTCTCTCTATATATATACACATGTATATATATATGTATATATATCCTATATATACATAATCCATTTTTATACATTTATCCCTTTGGAATAGATCCAATTTCTTGTCCAGAACAGTTGGACCAGTTCATAATTCCACCAATAGGACATTGGTATCCCGGTTTTTCCACATCTCTCCAACGTTGACATTTTCCTTTTCCCTCATTAGCCAGTCTGATAGATGTGATGTGGTAATTCAGGTTGTTTTAATTTTCATTTCTCTTATCAATGATTTAGAACAGATCTAGTAAGTGGTATTGCTACTTGTTTATTGTGACTCTATACATTTAAGAAACGAGGCCTTTATCAGATAAATTTAATGTAAAATTTTTCCTCCCACTCTCCTGCTTTTCTTTTAATCTTGATTGTATTGGTTTTGTTTAAGTAAAAATTTTTTTAGTGATTTTTGATTTCTTGAAATATATCATCTGCGATTTTTCTAAAAATCATAGTTTTTAAGAAATCTGATGGAGTCCTTGTTTTCTGTTTGGTCTGTTGTAGTTTTCAGAAATTCCATTTTTAAATTAAGGTCTTTATTCCATCTAGATATTCATGTAGTCCTTGTGAAAAAAAAAATCCATTTTTTACTTTGAGTTTTTGCTTGAGTTGTTAAAGTTAATACTCCCTACTTTTAGAGCATTGATAAATCTTCAGTAATTTCTCATCTTTATAGATTTAATTCCTGAATTAGATCTTTGTGTTCAGGACAGACTCTTTTCCTTTCTCTGCTTTTAGGTGAAATAGGATTTCAAATCTATTTGGTCTTTACTAAAGTCTTGGGTTTCTATTCTGACTCTTACCTTCCTATCTCCTAATCTTGGAGATTTAGAGCCCTCTCTGGCATGTCTCTGAATAGAGTCTAAAGAGCCTTTTTGTGTCCTTGGGTCTTATTGCTCATTCATTATTTGGCCTAGTGGGAACTTCATTGTTTTGTTAGATAGTTATATCAGTTCTAGGAAGTCCTTTTTTATTTCTATTAGAGATTTGTTAAAAATCATGTGATCATTCTTAACTATTTAGCAAATTCAGAATATTTTGTTTTATAAAACAGTTGATGTTCTGTTAGTAACAGTGAAATTAGATATTATTGGAGAAAGTGAGTCAGGATAACAACTATCAGCAAAATATTAAACTTGATGGTAGTTATTACCCTATTTTCTAAATGGAGATCATCAGATAGCAGAAGAGGTAATTGGGAGAAATTGGAGTTGAGTATTGTATTTTTCATCCTTGTGGAGAGCCTTAATTAAGAGTTACTTAGTACAAGTTATTTGTATTGGTATTAAAAATTTTCAAATTAATGTTCTCATTTTTTATATGAAGCATAATAATGCTTAATGAATTTTGATTTTCACTATCTATTTTTTCCTCTACAGCCTCATGATTTTGATGAATGCCGATTTGACATTAGTGTAAATGATAGTGTCTGGTATCTAAGAGCTCAGGATCCAGATCATAGACAACAATGGATAGATGCTATTGAACAACACAAGGTATGAGTCTTTATTTTTATGTTGGGAAGATTAATAATGGAGAAGGATGATAACTTTAGAAGATATTAAATTACAGAATTTTGGGGAGGTTGAAACTTAGTGAAAGAAAGTATACCTTACTTGATATAATATATATAGCCAAAAACTTGTGTGTAAACTTAATTTTTACAGTGGAAAATTAATTTAAATTTCTAAAATTCAGGGAAAGTGCTATGATGTAGAATTGGTCAAGTTAACATTTGTTTAGAAGAGCAACATTTTTACCTCCCTAATTGTACTTCTTTCTTTGTTTGGATTTTTCTGTTGAGTATGCTTAGGGGGGAATACATACTTTACTGAATTTATCTCAAAATTGCAGTGGATCAGAGAGCAAGAGTATATATTCTATAACTATTTTAGGCCAGGAGTTTTAAACCTTTTTATATTTTATAGACTCCATTGGCAGCCTTTTGAAGCTTTTGGACTTCTTGGAATGTTTTTAAATGCATAAAATAAATTACATCGAGTGATGGAAGAAACCACATTGAAATAGGATTCTTGAAATATTTAAAAAAAAAAATAGTCCATGGATTTCAAGTTAAGAATCCCTGTCTGATCAGTTAGTAAATTTTTGTTAAGTTCATAAATATCTAAATGTGAAACCAAATCATTCAAGTACTAAATTTCTTCTGTATGCCACATGCCAAGGGAGGTATTAAAGATAGAAGTACAAATAATGAAACAAAAGCTGTTCATGTTTATAAGGAATTTACATTCTTAGTGGTGGAAAACAAATACATAAGAAAATATGTAAATAATGTAAAAACACACATAAAAAGTAGCTATGTATATATACATATAAATGTATATGTGTGTGTGTGTGTGTCTTTGTGTATATGTATGTGTGTATATACATATATAATGATTTTAAACTTGGGAATAGCAGTTGAGGGAATCCGGGGAAACAGTTCATGTAAAAGTAAGTGCTTAATCTGCATCTTAAAGAGAAAGGATTTTTTATTTTATTTTATTTTATTTTATTTTTTGCTGAGGTAATTGGGGTTAAATGACTTGCCCAGAGTCACACAGCTAGAAGTATTAAGTGTCTGAGACCACATTTGAACTCAGGTCCTCCTGACATCCACTGCGCCATCTAGCTGCCCTGGTATGAGAAGTCTTGAGATTAGATAATCTAGGCAAGAGATGGTGATAGCCTATATTAAAGTATGAATGAAAAAAAATACATTGGTAAAGATGTAGTGAAGGCAGAAAAAGAAAGAAAGAAAAGAAAAACTAGTCTGTTATAAGTAGTTTCTTAGTAATATCAATCATGTTTCTTTTTCCTTTTGTTAATCATAAAACTTTTTTTAGGCCTGTGGAAAACTAGGTAAAGATAACTTATTTTCTGTTTTGTTATAATGTTTATGCAAAAGTATTTGGCAAATAATAGATTTTTAAAAAAAAATTTTTTAGCATTTTGTTAGGTGTCTAGAAAATAAACTAAAGAAATAGAAACTAATTTTCTTTAACTAAAGATTAGTTACTTTGGGTTTAAATTTTGTGGAATGTTGTACACGAAAGTGAAGAAAACTGACTGCTATTATTGGCATTTATTATATACAAAAATTCTTACTTGACATGTCCCATTAGCATATCTTTCCTAAATTTTATTTTAAAGCTTCTCCAAAATATACATAGGGTTTTTGTTTGTTTGTTTTGCAATTTATTAAGTGCTTTTCTTATAAAAACTTCAAGAATCAGCTACTGCAAGTATTATTCAAATTTTACAGATGATTGTACATAGTATCAGACAGTGTAATTTATCCTGGGTCTTTCACTGAGTAAAAGGGGGCTCTAGATGTTGCACTTCTTTTTTTAGACTCTGTCCTCAGGACTATGCTGCCTGTGTGACAACAATTTCCTTTTTTATTTCTCTTTAGGATTGTATTCTTGCCAATGCACCTATTAACTTTTAATATTAACTTTTAGTGCTGTATGACAAATTTGCATGAAGTAATCTTGTCCAATATTTTTTCTGAAAAGTAGAATCTTGGCTTCAGAGGTTCAACCACATCTGATAGCATTGTAATGTTCTACATCCAAATTCTTCTGTCTCAACAACAGAAAAGAGCTGTATTTTCTCAACTCTTAATTATAATAACACAAAGTTCAGGTTCTTTTTTAGTTCTTTTGGTTTACATTTGTATAAGTGCATTATTTTCTTAGTCCCGCTTACTTTATTTTTCGTTAATTCATATAATTCTTCCCATGCCTCAGTAGAAAGTAACCTTGAAAGAAGAGGCTGTTTTATTTCTCAGCCTAGCATATTGCCTGACACATAGAAAATGCTTCATAAATGTTGATTGATGTTGCTCTGAATTTATCCAATGCAGCTTATAGCATGGTAATATTTAGACATCTTATACTTTAACTTCTTTTCCTTTATATTAATTGTTTGGAATGATGCCCATTTTCTCCAAATGTCTGGAGTTAATTGTTTATCACATACTGAATGCCTGGCATGTACAAAGCAGTGTTCAATATTGAGGATACAGAAAAAAACTGACCAAGGGAAGATTATATTACTTATTTACAAGTTTTACTTCCCATCATAAGTAAACATAAAATTCTCAGAATCTTTTATTGTGCAGTTATTGATATTTCTTCCTCTAATGTTGCTTTCCTGGATTCCCATCAACACAGTTCCTGCTGTCTTGAGCAATTCTCAAGGGCCCTGGCCTTGGTTCTTTATTCTTTTGCTCTATGGGGATTTTTGCCTCCTAGGCTCCTATCTACCAACCTCTACTTAAACTTTATTTTCAATTAGAATATATACTTTCTGTTAACCTCAAAGTTCCCCCAACAATGTATCAGTGTCCCAGTTTTCCTACATCCCCTCCAACATTTGTCATTATCTTTTCCTGTCATCTTAGCCAATCTGAGAGGTGTGTAATGGTATCTCAGAGTTGTCTTAATTTGCATTTCTCTGATCACTAGTGATTTGGGGTGCTTTATATCCTTATGTAGCTTAGTATGTCAGTATCTGGAGGAAGAACTGCCTCCCCACAGAACTTGAGTTCAGTGTAAATCTTCTCTAAGAAGGTTTGGTATAGTGCTGGGGAAAATCTTCTGATAACTGAGATAAAGGGGAGTCATTAAGAAGAGGAAAGAGAATGATAGCAGAAATGGTCTTAATTCTCTGTACTTTGTGCTATAATTGCTATTCTAATAACACTTTGCCACATGCTGCAGTGAAACATACTTAGCTTCCTTGCAGGATCAGAATGTTAACATTATTAGAGGTGGAGAGGACATTGGAGGAAGACTTACTTTGAGAAATTAGTGTTCCCAAATTTTGCTCTTACTGACGTAACACCAGTATCAGGAATTCTCCCTTTTCATTTTTGAGACTAACAATTTGATTTTCCTCTTTCCTTTTTTAATCAAATTAACTAGAGGTTTATCTATTTTGTTGGATTTTCCATAAAACCAACTTTTAGTTTTTTTTATTAATTCAATAGTTTTTTTACTTTCGATTTTATTAATCTCTCCTTTTATTTTTAGGATTTCAAGTTTGGTATTTGATTGGGGGTTTTTAATTTGTTCTTTCTCTTAGCTTTTTTTAGTTGCAAGCCTAATTCATTGATTTTCTCTTTCTCTATTTTATGCAAATAAGCATCTAGAGAATTTCCCCTTATTACCACTTTGGCTGTATCCCACAGATTTTGGTATGTCGTCTCATTATTATCATTCTCTTGGATGAAATGAGTAATTGTGTGAGAATTTGCTGTTTCACCCATTCATTCTAAGTTTCCAATTGCTTTTTGGTCTGTTTTCTCCTGGCTTTATATTGCATGTGATTTTTATTCCGTCATGATCTGAAGAAAATACATTTACTATTTCTGCCTTCCTGCATTTGAGTTTGAGGTTTTGTGTCCTAACACATGGTCAATTTTTGTATAAGTTCCATGGACTGCTGAGAAAAAAAGTAAACTCCTTTCTGTCTCCATTTAATTTCCTCCAAAGATCTATCATACCTAACATTTTGTTTACTTCCTTAACTTATTTATTTTGTGGTTTGATTTATCTAGTTCTGAGAGAGGGAGGTTGAGATCCCCCACTATTATAGTTTTGCTGTCTTTTTCTTCTTGCATCTCAACTCCTAGGAATTTCCATGCTATACCACTTGGTGCATATATGTTTAGTATTGATATTGCTTCATTATCTATGGTACCCTTTAGGAAGATATAATTTCCTTCTTTGTCTATTTTAATTAGATCTATCTTTGCTTTTACTTGGTCTGAGATCAGGATTGCTACCCCTGTTTTTTTTTTTTTTACCTGAAGCATAATAGATTCTGCTCCTGCCTTTTACCTTCACCCTGTATGTGACTCTGTGCTTTAGATGTGTTTCTTGTATACAACATATTGTTGGATGCTGGTTTTTAATCTAGTCTGCTATCCGCTTCCGCTTTATGGGAGAGTTCTTTCCATTCACATTCACAGTTAAAATAACTAATTCTGTATTTCCTGCCATCTTATTTACCCTAGCTTATGCTTTTCTCTTTCTTATCCCCTTCCTCCCTACTATTTTGCTTTTGATAACCACTTCCCTCAAACAATCCTTCCCCTTTAGAGCTCTACCCCCTTTTTTACACCTTTCCCTTAATTCTTCTGTTTTCCCTTCTATTAGTCTATTCCCTTTTCCCCCTTTCCCTCCTGTTTCCTTATAAGATAGGACAAGTTTCTTTTTGATACCCAATATGTCTATTATTCCCTCAGAGCCAAATTTGATGAGATAGAGATTAACACAATTCTCATTCCTCTCCCTTTTTTCCCCTCAATCATTATAGGTTTTCTTTGCCTCTACATGTAATTTCCCTTATTTTACCTTCTTTTCCTCTTTCAGTGTTATCCTTTTTCTACCTCTAATTTCTTTTTCAGTTTATCATATCAATAATCATAATAATCATGTAATAATAAAATCATAAAATCAACCCTCATTCTATAAGTATCCATAACATATAGTTCTCAAGAGTTTTTTTTTTTTTTTTCTTGTTAGCTTTTTATATTTCTCTTGTGTTCTGTGTTTGTAGATCAAATTTTTTGTTCAGTTCTGGTCTTTTCATTAGAAATAGGTGAAATTCTCCTATATCATTGAATGATCATCTTCTTCCCTGGAAGATAATGTTCATTCTAGCTGGGTAGCTTATTCTTGGCTGTAATCCAAGTTCCTTTGCCCTTTGGAATATCTGATTCCAGGCCCTTCGATCTTGCAAAGTAGAAGCTGCTAGGTCCTGTGTGATTCTAATTGTGGCTCGATATCTAAATTGTTTCTTTCTGGCTTCTTGTAATATCTTTTCCTTGGTATGATAGTTCTGGAATTTAGCCACGATATTCCTGGGGGATTTAATTTTTGGGTTTCTTTCAGGAGGTGATCAGTGGATTGTTTCAATAAGTATTTTGCCTTCCGGGCCTAAAATACCAGGGCAGTTTTCTTTTATGATTTCCTGAAAGATAGTGTCTAGGTTCTTTTTTCCATCATGACTTTCAGGAAGCCCTATAATCCTTAGATTGTCTCTCCTAGATCTATTTTCCAGGTCAATTGTTTTTCCTAGGAGATATTTCATGTTTTTCCCTATCTTCATGTTTTTGTTTTTGTTTGACTGATTCTTGAAGTCATGATAAGTCATTCATTTCCATTTGTTCAATTCTAATTTTTAATGTCTTATTTTCTTCAGTTACTGTTTTTAGCTCCTTTTGTAATTGGCCAATTTGTTCATTGTAGTCTTTTTCCATTTTTTTCCATTTTATTTTGCAGTGATCTCATTTCGTTTCCCCATGTTTCTTCCAACTCTCTTTTAATATCCTTTATGTAATCTTAAAAGAAAGCCTTGTGACATGGAGTCCAGTTTATGTCTCTCTTTGGGGCTTTTTCTGGAGTTGCTTTACCTTTAGGGGCCTCAGGATTTGAGGTCTGTTCTTCCCTCTCTCCATAAAAGCTGTCTGTGGTGAGAGTTTTTTGGTTTTTTATTCATTTTTTAAGGGTGTGAGGTCTGTTCAAGGCAAAGGAGGGACAGCTGCTTTAATTCACCCTGGGGCAGTTCTGCTGATTGATTTATTTCAGGTGCTGATCAGTCCTGCTGATTGATTGATTGCCCTAGGGTGCTGTGTAATGGCAGCTAGGTCCGATGCTCATCAGGGGTTCAGTGGTTCACAATCTACCCCCCACAAAAGGCAGACCCTCCAAACCACCTGCCCACAATCAGGACAGATTGGCCCAAGAGGCCCGCAGAAGACTCCCAGGTGTGTGAGAAGTACAATGCTCCCACTCCTGTTCCAACTCCTGTGAGGGCTCCTGTTCCAGCTCCCTGTCCTGGTCTCCCTGTGCTGCAGTCTGGGTTCAGCAGACCACCCCCCTGCCCAATTAAAACAGACCTGTTTTGAAGTTCTTCCAGAGTATTTTCTTCTAGAAATGTGTTGTCCTCCAGATATTGTGGATTTTTTTTTACTTCAAAATCAGTTAAGAGGTTTCATATGTTGTTGGTTTGAGGGAAGGTTAGAGGAGGTTATAGAGACTCCTGTCTGATCTCAGCCATCGTGGCTCCACCCCTGGAAGAAGCCTAACTTGACTTTTCCCATTCTTTACATCCTCAGCAGTTAGCTCAGGTATTTCATAAATACTTTTTTTGGCTTGGTTGCAAGGGAGAGATCTGAAATAGTTTAAACAAAATGATATGACTAAATCAGAATCAAGATGAAAGAAGTCTAAGCTACAGGAGAAAGAAATAAACTGTAGACTTGGAGATACAAACCAAGACACTTTTCTCTTGGCTACTGCCACCATCATAAGGTGGCATCTTGGGGGTAGATAGGAGCAGGGAAACATCCCTCAGCTGCAATGAAAGGAAAATCAGTCATTAGTGAGAAATCATAAAGTGCAATTGTACTGTGATAAAGTATCACTTCTGGAAATGTAAACATGTATTTGTTGGCATATGGGATAGAAGGCCTTAAAATATAGATAAAATGGAACCAGAGAGACCTTCCTATATTCCAGGTGAGTTCCTTCCTAGACTTGCCTCATCTGGCCTCTTTTCCAACAATAGACATAGACTTTTTCCAATTTCTCCCCTTTTTCCTTTACCCAGTTGTTAAATTTTAGCATCAAAATTATTATCTGTAGAAATTCCTGGGTATTGTGGTAGAGTTTTCTTCATCTTTATTCTTATTCCTAATTTCTAGCTGTGAAGCTCGAGTATATTGAATTTGTTTTTTTTTTCCTGTTTTTTTTTTAAATCAAAGCTTTAAAACGTAAACATCTCACCACCAATGATTATTTTCAACTGCTTTTGCTAAATAATTTTTAGAAATGTTTTTTATTACAAAGCGTTTTTACAAAGATGCTCAAGTGCTGAATGTGTGGTGCTTTGTCCATTACACCAAGCTGCCTTCCTTATTAACATTCTCAATAATTGTAGCATTTAGAAGAGTCCTCTAAGGTTTGCAAACGACTTTACAATTATCTCATTTGATCCTTGTAACAATTCTGTAAGGTAGGTGCTATATCCAATTTAATGGATCATCAGTCAGAAGCACATGAAATTTACATGACTTGCTCAGGACCACACAACTACTAAATGTCTAAATCAAGAGTTTGAAGTTAAATCTTTCTGACTCCAGGTCCAACTTCCTATCCATTATGCTATTTCACTGACCTCTTTAACATCTTTCTGTGATGAGCCATAAATGACCTTGTTTGCTTTTATATCTAGAAACTATAATAGGTTGTTATAGATTTATGGTAGGGTAGCAGATTGTTTGGTAGAAAAAATGAATAATCCCATCAGAAATCATCATTACTGAGAAATCATAAAGTTGTACTGTGATTAAGTATCACTTTTGGAAAAATAAACATGTGTTTGTTGGCTTATGGGATAGAAGGTCTTAAAATATAGAAAATAAGTTGGGACAAATGGGCAAGTAGAGAATTAGAAAACAAAGGACAAATAGCAAAATATGTGAAGTAAGATTTTTGTATTCATTCATTCATCCATTTACTGAATTTTAGTGCCTCTGTAAAAGAAGGGTCCAACCACTTTATTGGTATAGAGAATAGAGAACTCTCATTGAGAACATACATGTTTCCTGTGAAAATTTGTAGATTACAATCTTGTTAAATGGGCACTGGAAAGATTAAATGACTTGGCCAGCATTATATCCCATTTTTGCCATGAAATAGGAGGCATGGTTTATCATCGGTGTTGAGGAATATTTGTTTTTGTTCCTTTGCAGTGTTATATTTATGTAAATTACTTTCTTGCTTCTGTTTGGTTTACTTCATCAGTGCATGCTAGTCTTCCCAGGTTTTTCTGCATCTATTCCTTTAATAATTTCTCAAAGCACACAGATTATTTTACATTTATATATCATTTGTTTAGTCATTACTTATCTGATAGGAACTCACTTTTTCTTTTCTCTATCTCTTTCCCTCTTTGATGGAGTACTTTAAAAAAATGCTATTATGAATATTCCACATATATTATGCCTTTTCCTTCTTTGCTCTGTTGTATAAACTTAGTAGAGGTATCTGTCAAGTATATAATAATAGCATTTATGTAGTATTTTAAGGTTTCTAAAATGCATTACATATATCATCTCATATTGCAACAACCCATGTGGTATTTCCTTCCATTTTACAGGTGAGGAAACCAAAGCTTAGAGATTTTTTAAATGACTTGCCCTGAGTCATATCTAGTAAGTGTCTCTTGTAGGATTTGAACTCTAATCTCCCTAGCCTCAAGTCTAGCAGTTTAAACACTGTACTTATCTAGTTGCCTCCAAATCAGTCTGTCTGTAACATTTATTAAGCACTTACTATGTGCCAGGCTCTGTGCTACCCAGGAGAGAATATAGGAAAAAATTCCCTACCCTCAAGAAGCTTACAGTCTTTAACATGTAAAAAGAAGAGAGGGGGAGCAGTAAATAGGATAATGAAGTCTAGAGGAATGCAGCTAGATGAGAAATGTAGATGTTTGCCCTTGTACTTCCTTTAAAAGAAGGGTGTGGAATGAGCTTTTCACCAAACCACCTCCTACCGCCTGGCCTCAACAATTCCCAGTTTACTGTCTTTATGGGTATAATACCAAATAACATTCCTCTTATTTGACTTTCTTCATAGCTCTATCAGTAGTACATTGATATATTTGTCTTCTCACAGTCCCTTCAAGTTCAGTCGTAAAGACTTCTCTATGATAGTTCTGTTTCTCATTTTGCCCCTACACAAAAATTCTTCCTGGAAACATCTGGATTTGATGAATTTCTGCTTCTCCATAGAGATAATAAGGTCTTCCATAAACATCAAGCAAAGTATGGTACATAGAACAAGTTTTGTTTGTAATTTAAATTCATTTTTTTGTTTATCACTTATTTCTTAATACATAGCTCTCATCTCTGTTCAAAAAAGGCATTCTTTGAAATCAAAGTATAAAAAACAAGGGGACAGGTAGAAACCAACCAATATGTAAACTGAATCTGAGTAGCACCAGTCTTGCCAAAAAAAAAAAAGAAGAAAAAGAGGGTAGGCATATTTTTTTTATAATTGCATTATTACATATAGCATGATGTTTATTATATGTACTGTTATAATTCCAATACTGCAAAAAAAATGGTTATTATTGCACAGCATTGAATTTTGTTATTCCTTGAATTTAATTGATTGTAATTATACATAATTTTCTGATTCTGCTTCACTTTGCATCTTCATGTTATAATGCAGTACTACATTCATGTATTATAGTTGTTTATTCCTTCCTCGTTTGATGGTCACCTACACTATTTCTAGTTTTTTTGGCTACAAAAAGTTCTGCTGTAAATGTTTTAATATGAATAAGGCTTTTCTTTCTGTCTTAACCTGTTTTGGCATATATAGCATTGTACTATAAATACTATAATATTTATACTACAAAGTAGTAATTGTTGGAACTATTCATAAAAACACTCCATAAAGAGTGTCCAGTTTTTTCTAAATCCCATGGACTTTTTTTTTTTTTTTTAATCTTTTGTCATGTTTCCTAATTTGCTGTGGTGAAGTCTCAGACTTAATTTTCATTGGCACGTCTCTTACTAATGTTTTAGAGTCAAAAGTTTGTAATTCTTTTGAAAATTATATCCTTCAGTCACTTGATCCGTTGGGAAAGGGCTCTTGGAATAATATATTTTTCATCTTTAAAACACAGTATAGAACCAAAGAATTCATTGCAAAATCTGATTTGAGAATATTTTACCCGAAAGACAGCCGAGTCTTTACTTGGATGTATTTTGGAATATTATCTTTGTTTTTGTCAAGATTTCAGGATTGCTGGATTAGAAGAAAGTACCAAGTGAGCATTTTATCTCTCTCCTATTGCTTGCCACCATATTCTTCCTAGCTATCCAACCTCAGCAGCTCTTATCTGGTGATTGCAGTAACTTCCTCACTAGTTTGCACACCTCTAGTCTCATAAAATCCATTTTACACTGACATTCTATTGTGATTGTATGACTTCACAACCAGATGCTTTCATTGGTTTCCCGTTTCTATAGTTTTAGGCTTGTATTCCTTAACCTGGATGAAATTCAAGGTTCTTTAGGATCTAATTGTAAATTCTCTTTGTCCTCTTTTCTCTCTATTGGTTTTTGCCTTATATTGCTATAAACCAGACTGCTCATAACTCTTTTTTCCCCACTCTGTGTTTTTACCCATTTTGTTGTCTCTTCTGTCTTTTGAGATCTCTACTCCTTTTTCAAGACCCAACTCAATGTTGCATTTATGCAACCTACTCTGATTTTTCCACCTTTAAGCTTGAAGTTTCCTATAAATTTGATTTGTGTCTATAAATGTAATCCAATTAGGTAAATTATTCCTGATTATAATCCTGTCTCTTATGCGTTTGGGAATAATATATTCCAAAGCCTCCTGATTATGGTAAAACTAGTGTGATCCTGAAGATGCTTCCTTAATACTTGTACTGCAGTCTAGCTACTTTCAATATATTTTCTTTGATAAGTATCTTGACAAATCATTAGAACAAATTAGATTCTGGGTGGAATGCTTTTTGTGTACTATCAAAGATAATTCTCTATCCATTTTTCTGAACTGTTGAACTAGTGTAGTCACATATTACTGGAGAAGGAATAATTCGGATATTCTACTTAACCACTATTAGTAGCATCATTATTTTCAGCAAGGTCACAGTTGAACATGTCAAGCTGTGGATTTGTTTATTTTGTTGGTTGTTCCTGTCCCCTTTATATTTTCCAGACAAGGGTACATAGCTCCCAGATCAGTGAAAAAGGTGAAGCATTGTTCTCTGGTTAGCAGCTAAAGAGTTTTTTTGTTTTGTTTTGTTTTCACTTAGAGATGTATTGGTCTTTGGTTTACATGTACTTCATGTATGACCATGTATTCCACATGGAAGTGTTGTCTTTTTAATAAGAAATTGAACAAAATAATTAGCATGTTTATTATTAACTATGCAAACATGATGCTTATTGTTTATACATTTAGACCTTCTACTTGCCTTCTCCCATCTGGCTATCCTATCTGGCAACCAAATGAAAACAATCATTTATTGTGTTATTTGGCATAGTGCCTTTTCAAATTTCATTGCTGTTGAGAGATCCTAAATTGTTGCATATTAGCGTTCTAGCTTAATGACCTTGTGAATGGCCAGTTAAAATTTGGAGTGGTTATTCTAGCTTGTTAATTTACTTTTTTCAATGAAGATTTTTGGAGAACCTACTCTGTACATCATATTCTAGGCCTTTCAAAGAGGGAGGTTGGCCTCCATTTCTGAAGTAAAAGTAGCAATGATGGCGTTTTTATTATCAGTAAAATTTTCTACCAAACCCAGCCTCCTACTCCTTTCTTAATGCCACACCATCTGCTTCTCTAATTGAGCTTAAAAGCCAGAAATGCTGTGTCATCATATTACATAAAATCTCTGTCCAGGTAGTTGGTCGCTGAGTTGTTAAAAGTACAGGCAGTGCTATCCTACTTTAATGTTATGGCCATTAATATTAGTGAAGGAAAGAAAAGGAAATGGGATACAAAAGCAATGTTAATCAGTAAGATTTTTTTAAGCATATGGTGAACTTTAACTCTATGTTGGTGTTCTCTCTTATTTATTTATTTTTTCTTCCCCATGATACTCCTGTACTGAGGATTTGCAGTTCATTATCACTGTCTTTTCTAGTGCTGCCTTGCTGCATCCTGAATCATAGTTTACATTGCCTTACAATCTTCTCAAGATACAGTTTTAAACAAGATAAGTGGAGACAGAATACAGAATTGCTGATGGGTGATTTAAAGTTCAAAAGGACTTGATTTTAGAAATCTAATTTAAACCATTCATTTTACAGATAAAACTTTAGGCAGAAACTCCCTAATCTTAATCCTCTTTTTCTAATTCTTGTAATCTCTCTTTTGCTCAACATAAGGATTAAGGAAGGAATGCCAAGATGTCATTTATTGAGTAATTATTGGTTTCCTCTTCATCTTTCTGTACAACTAAATCCTTTCCATGCATACATCCTGAATATACTAAAAACATAAAAATGAAAAAAGACAAATGTCATCCTTTCCCTTAGACTCAATGGCTTTATAAAAATAGAAAATAGCAGTATATGATTTATGTCTAATTATTGACATAGTAAGAGACCTTGACTTGTAATTAGGAAGGCCCAGGTTCAAGTCCTGTTTCTGACACATACTTTCTATATGATTTTATACAAATCTCTTAACTTCTCAGGGACCCCAGCTTCTGACCATTAAGAATTAAACAGGAATTTTTGCTTTGAATCTTTGGATGTTTCTATACTGGGTGTTTCATACACAGATCGAATTACAGGCCTAGGTCAAATGCAAGTAAAAATATTCTCTAGTACAGTGTGTTCATTAAACTGAGAATTGAATTTTGTACATGGGTATCCAGACTTTACAGTTTTATTACTCATGTAGCCTTTTTCATCTGCTTTTATTTTCATGTTTCTGAATTCTGAGAGCACTTATAGTAATTAATTTGTTTTACCAAACTATTTTCCTCAGTCCTCATTGTAGTTGGGTTTCTAAGAAACTAAGAAGATGATAAAAGTATTGAACCTGTGACCTTAGGCTTTTGGACACAAATCAAGCAAATTTAGCTAGTATTCTACTTTATAAGTTTCTTGAAATAGAATTTTTTAAAAATTACTGACAATAATTTTTATATTTTATTTTATTTTTCATCAAATATATGTAAAAAACAGTTGTGGAGCACTTTGGTTAGGAGATATTCTCGGGTCTAGCCACAGGAGCTTTCACCTGGTGAAGTTGGGTGTCTGAGATGGAGAAGATTGAGGAAACCTCTTTATGATAAGGAACTTCAAGCCCAGCTGTGGAGATGTGGCCCTCAGCATATGCCCCCATGGGTGCAGAAGCAGTGGGGCAGAGACTCTGCTTGCTGTGGGCACTTTCAGGAAGCTAGAGTTCTTGTTTTGCGGTTCCAAGCCAGAAGAGGAGGAGGACTTGAGGCCAGACACTCCAATCCCATTACCCCTACGCATCCACAGACCTATTCACCTATACATATATCTATATTTACTGTTCATTTTTTGCAGTGTTTGTATATATCTCTTCTTTCCTATCCCTAGGAAAATATAGTAATTTTTAAAAAATTCTTTAATTCTACTCCTTAACTTTCCTTGCTATTACTTAATCTCCCTCCACCCATGGATCCTCCCTTGTCTTCTTCCCCCTTCCCTTGCTTTTCCCTCCATCCATCCCATCTTCCTTATTTCTTTATAGATTTTTATATAGAGAGAGATTTTGGAGGGAACTGTACCCTTCTTGTTATATATGTATGTTGCACATTCAACCCATTCCAAATGTGAATAGATTTTCAGAACTATGAGCCCTTCCCCCCTTTAATGCCTCTATGTCTACTTTTTCTACATCTCATTTATATCTTTCCTTTAAAGTACCCAATTACTGATGTCAATCTTAACATATAATATGCATTTCCATGTAAAAAACAATTTGTCCATGTTAAGTACTTTGGAATTAATCTTGGATATTGGTTCTTACATTTAAATTTTCTATTGAGTTCAGATTTGGTTGAAAGCAAGTTCTGAAAATCTGCAAGTTTATTGAATGTCTTTTTTTTTTTATTCAATATTATGAATAATTTTGCTGGATATATTTTTGGCGGTAGGCCTAGTACTTTTGATTGCTGGTATATGTGACTCCAGGACTGAGGTCTTTTATTGTAGCTGCTGCTAAGTCCTTTATAATTCTAATTTGTAGCTCAAGAATATTTTGAAGTGTTTGGTTGTTCTTCGAGCGTCCCTCTCCCCCCCTTCCTTCCCCCCCTTGTTTCTTGCAAGATTTTCTCTTTCATCTGGTGGTTTCAAAATTTGGCAATAATAGTCCTCTGTGTTTTCCACTACTCTTTGAACTGGTGATCTGTGTTTTTGTTTTTGTATTTTCTATTTCTACTTTTCTCTCATACTCTTATCACTCCCAGACAATTTTGGGGGGTTATTTTTTTCATTATTGTGTCAAAGTTCTTTTTTTTTTTTCCTAGTCACAGCTTTCAGGTAGTCCAATTATTGCTCAATTCTAATTCTAATCTTTAAGACACTGTTATCTCCTTTTCTAATTGGATAATTTTTGCCCCCATAATTTTCTTGTTTTCCTTGGGTGCTTTTTAATTTAAATAATTAAAATTTAATTAAAATAATTAAAAATTTGTTTTTGGTTGTTTCTTAATGTCTCATTTGTTTTTTAATTTTTTTTTGAATTCTTTTATAAATTCTCTCTGGGCAGGGAGGCATTCTACTTTACTCTTTGGGGTAATTAAAAATCGAATGAGAAATAGTAAAAAAACAAGATTATGTAATTCAATAGTTTTTTATTTTTCCAGTTACATGTAAAGGTAGCTTTTAACCATTTTTGTAACATTTTGAGTTCTAAATTTTGTCTCCCTCTCTCCCCTACGAATCCCTTCCCCAAGATAGCAAATAGTCTGATATATAGGCTATATATGTACAATAATTTAAAACATTTACATATTAGTCATGTTGTTAAAAAAAAAACTATAGGGAAAACCACAAGAAAGAAAAAGCAAACAAGTAAAAAAAAAAGTGAAAATAATATGCTTCAGTCTTCATTCAGTCTCTATAGTTCTCTGCATGCAGATGGCATATTCCAACCCAAGTCTATTGGAATTGTCTTGGATTAATGTATTGCTAAGAAGAGCTAAATGTACCATAGTGGAGGTGAGCTAGAATCTTTTTCCCCCCAAAAAATAGTGTTAGCATTTTATTTTTTCAAATACATGCAAGATAGTTTTCAATATTTATCTTTGCAAACTTTGTTTTGTATTTCCCTCCCCTGTTCCACAAACAATCCAATATAGATTAAACATGTACAGTTCATCTAAGCAAGAAAAATCAGATCAAAGGGAAAAAAAAAACAGAAAGAAAAAAAAAGACAGGCAAATAACAAAAAAGGTGGATGCTATGCTAAATATAAAGAATGGAAAAAATAGTAGAGACTGAGACACTTTATAACAAAAACAACTGATCTGTAGAACAGATCAAGAAGAGAAAACATGAGGATAATTGGACTACCTGAAAGCTACAAAAAAAAAAAAAAAGCCAATGTCTTCTTTACCAAGCTGTTGACCCTTTCATGATTTTCTTACATCATTATCATTTCTCTTCCCAACTTTTGTGCTATGCCTTTCTTGGTTTTCAGAATCTTTTTTGAGATGTTTCATGGCCCAAAACCAATTCATATTTTTCTTGGAGCTCTATGTGTAGTAATTTTGACTTTGTTCTCTAGTGTTGTTTGCTTTTTCCAGCCTATTTCTTGTCTTTTAACTCGATGCTAAAGTGGGTCTCTTTTTCCAGGGTGAACTGCACAATTTCTCAAGCTTTGTGGTTTTTGTCCACCTTCTTTCAGAGCTTGTTCTGGGAGTCTGTAAGCTTTCAGTTTTTCCAAGTTGGTATATGTGAGAGTTGTGTTTACTACTTTCCTAGCCTGTTTTCTGGTTTGTGAGTGACCACAAGCTCTCTTTTCTCTGCTGGAAATGTGATGAAAATCTCTGCTTACCTGCAGCCACAAGCTTGAGTGTGCTAGTGCTTTTTCCTGCCCTGAATTTAGCTGTGAAGTATGGGCACATGTAATGGAGTCCTGTCCCCGTTGCCAGCAAAAGGACTCCTGTAATCTCATTCTGACCAGTTTTCCAACCCCATCTGTCTATAGGCTGAGAGCTCAGGAAACAGCTGCCGGGGTTGCTGATTGAGTCACTCCCAAGGCCTGCTTCTGATTTGTTGAGCCCTGGACTGGCCTGTTACAGCCTTCTCTGGACTGAGCTCCACTCATCCTATGTAAGGATCTTTCTTGCTGACCTTCTAAGTTGTCTCGAGTTGAAAAATTGTTTCTTCCCATCTTTTTGTGAGTTTTGCCATTCTGGAACTTGTTTTAAGGTGATTTTATAAGTATTTGGAGGGGAACTTGGGGGAGCTGACTCTTAGTCCTTTTCTTTTCTTCACCATCTTGGCTCTGCAAGATGCTCTGCCCCAAAGCAGAATTAGTAATAAGGTACAATTTTTTATAACAGTTACTGAGAATAATTTAAAAATATATTCTCACATATTATTTAACCTCTCCAAGACCTTAGTTTCCTCATTTGTAAATGAAGGGGCTAGACTATGTGATCTCTAAGGTTGCTGATCCACTATCATAGAGATTAGGAAGGCTCTTAAAAAGTTATATTTCTTGTCTGCATATTCTTGTTCCTAATGCCATCACTGTTATCTCTTTCACATAAAGTGAGGATAAAATACTGAAAATTGCTGTTAAAGCTACCTCAATAATGACATTTTTTTGGCCAAGCAATATTCCTTTCTCGTCTAAGGCAAACTATAAAGAAAAGAGTAAGCAATTATTTCTATTAAATTTGTTGTTGGACTTTGGAGTCGTGGTTTTTGTTTTAATTCTTTTTAGACTATTTTTCCCCCTACAAAAGCATTTCCAAAGCATTTATTGAATATCTACATTAGTAGTAGTTTATAGGCTCTTTTTTTGCTTACTTTTGGGCCAAATCTACCACCAATTTACAATGGGAGAAGTTTATGGGGAGAAAAGCATTAGTTACATGTTTTTGTTTTTCTACAATTGGCTCAACAATCTTTCAGGTATTTTTAATTTGTGTGTGTGTGTGTGTATAAACATAATATATATTTTTCTTATATTTTCTGTTGAGGAAAATATTGAGAAGAGCAGGTGTGAATTTGAAAAGAAGTCCATATATACAATTGATTATAGTGCAAATTACTAGTTAGATATCTTTGGGAGCTGTAAGGAGGTATAAGGAAAAACAAATACCTTCAAGGAGTGTATAATCTAGTTTGGGGGTCAGTGAGTTTTTGGCTTTTAAAAAATATTTATAAAAATGAATAAGAATTACTAAATGGGGAAAAAGTTTGAGTAAATGTCTTGAGGGGAAGAATGGCTGCAGATATATTCTGGGGAAACATGTGGTTGGAGAAAAATGTTTAATAAAGAAGTGAAACATGAGTGTCATGTTCTGGAAAATTTTGAATAACCAACCCACATGGCTGACTTGATCTAAACTGTTAGATTTGGAGCAAGCTAATGATGTAATAGATAAAATGGCAATGTTACTTGGTTACAGTATGCTAAATGAATCTGAGCAGTTAGGAGTATGAGGTAACAGGTTTGAACTAGAGAGACTATTGTGGAATTTGATAGTAAGTGACACTTATGAGAGACAAGTAATAAAAAATTACAGAACCTAATTATTGACTAGATTATGAGGAAGAGGGTCAGATGATTAAAAATTTAATTCTTGAGTGATTAGAATGAACTAGTTTTAATTGTAAGATAAGTTAATTATAAAGATATGTTGAGAAAAATACTTTGATCCTGCATACTAATATTCCTTACAACAATTGTACAACAAAGCAACCAAAAAAACGCTTCTATATACATAACAACTCACAAAAGTGGATCATATCTAAATCTGTGAATCTCTTATTTCATATACCACTTGCTTTTTACAAAGAATATAGTAAATACTTTATGATACTTTCAAAAATAATCTGCCTGTCTATGCTTTCTTTTGAATTTGCTTACAATTCTTTGCATTTTTACACTGTTGTAATGACCTTCTTTTTGGTATCATTGGTAAGAAGCATGGTTAAAATAAGTTTTTATTACCTTTATTTAAATTCACATGTAATGTATTAGACTTCCTGCCATCTAGGAAAGGGGGCGGTGGAAAGCAGGGGAAAATTTGTAACAAAGCTTTGCAAGGATTAGTGTTGAAAAATTACCCATGCATATGTTTTGCAAATAAAAAGCTTTAATAAAATAAATTCATATGTAAGATTTAAATGAAAGTTTATTGAAATGTTGCACTAGATACAATTTAATAAACTATAGTTATTATTCATTATAGTGAATAAGCTAAGCCCAGTTTATATTAAGAATATTTTATAAAAATTGGTTCTTTCATTATTCATCATTTTTTCATCTGAGTAAATCTTACCTATGTTGAATCTTAACTTTTCTTTAATTTTGGAATATATTTTTTCCATGTAAGATAGCAAACTGTTTCTCATGCGTATTTATTTGTAATAGTATCAGACTTAAATATATCTATCCATTTTTTTTCTAAGAGGTTGTGGAAATTAACAATACAAAAATCAAAATAAAAAATAAAGTGTATAGAACATGCCGTAAAAGTTGGATAATGGGTTACTATAGTACTTTGACCAATAGTAACCTCACTATCAGCTGTCAGTCTAGTGTTTTGTGCTGACACCCTCTAGTGGTCATGAAAGTATATGAGGAACACTATAAATTTTAAATGAAAATCTTTTGCTGCTATATGGAAAATGGGTGGGTAGTGCACACTTTTTCCTAACCACAAATCCGAAAAGTATTTTTCTCCCAAGACTTGCTTGTACCAGTATATCTTAGAATAAACATTGTATCTCTCTTTATCCTGTCCCCAAGATTTAAGCGATATAAAACTAATGAGTTCATTAACCTCTTAAACTCTTTGGTCTTTCAAACTTGTATCATTTTCTCCCTTAGATATTCAAAAAATTATCATTGTGGAAGAACTGGAATTGTTCTTTTGTACAGAATAGTACCAGATTCAAAGAGTAAACCGTACTTATATTCCAGTGATTCAGTGAATCTTTGACCTCATGAACTTAGGTTACTCTTCCAGTAGTATATTTTGCAACCCGTTCATGCATTTTTTTATTGGAAGGTATTGTTCTTCCTGTCTTTTGTAGCAACTGAGGCCTTTCATTAGAGTTTCTTAATATTACCGAAGTTACCATGTGGCACATAGACTAACATCTGTTCCTAAATGACTAATTAATCTAATTATCATTCATTATGTGTTTGGTATGTTTTCTTACACATATTGGATTTATCTTTTTTTTTTTTTTTTTGCTTTTTGCTGAGGTTAAGTAATTGAGGTTAGGTAACTTGCCCAGGGTCACACAACTAAGGAATGTTAAGTGTCTGAGACCAAATTTGAACTCAGGTCCTCCTGACTTCAGGGCTGGTGCTCTATCCAGTGTGCCACCTAGATGCCCATGTTTTCTTTTTTAATCTTGTTTCTTGTGTAATTCCTTTTTTTTTTCTTTTTGCTGAGGCAATTGGGGATAAGTGACTTGCCCAGGGGTCACATAGCTAGGACGTGTTAAGTGTCTGAGACCATATTTGAACTCAGGTCTTCCTGACTAAAGGGCTGGTGCTCTATACACTGCGCCACCTAGCTGCCCCTATAATTATTCATTTTTAAACAGGAACATTTGGAACTTCTTGAAGCTTTTTTTAGGGTTTTTTTGTTTTTGTTTTTGTTTTTTAAGTAACAGAACTTACTAGTTCTTACACTTGGCAGGCACAGAACTCAGGGTCACTTCCATACCTCCAGCAGATATTTTTTCCTAAGTAGGAATTTTGTGGAGGTGAAAAACATAATTACTGGAGAGGAAGGTGGAGGAGATAATTTATTCCTTATTAATAGTGTTCTGTCGTAATCTCATACCACAGTTCAAATAGCCATTCATGTCATTGGGCATCCCTTCAGTTTTCAGTTCCTGGTCACTACAAAAAGAGTTGTTACAGACATTTTTATACATATGGGTCTTTTCCCTTTTTTATTATCTCTTTGAGATACGGATCCAGTAATGAGACTGCTGGATCAAAGAGTATGCACTTTGGGCATTCAATCCATCTTGTGGGTTGTGGGTTCCAGAATCCATTTAGAAGCTTGATTTAGTATTGTTTCCAAAGAAAATTGGGGAGCACTTCAGCAACTTTGAGGCTTTCTTGGCTCTGCCCCTTTGAAGGCTTAATTAATTGTTTTCAGATCATGCTGCACGTTAAAGAAAAAATATTTTGGGCAAATCATCACAGTAGGTGTGATTGAAAGAAAAATGTATTCATATCCAAGTCCTTATAAATAAATAAGATGAAACATGCTAGTAATACTGAAGTTCAGAATAGTATGTATCTATAAAATAATGAAATTCAAGTGAAACAGTGACCCTTAAAGGTGTTTATAGAGATTAAAACAAAACAAAACACTTTATTGGAATGTAGTAAGTAAGCCATTGCCCAGAATATCAGAGTATTAAGTTGGCTTTTTAAAATATGATTTTCTTATTCTGCAATATTTATTGCAAAGAACTATGTCAGAAGCAACCCTTAACTTTTATTATTTTTTTAACTTTTTATTTTTTTATTTATTAAAGCTTTTTATTTACAGAAGATATAAGTAATTTTTCTACTTTCTGTTCTAAATTTTTCCCTTGTTCCCCCCACCCCTTCCCCTAGATGACAAGTAGTCTAATACATGTTAAATTTGTTAAAATATGTAATAAATCCAATATATGCATACATATCTATACAGTTATCTTGCAGCACAAGAAAAATCGGATCTAGGAGGAGGAAAAAAAAAAAGAACCTAAGAAGGAAAACAAAATGCAAGCAAACATCAACAGAAAGCATTAAAATGCTATGTTGTAGTCCACACTCAGTTCCCACAGGCTTCTTTCTGGATGTATATGGCTTTCTTCATCACTGGACAATAGACTGGCTTCAGTCACCTCATTGTTGAAGAGAGCCATGTCCATCAGAATTGATCATCACATAGTCTTCTTGTTGTGTATAATGATCTGGTTCTGCTCATTTCCCTTATCATCAGTTCATGTGTCTCCAGGTCCCTTTGAAATCATCTTGTTGGTCGTTTTTTACAGAAAAATAATATTCCATGACATTCATGTACCATAATTTATTCAGCCATTCTCCAATCAATGGGCATCCATTCACTTTTCAGTTTCTAGCCACTACAAAAAGGGCTGCCACAAACATTTTTGCACATGTGAGTCCCTTTCCCTCCTTTAAGATCTCTTTGGGATATAGGTCCAGTAGAAACACTGCTGGATCAAAGGATATGCACAGTTTGATTATTTTTTGAGCACAGTTCCAGATTGCTGTCCAGAATGGTTGGATCCATTCACAGTCCCAGTTTTCCCACAGCCCCTCCAACATTCATCATTATCTTTTCCTGTCATCTTAGCCAATCTGACAGGTGTATAGTGGTATCTCAGAGTTGTCTTAATTTGCATTTCTCTGATCAATAGTGATTTGGAGCACGTTTTCATGTGACTAGAAATGGTTTCACTTTCTTCATCTGAAAATTGTCTGTTCATATCCTTTTGACTATTTATCAATTGGAGAAAGCAAGCTTTCACTTTTTTTTTTCCCTGACGCAATTGGGGTTGTGACTGCCCAGAGTCATACAGCTAGGATATGTTAAATGTCCGAGGCCACATTTGAACTCAGGTTTTCCTGACTTCAGAGCTGGTGCTCTATTCACTGAGCCACCTACTTGCCCCCAGGGTTTAACTTTTAAAGAAGTCATGAACCTGTTTAATTCTATGAATGATTTGGTCATCAAACTTAATTCTGGGCTATTCATTTGAAAGTTTACAAAAAAGTGAATCATTTGAATTATGTTCTCTGTGGATTACTAAACAGACTTATTTATTATTAACTTAATAACTATACACATTATCTCATTTATGTCCTTTTCTCTTCACTCATAGAGCCCCATCTGGTGTATGTCATCATTTCCTAGTGTAGGTCATCATCTCTTCATACCTGGACTATTATAAAAGGTTTCTACTTGATTTCCTTACCGTAAGCATCACTGCATTCCAACCTATTTCCTTCTCCTGTGCTAAAATGATTTTTCTAAAGTGAAAGTCTGATCATGTCTTCTGTCTCTCTTCTCTGCCTTCTCCAGTTGATAAAATTATTCCCTGGTAAAAGTAGAATCAAAAATAAATTTCTCAGTTTGGCCTTTAAAAACCTTAACAACTATTCTCTTCCTACTACAACCAATGAAAACCCTGAGAGTCATAGTTCCTGAGTAATTAGTAACCAATTTATTAATTCACTTATCTGGCAATCAATAAGTTTATGGTGAGTGGTTTCTCTTGGTAACCAAAGACCTCAAGGGAGCTTCTGGGACACCTTACATACCTTTTGAAAAGGAAATTCTTGTGAATGAATCTCAATCCTGATGGGTGGACATCTGATGAGGCTTTCTAAACCTCTTCAGTGCCTTCTGCTTAGTATGTAGATCATGAGACTCAGCAGCCTCAAACAGTCTGACCTGGGGAAGGCATTTTCATTCTGATCTCTAGCTGGCTGTCTCCTTTAAAAACTGGGTCACCCTAAAGTCTAGTGAAGGGTACCAAGGACAGGGATTCTTTTCCTTAGGATAAGACGGGATTTTGTATGTACTCTAAACAGATACTAGGTTTCCTAGTTGGTTGGGATCCAGTCCAAAATTGCTGAGTTGTGTGCCTTGAAGCCTAGGAGCAATCTTATCAATAAACTTTGTCCTTCAGAGATTGACCTTATCAAGAGTTGGACTTTTATTGAAAATAGAAGGGAAAAGGTGGATCACAAATTAATAATTAATATAATAGTATAATATTACTTTCTTTCACTACCTTTCTGCTTTTTTATATTTTCTTTCCTTTATGCACTTTGTGATCCAGCTATATTGACCTTCCTGCTTTTCTTTGAATATGACAATCTAGTTCCTAAATCTCCATCTTTATGTTTATGTACTCTTTTTAAAAATTATTTATTTATTTTTATTAAAGCTTTTTATTTGTATAACATATGTATGGGTAGTTCCCCAGCGTTGATCTTTACAAAGCTTTCCATTACAAATTTTACCCCCAGTCCCCTCCCCTCCCCTAGATGGCAGGAAGTCCACTACATGTTAATAATGTTGAAATGCTTGAGAAGTTATGCAAGAAAAATCCTATCTACAAGAAAACAAAAAGAATCAGAGAAAAGCAACACAATCCAAGCAAATGTCAATAGAGATCATGAAAATGTTACGTTATGGTCCATATTTCATATCCCTCTCTCTGGGTGTATATGGTTTTCTTCAGTGAACAATTGGAACTGGTTTGAGACAGTTCTTTGTTGCAGAGAGCCATGTCCATCAGAATTGATCATCATGTAATACTGTTGTTGCTGTGTATGATGATCTCCTGGTTCTGCTCGTTTCACTCAGCATCAGTTCATGCAAGTCCCTCCAGGCCTCTCTGAAATCATCCTGCTGGTCGTTTCTTACAGAGCAATAATATTCCATAACATTCATATACCATAATTTATTCAGCCACTCTCCAATTGATGGGCATCCCTTCAGTTTCCAGTTTCTAGCCACTATAAAAAGGGCTGCCACAAACATTCTTGCACATGTGGGTCCCTTTCCCTCCTCTAAGATCTCTTTATGATATAGGCCCAGTAGAAACACTGCTGGGTCAAAGGGTATGCACAGTTTGACAACTTTTTGAGCATAGCTCCAAATTGCTCTCCAGAATGGCTGGATCCGTTCACAGTTCCACCAACAATGTATTAGTGTTCCAATTTTCCCACATCCCCTCCAACATTCATCGTTATCTTTTCCTGTCATTTTAGCCAATCTGACAGGTGTGTAGTGGTACCTCAGAGTTGTCTTAATTTGCATTTCTCTGATCAATAGTGATTTGTAGCAACTTTTCATATGACTAGAGATGGTTTTAATTTCATCATCTGAAAATTTTCTGTTCATATCCCTTGACCACTTATCTATTGAAGAGTGGCTTGAATTCTTATATATATATATATATATATATATAACAATTCTCTATATATTTTCTAAATGAGGCCTTTATCAGAACCATTAAATGTAAAGATGATTTCCCAATTTTATGCTTCCCTCCTAATCTTGTCTGCATTTGTTTTGTTTGTACAGAAACTTTTTAATTTAATATAATCAAAATTATCCATCTGGTGTTCAACTAGGAGTTCCAGGTCTTCTTTGGACATAAATTTATTCCATCTCCCCAGGTCTGAGAGAGAAACTATATTACGTTCCTCTAACTTGCTTTATGTTTATGTACTCTTGCCTGGAATCCTTTCCCTCCTCACTTCCGCCTCCTGGCTGTCTTCAAATTCTACTTGCAAAAGGTCTTTCCTTTTTATTATTTATTTATTTGTTTGATTTTGTGAGGCAATTGGGATTCAGTGACTATGTGATCCAGGATCACATAGCTAGTAAGCATTAAATATCTTAGATCAAATTTGAACTCAGGTCCTCCTGATTTCAGGGCTAGTGCTCTATTCACTGCACCATTTAGCTTCCCTAAGCGTCCTTTCCTTTCCTACTTCCAATCCCTCAAAACTGGTGATTTCCTTCTGAGATAGTCTTCCATTTATATAGTACATCTTATATGGATACTTTTGCAGGTTGTTTTCCTCTATTAGAATGTGTGAGCTACTGAAGGGCAGTTGTCTTTTTGCCCTTTTTTATATTTAGCACAGTATCTGGCACATAGGAAATCCTTAATAAATTATAGTTATTGATTGATGATACATACGAGTACTTCAGCATTTATTTAAGACAATGAAACCTTTATTTTAATGTTTTAAGTGGAATTGAGTCAAATCTAAATTATGTAATCATTTTTAATCTGTTCACAATCATAAGGCTTTTCTTTTATCTTCTATAAGTTTGTACAGTGGAAACCTAGGCCAGCCTTTTCATGAACAAGATTTTTTAGACTTTTACAGAATTAAGCAATATTGTATTCATTAAGATATTTAAAATGCCATAGTGATCATTTAGTATTCCAGCCAATTAGGAAAAATTATTGACCCTATAAGGATAGGTACTAATAATTGTGAAAATAAGAATACTATGGCTCTTTAAGTATTTCATCATACATGTTAAATTTGATTGAGAATGTTAAATCCCTATTCTAAATACATATTTTTGGCAAGTGACTAGGGAATTCAAATATGTTTCTGTGGTTATGCAGAAAATTCTGTTTACTCAGTAAGATGATATTGCATTAATGCAGAATCGTTTCTTATGACAATTTGGTACCAAAACAGTTTATTTTGGTTTGATTTACTTTGCTTGTTTATAAAAACATTGCTTTACTGTGAAGCGTAGAGGAATTAAGGAGGTAAGGAGAACAGAATTTGAAAGGAAGGGAATAAGTGTATTAAGAATAAAGTTATATTTATAGAAATGAAGAGCAAATTATACTGCCCTTGTAGATGAGGAAGTAATATTTTAATGATAATTTTTACTACTTTTACTGTTAATTTCTTGGTGAATTACTAGAACAGTTGTGTGTGTGTGTGTCTGTGTGTGTATGTAGACTTATTCTGTATCTTAGTATATCTGTTGGATTTATTTCCTTCTCAATTGTATTGCTTCCACTTTGTTCTCCCACTTTTAAATTTTGTTTCAAGGCATTGACATTCTAGTGATATCTTTAAGGTCTTTGTAATTTAACATTCACGAAGAGCCGTACTTCAAAAAAAAATGTCCTTTTAGGCAGCTATAGTTATACACACTGTAAATATCAGCATAAGAGAGAGATTTTAGGGAGAAGAGTATTATAAATATAGTCTGAAAGGAAAATTTGTGGAGGGAGGAAACATTTGGGTGGGTGAGGGAGTAGGAATGAGGACTAAGAAGGAAGCTCTACTTAAGTTGAACTTTGCAGGAAGAGAATGTTTTTAACCAAAGGTTAAATATACTACAACAGGGTAGAGAATAGAACCCATTTGGGACACATGAACCATACTGCCCATGATTTTTCCTTGGCAAAGATAAGGCGTTTACTATATCCTTCTGTAATGAATTAAGGCAAACAGGTTAAGTGACTTCTTGCTTAGGGGTCACAGCTTTTAAGTATCTGAGGTTGAATTTGAACTCAGGCCTTTCTGACTCCAGGTTCAGTCCTCTCTCCACTGAGCTACTTGACTGTTATAAACAGTAAATTTTGGTCAAAATGGAGAATTTGTGAAGAGAAACAATGCAAAAGAAACCTGAAAAAGTATGTTGTTACAAGGTCATAGAAGATCTTCAGTGTAGGCTAAGAAATTTTATTCTATTACATGATAGCATGATGAAGGTTTTTGAATAGAAGATTGGGAGTGGATAAGGCCTGTATGTTTTAAATGAAGGGGGAAAAAAAAGCTTTTCTCATTTTGTTCTAATTATCTAGTTCCAGGGGCAGCTAGGTGGCGCAGTGGATAGAGCACCAGCCCTGAAGTCAGGAGGACCTAAGTTCAAATGTGATCTCATTCCCTAGCTGTGTTACCCTGGGCAAGTCACTTAACCCCAATTGCCTCAGCAAAAAGCAAAGTAAATAAATAAATATATCTAGTTCCCTTCACCCCCTACATCACCACATGCCCAAAATCTTCATTTTATATTGGGAAGCAAGTTATTTATCCATTTATTATTTAGAAATTGATAGTTTTATTATTTGCATTCCCAGTTATATTTCTCTCTTAAAAAATAAATTTATTCAAGATTCGTAAGTACTATGTCTTAGAGTTGGTTAGCAAAATATTGTCCAAATGATACTCTCTTCATTTTATCATATCTATCTTGGCAAAGAAAATTGTGTCTTAATCACATTTTAGTTGCCCAGTGTTAATTTGTAATCAAGATGGTTTGTTCTGAGCCATTGTTATCTTAATCTATTTTGAAATAACTTTTTATATGCTATACAAATGAACTTTTCCTACCACAAAATACCACCAGCATAATCTCTTCTTTCTGATTGCATCCTCTTAGCAGCAATTTAATTTATTCCTTCAACAAGGGAGAAGAAGAGTATAGACTAGAAAGAATTATAGTATTTGTAAAGTTACTAGAGATGGGAATGAGTGTTGAATGTGGAGTATCGGAGGCTACCTAAAGCAAAAATCTGACTGATTTGGAAAGAAGTAATAGCAAAAGCAACTCACTAGTTTAGAAAATAAATTAGTTTCTGAAATATTATGAAAGATGATGGCTGATTTTGAGCAATCTCATTCCATATATCATAAGGAAGCAGTGAAAATTGGGAAGGTATTTGACTGAAGAGATCTAAGTCATATCATGTTAAGAGCATTTGAGGATGAAAATGAAAGGATAACCAATAGAAGAAAAAAATGAAAAATATTTGTAAGGATGACTATGAAAAAAGATTTTTCGCCATCAAGAATAGTAGAACTACCTGGATGCAGCAGTGCAATGAAACAGAATGAAGATGAAAACAGTAGTCACACTAGAATGAGTGTCTAAAAATTAGGCTGCTTGAAGTGCTGATGAGAGATAACAAAAGCATGCCAAGAAAATGTCAAGGCTTAATAATGACTTTTTTTTTTTTTTTTTTTTGAGCTCAGAGAATACAGTTTTTAATGAGAAATAGAAATGAGTGGTACTTAAGATACGAAATTGAGAAGAACAGCTGGCCTGGCCAAATTCACACAATTGTAACCCTTGGTTTTTTTTTTTTTTGTTTTTTTGTTTTTTTGTTTTTTTTTTTTAATTTTATTT